>OY720345.1:1275000-1875000 GCA_963082975.1 Labia minor | reverse complement strand
CAATATTCTATTTTAAATTATTTTTTTTAATAATTATAATAAATTATTATTATATTATAAAAATAATATTATTTTTTTTTAGATAAAAAGTAAAAAAGACCTCACCAGCACAATTCCAGTAATAGATTTTTTTCTAATCGTGCGATAAGCTACTCTGTTAAATTTCATGGAAAAACAGAATATAAATAAAAATATGATTAGAATTTATTTATTTTAATATTTATTTTAATAAAATATTTTAGTTTGCATTGTAAAGTGAATATGATCGGTTGGGATGTTTGTCCGTCCACACCTTGCCAGGTAATTCATTAATAAGTATTAAGTATTTTATTCATTCTCTTTAATTACACATAGAAATATTATTTCTTGTTTGTTTTCTATCCACATTTTCTATTAAAATGAATATTTTTAAATATTTTAATTATTTATGTTTGTTTTTTTTTTGGATTAAATTATTTGATTTTTACGACTAAACGTTATCTACTTTTTGATCATTGATTTCATTTTTCATTTTTTAATGCTCTCATCATCATCATCATCATCATCATCATCGTTGGAATATATTAATTAATTCATTACAAATATCGATTAAGAAAGAGCCAAACATGCGCTGGTTTAATAAATATTATTTATTAATTTTAATTTATAATTAATTAAATTTAATTTAAATTTAATTAATATATGTTATTTTAATCTAATTCAAATTTGCGGGATAGTCGTGTGGAGACACTCCAGCTTATTTTTATTAAGTATGTAATTATATTTTAACATTTAAAAAATGTATTTATAATTTTCAGTTGTAATTTAAAATTGAAGTGAGAGTGAGAGAAATCAAAAAATATTGTAAATTTTTAATTGAATTAATTTTATTTAAAATAATTTTTGATTTTGTTTATAATACTCTATTATATTATTTATACTTATTATATACTATTTATATATACAATACATTTTAAATCCACTTTTTATTTTACTTGAAAAATTCGTAATTTCATTTGGCAATGTAGTGATCTAACAAGAATATGGATGGACGTGACGTGCCCTTCGTTTACCCTCACCTATCAACTTTAATAATTGGAAAAAATCTCTGCTACCCTTACTACTTCCCTAAATCCCTTCATCGTGTAGAGCTCAGTTTGGAGGGAACAAAAACGCAAATGGCATAATTCTAGTCTTCCATCCAGGAGTGGCGAACAATGAACCAGTCAGTCCGAGGGAGTCCCGGGGGCAATCCGCCATCCAACTACAACGCCATTGACACAACGGAAACACCGAATAAAATTTATTAAAATAATTAAACTTTTGGGAAAAGACAATTTTCCCTTTTAACTAACAAAATTGATTGATAAATAGAAAATGATTAATCATCAAAAAAAGAACAAAAAAGAGTGTAGATGTCCATCAACATGGAATTCGTTCGATTTTCTTTCTATCTAATAAATACTTATTTTAAATAAGTTATAAATTTGCGAATATTACAGTCATAAAAATCATATGGTATATGTTTATAGCATGCATTTTTCATATTCTCCCACCTTTTCTTTCTGAATGGGGTTGAATCAGGTTGAATCACCGGGAAGGAGAGAATAAAAAAATGGTTAAGACCTTGTGATGGATCAGGCACCATTTTAAATCATGGGTTGAAATTTACAAAATCATCTTTTAATATAAAAAAACAAAAAAACAAAACATCAACGAGTGAACTTGTACACATTTATATATATATATATATATATATATATATATATACATATATTTAAATGATCTTTTATCTTATTACATAATTGAAATATATATACTAATAAATTAATATTATTATTATTAAGTTTTATTTGAATAAATAAATGATAAATTTTTTTTAAGAATAATAAATAAATTAAAAAAAAAAAAAAAAATATCATAATAAAAAAAATATAATTAATTTAAATATTTACTTTTATTTTTTAATGACATATACCCTATTATACGTATATATATATATTATATATAAATGATGAACCTAATATTTGACGTCATATTTAGCAATTAACTCTTAATTTAATTTTTAATTGAAATTACAATGTTGATTTTTAATTAAAATATAAATATATATGTTAATGTTAATCTTCTTCAAATATAAATAATTTTTTTTTGGGGGGGAGAAAAATCTACATTATTTTCCAGTTTAATTATATTCTTATATATATATATATAATGGATCCATGGAGAGAGATTTAAAAATTTTTAAAATAAAAACTCAATTTACTTTTCAATTAACTCTAGTCTATTATTTTTTTCCCTGTGGCCGGCCACCCGCCGTCATAGCTACCTGAAGCATTCAAGAATATAAAGCTTAATTATATTTGTTTCTTTCTATTATTATTATTATTATTATTATTATTATTATTATTACAGTTTAACTGATCGAAATTCATTTTAGATGATGTTGAAAATTTGTGCTTTCCTATGAGAATTACTTTTCTTTAATATACCGAACATGGTACATAATTCGAATTGCCATCATCACCTGAAATAATTCTTCTCTTTTTGCACACCTATTCTGTGTTAATGGTTATCTTTTAAAAATTACAAGCTACGAATTTTAACATTCTCCACTCATCACATAGTTATCTTCTAGTAATTACATTAATATTTATTTTTTTATTTCTATTAAATTTTTTTATAATTATTTTTTATTAAAAAAAAAAAATAAAAAAATAATTAATATACCTATCTAATTCTAATATTGAAGTACATTATAATTATATAAAACTCAAAGTAACTTTCTTTCTTTCTTTCTATTTGTTTTGTAAAATGATATTTTTCAATTAATCACATTCAATGCGCGTGATTGGTTTCTTGATTAAAAAGTTTCAGAAATCAATTCATTTCTCTGGTAGAGTAATTCCGTTACCTGACTCAACAATCCAATCAGATCTGTTCAGATTCGTATGTGCCCCAAATACCTAAATTGAAAATTAAAATCGCTCACTATTTTTTTCATTAATTGAACCTTGAAACTTGTTGGTACATACTCAGATGGATGGATGGATGGATGGATGCGGGGGGGGGGGGGGTGAAAGGAGATGGTGCATTGTTTCTGTGTGTTCAGTGGGGGTAGAAACAATTTATTGGAAGCCGGTGACTCGTGTCTGCTATTGGCAAGCGAAAGCCCTCTTTCTCTGTCGTCTGTTTATGACATTGCAAAGCCAACAACTTGATTCTGATTTATGTGATAGACTGAGGGTGAATAACGAATCGGGGGAGGGGGGGGGTGAGGTGGCTCTGCCACATTTCAGGCCATGTAGGCATATGTAAAATTGCTGAACACAATTCACAATGTAAATTCACATATTAATAAAAAAAAAAAAAAAAAAAAGAATCTTTACTAATATGGCACTTGTATTTGCATTTAATATCCATTTAATTTAGATGGTGGAGGTGATTTTGTTGAAAGAACGAGTTTTATCAAAAATTGAAGCTTAAATAGTGAGAAAACAAGACTTGGTCATTTCTTTCTTAAACCCTTTTGGTAGTGATCTAATAAAAAATCGTTATGGCACAAACGAAAGACATCGAGTGTTTCGAGGTGGAAAAAAACTTATATACCGTCCACAAACACAAACACACTGTCAAGATTTTCTGGTCAGTTGACAAGATGAGTTCGCTTAACCGGCAGATACCATCTTCAAAAGAAACAAAGCGAAAAGCACACAATTCTTTTATATTTATATCTTCTTCTCTACTCTTGGTCAACAATTTCTTTCTTTCTTTTTTGTTGTTTTTTTTTGTTTTTGTTTTATCTATCTATCTATTTTATTTTATTTTGGTTTGTAACCTTCTCATTTTCTTTAAATGGCGACTTCTTTTTTTTTCTTGATCTCTGAAAGCCTCCTGGTTTGATCCAATAACGCCATCATTATAATGTGACTGACCAACGTAATAAAAACATTATCTACCCTCTGCTTCGAGAAAATCTGGTGATGTAGAGAGTATGTAGTATGTAATTTCAATATTTTAGGAATAATCTTAAGTCAAAATCTTGGGTCCTATCTTGCTTGCCATACCATGAGAATCGTTTAATTCAACATAGAACTTAATAAAATGTTATCACCTTTGGCTACATTTTCGTTATTCTCCATCTTTATTTCATTTATTTAATATCCTAGAGCCTAGAGAAATTCTAAAACATTCTAAAAATTTTCATCTCATCATATTTAATTATTATTCATTTAAATATCAGTTGATATTTTACATTTCATAATAAATATTGAATACAATGATATGTACCATTATTATATGTTATTTAGGTAGTATGAAAATAAAATTGTTTAAATTAATTATATTTACATTTATTAATTATATTATATTATATTAATTTATTGAATAATGTTTTATTTTACAAAATTATTTAAATTACACTTTTGTATTGTTCATATACATCTTCTATAATAATAAAAGCAAGTGTAATGTGTCTGTTTGTCTGACTGACCGAGCTCTCCAGGCAAATCTATCGCACGCAGGGACATGTAATTTTTTACACGGAAGCACAATGGGGCTGGCCACCAGACCTCGAAGCCCGATTTTCGATTTTTTAATTAGAAAAATTTTAAAAAGATTATAAAGAATAATTAATTAAAAATAGTTTAGTTACCATACTAGATCATAGAGGCGCTGGTGGCGATAATTTGGCGGTAATTTAAATTCTGAGCAATGTGCAGATAAAAATCTTTTTATATATCTATTGATATTTACAATATCTCAATTGATCTTATTGGCCTTTTAAACTTTGAAAACATTCACATTACGGCTATAATTTAATACTATTAATTTTTAAGATTATGTGAGTAAATTATTTTAATTAAGAAAATTTGATCTCATAATTGGATTTTCTCGTAAGATTTTAATATATAATATATTTTTTAATATTATTTTTATAGTAGTTTAGTGTTATGCTAATTTTATATTTTATTTTTATTTTGTTTACTCTGATTTTTTTTTAAATAAATTAATAACATTTAAAGTAGCATAAAAAAATTAATAGAGGCAGGAAAATTGATGGGGTTTGAAATTAATAGTGATAAGACAAAATAATTAGTATCAGAGAGAATAATATTTGCAAAGAATTTAAATCGAGGTTACAATCTGGAAATTATTATCAAAGGGGATCAAAATTATTAAATTATTAATTGTATTATATGGGTGGGAGGCATGGTCTATAACCCTGGGAGATGAGAATAGATTCAGATTATTTGAGAATAGGATTCTTCCCAGCATTTATGGGCCAAAGAAAGATGAGGACACCTAGTATTATATAAAGCTGAATAAGAATAATGAATTTACTGATTTAATTGCAAATCCTAAACTCAAATTCACAACTTTCACATGTAATGTTTATTAAATTTTGCCATTATTCGATGAGAAAGGGAATTATAAAGATTTTATTTTATTTCATATACGTATAAGTATTATTATTATATCATTTTTCGTGAATTGATTGATCATTGTCTCTAAGAATTACGTTTACTTTTTTAATTAATACGATAACACAGGCCAACAAAAAAATTTTTTTGAAAACTTTTTTCAAGTTAATAGGTGATGTGGAATGTGTGAGTGAACTCGGCGCTGGTCGGACGTGTGTCGCATCGCTCCTGATTCCCATCCGTTTTTCCTTGGGGTATTTGTTAAAACTGGTGGTAAGTTTTACATCATTTTACTGATCTTGAAGTGCTCTTTACAATGTGGCACATCTGGGATCAATTGCTACCAAGGTGGGCGCGGTGGATCCTTAATTGGTAATTCTCGGTACTGAGACTGATGGGTATATGAACCCATTAATAAGTATAATTAGTGATAATGATAATGATCATTGTTCTAATTTTATTTTTGTCATCTAATTCCGAGTTCAGTTCAGGGTTCAACGTTCTACCAAGCAAGTACTCCACTCCTTCTCCCCCCTCTACCACTCCTGTTTTAAATCCTTTATTTATTTATTCCTATTAATAACTTATCCCGATTAACATTTACTAATATTATAAAATAAATAAATAACAATTTCCTTTTTCCTATCAGTGGCTTGTGGCGGGCGGTTTGTATGCGCGCTGGGTGATCTTACATATTCCCTTGAGGGGCTCATAGCTTATGAGCATATGGATTGGCATCCATGAGGTCCCAAGCCATATCTAGTATTGCTTCCACTTACTTGTACTAGATATCTTACTTTTATCTTTCCTATCTGGCCTCTCTTGGCCAACTCTTGTTTCTTCCGACCCCGACGCTATTAGGTGTCCGAGGGCTAGGGGTCTTTCATTTCTTACTATTTACTTTCTCTTCTCTTAAGCCAGTTATGGCGAAACCCAGTAGCGTCTGTTCTCCAGGTTAGGGGCGGCTACGAACAGCGTCTGTACTCCAGGTTAGGGGCGGCTGAGAATCAAACCGAAGAAGGCAACGGGAAACCACTTCGGTATACCATCCCCAGGAAATTCACTATGACGAGAAACAAAATACAAATGGCCCCCAGTCCCGGGCAGCCCTTAAATGGGCAAGGGGTGCGAAGAATCTCCCGGCTCAGAATAGTGAAAACCAGATTGCGAGTGTGTACATGGAATGTCAGAAGTCTCTTCATGGCCGGAAAATTAAACAACGCTATCAAAGAAATGAGAAGACTTAAAGTTAAGTTCATGGGAATCAGCGAACTCAGATGGCCTGGTGTCGGTGTTTGTTCTCAGGAAGGAGGAACACTCTATTACTCAGGAAGTGAGAGTGGAGATAGGTTTCATCGAAACGGTGTCGGAATTCTAGTTGACTCGGAGTTCACGAGGTACGTTAAGAACTTTGTGCCCATATCGGATAGAGTGATGCTGCTACAGATTCATGGACAGCCATTTGACATAAATATCTTACAAGTCTACGCACCTACATCTGATAGTAAATACGATGAGGAAGTGGAAAAATTCTACAACACTTTAGAAAACACTCTAAACTCTCTCAAGAAGAATACCATAAACTTGATACTTGGAGACTTTAATGCTAAAATCGGTCAGGGCAGACGGGGGGATTTGGTCGGCGATTTCGGCTTAGGTGAGTGTAATGAGAGAGGAGACCGGCTCTATGATTTCTGCCAAACTACAGAGATGGTAGTAACTAATACGCTATTTAAACTTCCAAAGCGACGTCTTTACACATGGAAATCACCCAGAGACTCTATTGACAACCAAGAACCAAGTAGGAACCAAATTGATTACATTCTGATAAACAGACGTTTCCGAAATTGTGTTAAAAGAGTCACAACATACCCTGGTGCAGACATAGGCTCAGATCACAACCCTTTGGTTGCGGACATGGGCCTAGCGTTGAAGTCTGTAAAAAGAAAAAACTGCAACGTTAATATTATTGATACATCAAGATTACAATTTGAGGATGTTAGGAATGCTGTTATTGATGATCTCAATGGCAAATTAATGAGGATATCTATTGACGATCTTGACGATATAAATACTCAGTGGGCACTGCTGAAAAATGCTTTGGTGGAGACTGGTTCGCTTCACTTGAGGAGAACACGTACAATGAAGAGGAGGTCGTGGATGACGGACGAGATTTTGGATTTGATGGAAGAAAGGAGACTTCTCAAAAATAACATCGTGGAATATAAAAAGATGCAATTCAAAATAAGGAAAGGGATTAAACTAGCAAAACAAATTTGGATGACAGAAAGGTGTGAAGAAATAGAAGAATTAGTCTCAAAACATGACATGTTTAATATACATGTAAAGGTAAAGGAAATAACTGGACAATTCAGGAGTCGACCACCAATGTCAATACTAAATGAAGCCAAAAAACTAGTAACGGACGAAGCTGAACTCATGAAAGCCTGGCAATTGTACGCAGCAAAACTTTTTGAAGATTCCAGAGAGGAAGTTGAAATTGATGATTGCGATCCTGAAGGACCAAAAATAATAAAATCAGAGCTAATTCACGCTATTTCAATTGCTAAGAACAAGAAAGCGCCGGGACCAGATGGAATCCCAATGGAATTAATCAAATTCATCAATGAAGACAATATAGACCTGGTATTGAAAATATTTAACAATATCTATAACTGCGGTGTGCTTCCAGAGGAATGGCTGAAATCAACATTTGTTACTATCCCAAAGAAACAATACCCTAAGAATTGCAGTGACTATCGCCTCATCAGTCTTATGAGCCACATGTTAAAGACCTTTCTTCGAATAATACACGCCCGCATCCGATTAAAATGTGAGTTAGACTTAGATGACTCGCAGTTTGGATTCAGAAACGCCTTCGGTACAAGAGAAGCATTATTTGGCTTCAATGTTTTGCTTCAAAAATGTCGTGACCAACACAAGAATGTATTTGCATGTTTTGTTGACTACGAAAAAGCCTTTGACAGAATAAAACACACTAGACTGATTGAACTTCTGTGCGATGCTGGAGTGGACGAAAAAGATATCAGGATTATAAAAAATCTGTACTGGAGGCAATATGCCGTAATCAGAGTAGGAAAATCCACAACACCGGGAATTGAGATCCAGAGAGGAGTCCGACAAGGATGCATTCTCTCTCCCCTTTTATTTAATCTCTATGCTGACAGAATTTTTAAGGAGGCCTTGGAAGAACTGGATATGGGGGTGAAAGTAAATGGCGTACCAATTAGTACAATTAAATATGCCGACGACACTGTGATCCTGTCTGAAAACATTGAAGACCTTCAACTACTTCTAAATAAAATTTCTCAAATTGGAATTAAAGCGGGCTTAAACATCAATATAGCCAAAACAAAATTTATGGTCTTTAGCCGCCAGCCACATGGAAACGCCTCCCTCCACCTCGATAACAAACAAGTTGAACGAGTAAGATCTTTTAAATATCTTGGTTGTATCATAAATGACCAGCTAGACCCGGATATCGAAATTAAGTCCAGAATTGAGGCTGCGAGGTCCACCTTCAATAAAATGAGATCCTTCTTCTGTGATGACAACCTAAATCTTAAATTACGACAGAGAATGGCCAAATGCTATGTTTGGTCCATTCTCTTATATGGTGTGGAAGCATGGACACTCAAGGTCAGTACGATGAATCGCCTGGAGGCTTTTGAGATGTGGATCCTCAGGCGAATGCTGCGAATTCCCTGGGTCGAGAGAGTTACCAACAGGGATGTCTTGAGGAGAGCAAACACACAGCGAGAACTCCTCAACACTGTCAAATGCCGGAAAATCTCTTACCTCGGCCACATCTTGAGAGGTAATAAATATCAACTCCTTCAATTAATCCTCAAAGGGAAAATTGAGGGTCGACGTGGACCCGGGAGAAGACGCCAATCCTGGTTAGGGAATATCAGGGAATGGACCGGCATAAGGAGCGTGGGAGAGCTGTTCCGCACGGCGGAAAATAGAGACGTTTTCGCCAGAGTGATCGCCGACGTCAGGGAGACCGGACAAGGCACTTGAAGAAGAAGAAGAAGGTGATGTTTATAGATTTTTTTGAGCTGAATCCAAATCTGGCCTTGGTTTTTTTGTATCACGCACAGTTTTTGAGCAATCTGTTTTTTAATGATATAGTATAAAACCACTTTAGTATATAGGGAAATTAATGAAACGCTATGTTAAATCATAAGCATGGTTTGTATTTACAGTTTAAAACAGTGACCGAATGTGTGTGCCATTATAGGTTTTTATTGATATTACAGGTTTCACTTGTCAGCTGGAATTGGTATATACTTCCGTTCTCTTTTTTCTTTGAAGCTTCTTATGTAGCTTTTTCTTCGATGTGTTGCTTGCTGAACTTCACGGTGAAGTGACCAACAATAGTCCCCCTGATGTTGGTGTTCCAGCGGCCCTGGTAGCGTTTTTCCATCACTTTAATGTCTATACTAAATCACCTTCTTGTTTAAAATACTTGGAAAATTGCTGCTCTCTCTTTCTATACACATGAATGCTGGTTCCAATGGCTAACAAGTTATTTTCTTTCAGTCTAGAGCCAAGCAATTCAGCCTTTTCTTTAGTCAAGTCCAGATCCCTAACCAAGTCATTAAGCTCGATTTGTGTAAACACTTTAGGCTCTACATTTTCAGTAGTACAATGGAATTCTTCATCATCTTGTTCATTTGACTCGGATTGCACATCAGAAAATACTTCAATAGAATTTAAATCATCTGGTGGTTCAGGGACCGGTAAATCTACACTGTGTCCTACTGGCCGGATGGCAGACGGAAGATTAGGATAGCTTATTACCTTCTTGTTTTTTGAGTTATGACCAGTAATATCAACACTGCAAAAATAGCAGTCATCAGAATGATTTTTCGGCTCCCTCCATATCATAGGAACAGCAAATTTAAAGGTTTTTCTCTCCTTTTTTGACCATTTTCTTAGATCTTCAACACAAACATAACATACCTTATGTGGTGCCCAAGATTTCTCCTGATCACCCCAAGTTTAGTTCCAAAATATGATAGATAAACCTTTTTCACAAAGTCTGTAATGTTTCTTTGGTGTTTTTTAATCACAAACTCACCACAAATATAACAAAAACTGTCAGCAGAGTTTTTACAACCGCGATTAGACATTTTACTGAGCACATGTACTAGAAACGTTAAAGTGAGGTTTGGTTGACAGTAAAGAAAACACCAGCTGTTTGACCAGCAAATGTTGTTTGGCAGTGCTACCAACATCATCTACATCCATTAGACCTACTTTTCCAATTTACTTATAAATATTATAATACTATAAATCTGTTTAAATTTTTTAAATATCGCTAAACGCAAAAATCTCGAAAAAAATGCATTTAACTATAAAATGTGAAGAAATGGTAGGTGATTCAGTTTTTTAAGCATCATATATGGATTCAGCAACCTAAAAAACATAATAATAAGGTATATTCATTAAAAAAGTTTTTTCATCGTTGGCCTGTGTAATTAGTCATATTATTAGATATAATAATAGATATTAATATTATATATATATATATATTTACAATAATAAGGTACATACTTATCTAAAAACTTATAAATTTTGGAATAGAATGTGAAAAAAATATGAAAAATTATTTTTTGAATATAGCCTGGTTCTCTCTCTCTCTCTCTCTCTCTCTCTATCTATTGGTTTATCTTTGTAATAAATCGTTTCATGAGTTTTTGTTTAGTCTAATAATAGTTATTAACATTTCTTTAATTTTTTCCAATCTTAGGAAATCTTAAAGGGAAAATGATGAACAACTAATTGGTTAAGGTTTAATGATTTAGTTAATCATTTATTTTTCAAAGAAAAGATTTATTCGTATATACTAATATATAGATAACTAGTATCAGATTGTAAAAGTGTGGTTTGCCTTAAAAACATCCAAAATCATATTAAATAGATTTAGATTAAGTAGAAATCAGCAGAAACAAAAGATTAATAGACTAAACACATACTAACAACACTACATAGTTTTCCTATCTTCCTAAACTATGAACATTTATAAACTGGGATTGATTGCCACATTATTTTCACTGTTTTTGAAATTATTCAAAATACTGGGTAGAATACGTCCCAAATGTCTCGCCTGTCTTTTAGAATTTAGCAGATATTACAATAACCGAGCTTGTCGATGTTGATGTTGATCTCTAGACGTCATTTTCTTCCTCTACATCTACAATAAGTGTACCATTCCTATACCATTTATAGTAGACAAGAGTTTGTATTCAAACACATTGTCTTTCAATATATTTGGAAACTCAACATGCCAATAAGAGAGAATTTGACTATCGAAATCTCTTCAAGTTTCTATACTAGATGACAACATTTCTCTCAGACACACTTTGCGCACACAGTTATTCCTGAATATCTGTCATTGGAAAATCCACACATCCATTGAAACCAATAGTTAATTTATAATTTATGATTGTTGTATTAATGCGATGCCAATCTTATACTTCAAACATTGTAAACTATTACTAAACTAGAACTTTATTTTCTTGTTCAATCTTTGAATTTTGAAAGAAGTTCAATTGATGACGCTCAAGTTTTTCTAATAGAAATATCTAAGAGATATTTTTAAACATGTCAAAATGTCCCTCAATGACCATAGAATATTTTATATCTCTAAATTATCACTCCAATTATATTCTCTAAAGTCACTTTAAAATGACTTTAAATATACTTCATTGTAGTAGTAATACTTGTTATCACATAAGTTAATGATTTCTTCTGCATTGTTTTTTAAACTCTTTATATCAATATTACTAGTATAACAAATTAATTATTCTTATCTCTTTATTTATGTTAGAGGCTTAGGCAAATTCTAAATGCGAAAGGAATTACTGCCCTTTGTGCAATTTTGCAAGTATTGGATGGTAGCTCAAGTTTTCAGTTAGGTCTAATTCTGGAAATGATTTTATTTTCTGACTTCCATGTATAGACAAGGATGGGCGTTAATAAGATGGACTCAAAGATGGACTTAGAAATTGTATTCTATTTTAATGATAATAGCAAATATTTTACTTTTTTGAACAATTATCCTTTAATAAAGGAATTATTTAGAAGATTTAATACGCATCTTTTTGTTCTTCTGCCCCGGTTGAAAGATTGTTTTCATTTGCGGTATTTATTCATTTTCCATCAGCTTCTAGATTATCCGACAAAAATTTTGCAAACTTGATTTTTGCTTTCAATTATTCTATTATTTTTATGTTTACCTTTTGAGTGTATTTTTTTTTAAATAAATTTCCGTTAAATTATGTGGTATTATTTACAAAATTCCCTTTTCATATTTTTATAAATAATTTTTTTTAATATCATGATTAATTTTATTATTTTCGATTTTCCATAGATATTCTCCAATATATTTTTAGCTCCCACTTTCCGAACTAAATTTTTTTAGGATTTCAGAATTACCCCACCAAATATATAGAATTTTAAAATCAAGGAAAAATTTGTTTATAATTGGTATTTTCAATTTATTTGAAATACGTAATTAGTATCTTGTATCTCGTTTCACAAGCCCGTGAGTAATTGGTATCTTGTATTTCGTTACAAAAATCTAAAGTAATTTGTATTTTGTATCTCGTTACTCACAAAATCGAGTAAGTAAGTTGACCATTCTTGTGTATAGGAGGTGTCTATATCCTTGTAATGGATTTTATCTTTGCTTTGGTTTACCGTGTAGGTAGAGGATTCTCATGATTTTAGAGTTCTTCTCGTGCGTTCACTTAATTAATATGTCGATTACGAGCTCCTCTGCTGATAGTCTTCTCTCTCTCAAACTTGAGTAGACGAGCCCGAAGAAAAGAAAAGATGGCTTCAGTTATTATTATTATTATTATTATCTTTTTTTGTTTATAAGAAATATTTTTATTATAATTATAATTATCATATTTTTTTGTTTTTAATCTGGATAGGTCAAACAAAATCACCAGTAGGGATATTTTAAACTTTAAACCTGTTCACTTCTAAATAAACATACAATAAAATCTAGTAAATAATTATGACTAGAATTAAAAATAAATATTATTACGCGATCACATTTTATATTAATAATTCTCTCATTTTTGTTTATTCTATCTTCTTATTTATAAAAATAAATTTTAATAACAATTAACACTAGTCATACTCTAATTGTAACTCATAGTAAATATTATAATAATATTTCACTTATTTTTTCAAAAAATTTTAACATTTATTTATTTTTTTCAGTTTTTTTTTTTCTAAATGTGAGGCAAACATTTTTTTTTTAGTTTAAATTATTATATTTCTAATCTCGAAAAGGTCTTTTTTATGCTGCGTTAAATTTATTCTTTTGTTATCTTGTATAATATTTTATGATGAAAAACTTATATAAAAGGCTATCTAAGTTCCACTTGTAATGGAATTAAGTGAGTTCGGGAGATGGAAAATGATAAGAATTAAAAAAAAAAAAAATCGATAAAACGATTTATTTGATTTTTGCTTCGGTATCATTTCAACGAGTTCCATATTTTATTTTTGACTTTTTTTTTATTTTTAATAGAAAACATATAAATTAACATTAATCTTAGATAATAATTAATATATTATAATTGTTTCTGTAGGAAAGTTGGAATAATGGATGTATAAGGAAATGTGAATATAATCTGAGTTGTCAATATAGCGATATATTTAAGTTATTTTTTAATCTTATCTTATTTTACTTCCAAAAATTGTATGTTTCTTTATTTGTATATTTTTGAGATATTTTATCCTGCCAAGGATTTTTTTTAAATTCACATAAAAGATAATTTTTATAAGAAAAAATGGATAGTATGTAATGTGAATTCACTTTTTGAAATAAACTAAAACGATAGTATAGGAATGGGAAATCTTTATTTATAATTCTTCTTGGAGATGTACATATGCCATTTCTTGTGAATGATGACAAAAACATGTTGATGATTGTTCAGACACAATTTACACCAATATCTTTGGTCAACACTGTCACTGTTTTAGTACAAAAAAAAGGGTTAATATGTTATTTTATCCAAAAAAGACACTTGTTTTTTTTTTCTTTCTCAATCTCAAAATTGCTGATAGATCAAATTCTAATTAATGTTGTAATTATTTTTTAGTTATATTTTATTATTAATGAATGAATTAATTTTTTTTAAAATAATATACGAGTAATTTGTTTCATTTGATAACAAAAACTTGAATTGTTGATTTGAAATTAAAATCATTCATTCTTACTAGTAAATAAGAAAATATTATAAATAAGAGAATTATTCTTCATTTAGATATTATTTTAACATCATTTAAAATGTATAACTTATAATATAATACTTGAAATGAATATAAAGTACATTTTAAGTGAGATATTATGATATAAGTTAGGTCACAAGGGAGGCAAAGGTCCGCTTTGCTCTTCTTGTCATTTTATGATACCTTTTTGTTGTGTAATTATGGGGGAGTTTGGGATTAATCAAGGATTTGTTTTAAAATGCCTATCACTCACCAAACAAATCCTCTTAGAGAGGGAGAGGTCACCATTTCAAGTATCAATTCGATAAAATAATTATTTCATTTATAGGATTTTATTAATTCTTTAATCTGTTTATTATTTGGCTTTGAGTTGTTCTCAATCGGTTTTAATCTTAATAGACGATAAAATGATGCTTAAGAAATAATAATTATAATAATATTACAATGTGTTATTTAATATAAAATATATATTTATTTATCAAAAAAAAAAAAATAAAATGAATGAATTTAAAATCAATTTTTTTTTTAAACATGTGAAAAATAAATAAATCTTTTAATTTTTAAAATTAAATCATGAAATAAAAGTTTTATTTAAACACTTTTTAAAGTGGTAATCAAAGGTTTTATTATACTTACTATTGTTTAAAATTTTGTGGACTTTATTAAAAGCTAAATCAGTATAATTAATCTAACTAACTAAGTACTTAATTAATTATTGTCAAATTAGAAGAAATCAGGTGTTCATCATTGATGTTTCAATTACATTTCACTTCCCATCATTTATTTTGTGCCAATTTTCAAAATCTATCTATCTATCTTTATATTAAATTTACAATTTACAATATAATTAATTTAATGTAATTAGTATTTAAAATTATGCAAATAAAATACTAATTGTAAATGTTATCTATATATATAAAAAAAGGTTTTTGTCTGCACATTGCTCAGAATTTAAAAATTTTTGCATATCTTCGCGTTTCATGACCTCTAGAATCCAAAAGTGACTTTAGAATTTTTCATGTCTGTCTGTCTGTCTGTCTGTCTGTCTGTCTGTCTGTCTGTCTGTCTGTCTGTCTGTCTGTCTGTCTGTCTGTCCGGAAAATTACTATTTTATAGACTCAGAATTGGCTGAACCGATTTCTTTGAAATTACATCACAATATTCTTATATATCTCTAGAGTAACATAGGCTATACATTTTATTAATATCTTATCAATAACCGCAGAAATTAATTTTTTAAAGTTTATATAATTCTCCGTGTTGTTCATTCAAGAGCAGCTCGCGGCTCACTGCCGGCCTAGCGGAATCATTTCAAACAATGAATTATCATAGCTATTCCCAATCAAAGAATTATTATAATATTTCACTTTATTTTAAATTCTAATATACAAATATCAATTCAATTAAATAATTTATTCTAAAAGTTCTCAATTTAATTAAAATATTTATTAGATCATATTTTTATCTTAAATTATTTTTTATTTAATTGAATATTTCTTCTTTTCTATAATATATATATAATAATATATAAATTTTATCATTGAATAATAAAAAAAAATATTATTTAACCTGAATTAAAATGACTGAATTATATTATCTTTGTTTTTTATTTTAATTTAATTACTCTATTATTAATTACTAAATATATATATATATTATATAAAAATTAAAATATGATGATATAAAGTTGTTTTAAATTTTTGACATTTTTAAATTGGGTATATTTTTTAAATTTATTAAAATGTCTTTTTTATTTATTATGTTTAAAAGATTCATTTTTATTATGTGATATTAATAAAAAAATAACGATGCTCTGTGCAAGTCGAATCATGTTGCACATAATTAAATAACAATTGCCAAACAAAGAATATAATATTTTTTTAAATTCTTATATTTAAATATCATTTCAATTAAATAATTTATTCTAAAAGGTCTCATTTTAATTAATTTAATAAAATATTTAAATCACCATTCAATTTTTTATTAATAGGCTTCTTTTTTTATTTTTAATTTTAATAAATTCTCTTTTTTTTGATATGATATTAATAAAAAATAATATTAAATTGTATATATAAATATAAAAATTAGAATATTTGAATTTTTTTAAATTTTAACACATGTAATCAATCATATGCATTAAGAATGGAAAATTTTTAAAATCAACTTGCTATTAAATTCAGAAAAAAAATACTGATATATAGAATATATAGACTATTCGAATATAATTTAAAACTCTTTCTCTCCTTCTATTTTAAATTAAAAAAACGGAGTTTTAAGAAATTTAGATGCCATATGCAACATGGGTGTGTAAATGAATTGAGCTGGAAAAGGAGGCAATTTATAATTTTCTTCTAATTCAGATTTAGGACAAATCGTACAACATTATATCAAATCTCGCTAAGAACATTCAATATTTTTGTACACAAATTATTCAGAGTATTGGCTAAGCGTATCACTCACAATCAGTTTATATTGAAATTTATATAAATTAACAAAGTAAAAATTTTTATTTGTTTAAATTTTATTATAATGAATCAAAAAAAATTAAATATATAGATCACATGATTAAGAGAAGCAAAAAACTTGACAGAAAATAACTGTTGGATGGAGGTCGGACATGACAGAAACTGTAAGCGAAATCTTCATATTGCGACGAATAATTTTCAAATCCCCTAGCACCACCAGAATTAGATAAGTTTATTTTAAGGGAGGAAAATAACTATGATCTAAAAAAATTAATAAATGAACTTAATAATAAAAAAACAAATAAATCAATTAATTTAAATTAATACTATTAATGAATGTATATATTGGTAATTTATCTATAGTTTTATACCGTTAATTTTTATAAATTGTCTCAAGTCTCTATTTTTGCATTTTCCCAAGTTTCATTATAATTAAAAATATTCAATAATAATCTAGCAATGAAAATAAAATATCAAAATGTAATGATCAAGAAATATTATACTCTATTTCACTATAATAACATAGAAAATACTTAAGAACCATAGGCGGTGGAAATATTAGGAGATATCATTGCGGGTTAAGGCCAAATCGATCAACATTAATTAAGATATTTTCATTATGACAGATATTAGGAAAAAAACTGCGAATTCAATATTTCTGTTCACTAATTATTTGTAGACTTTAGTAAAACATACACATGACTCAATATAGATCAGCATAAACTTTTTCAAATTTTGATCTTCAAATTTGTCTTGAAGGTAGTAAAGAAAAAATAAGATGAAGAAATCAATTGTAAAATGTTAGGTTACCCAGACGACTTAAATATAATAGGAGATTAGGAAATTGCAATTGCAGATAGCGAGGAAAAATTAATGGAGGTTTGAAATTAATAGTGATAAGAAAAAATATTTAGTAACAAAGAGGAAGAGTATTGACATACAAAATCTTAAGATACAAAATGTAGAATTTGAATATGTAGAAAAATTGAATGTAATCACGAAGGATAATAATATTTGAGAAGAATTTAAATCGGGCTTGCAATCGGGAAACGCCTGTTATCTTGCAATAAAGAGGCTTATCTCATCAAAATTATTATCAAAGGGAATATATAAAAAAATTATTTTGCCTGTTGCATTATATGGGTGGGAGGCATGGTCTATGACCCTGGGAGATGAGAGTAGATTCAGAGTGTTTGAGAATAGGATTCTTCCCTGCATTTATTGGCCAAAGAAAGATGAGGTCACCGGGGAATGGGGGAGACAGCATAACAAGAAATTGCATGGTCTCTCTGCATCTTCAGAAATAGTTAGGGTTATAAAAGGGAAAAAGCTGCGATAGGCAGGGCACGTGGCTAGAATGGGAGAGGAAAAAGATATTGGTGGGAAGACCGATTGGAAAACGTCCGCTTGGAAAACCAATGACGCGTAGGAAGGGACGTAAGAGAGATGGAACAAGGGCTCAGGATAGGGACACTTGGAGAAATGTGGTTGTTGCGGCTAAGAACTTTCGAGTATCTTTGAGCCACATAGATAGATAGATATAACATATACAATAATAATATATATAATTAATATAGTGATTAAATTAAAATATATTTTTTAAATAAGAACACAAAAAGAAATGAATGTTTTATGTAATATACTGATTGAAACAAAATGGATGAAAACCTTTTACTACTTTCAACCACCAAATACTATGTACCACTCGGGGGTACAGGGGGCGGAGCCCCCGTCTAGGTGTGAAGAGCGCCGAAGGCGCTCTGAGCAGCTAGTTATATATAAAGTACAATAGAATTTGAATTCAATTCATTTCAAAAGATTTACAAATGTACACAAATGAAACAATTGTATTTAAGTAGTAGTATATTGTTTTAAAAGAAATGTAGGAAATTTTGTGATCTATTAATATTAAGGGGGATAAATTTTGAAAATAGTTCTATTTATATATATATATATATATTCGCGTATGTAAGTATATATCTTATATTCCGTTTAAAAAATATTATATGAAAACTTATTGATATTGAATGGAAAGTGAAGTGGATGATATTCCAGTTATTTACAACATCCATTTTGTTAACAACCAATTCCAACTTTTTAGATATAGGAAATATAAAATTTTTTTTTTTTTACCTCTTCGTATAAGTCAAAGGGAGGGGGGGGGGGGATGGCTGGGTGAATTCTTAACCTCGTTTCACGATGCAAGAGAGTTCATTCGGACAGAATTGTGGGGTAAGGCGGCTCGGATATTGAATTTGCCCTGGGCTGATCGGCAGCAAGCGTGGGTGAGAGGTAAAGGAGAGAATATGAGGGGGTGGGGGATGGGGAGGTAATACGTGCCTGCCAAAAAATCTATGAATTATTTATCCTTAGATGTTCTACACTTCTATGTCTGTCTCATACTTATGAATTGATAATTTTAATACCTTTTTGAATATTTTAATATTACTTCGACGTGAAAATCCACGGTCGAGATTTTTTTTATTTTTTACAATCCACCTTTCCTCTCTTAATAGATTAAGTTTCATTATCTAATCATCTTTTAAATATATGATTTAAAAACAAGTTAAAATTTTATTAATGAAATATAAAAATTGATTTTTTTGTGACAAAATTAAAAAAAAAAAAAAAATATTACATCAATATACATAATTACATATGCATTTAAAAGCATAGAAACTTATATTATTTTCAAATATAATATTTGAAAAAAAAAAAAAAAAAAAAAAATGAATGTTTTTGTGAATGAAAGCACATACACTCATATGATATAATATTTATAAGTAATATTTAATTATAATGGAATTCGGTTGCGTGCCAACACGAATACTGACCACAGACAAATCAAATTCATTCTAACCCGATTGAGTAATGCATATATATATATAAGATATATATATATGGTGAATTTTCAATCAAGTACTCAATATAAATTGAATGTTAATTCTGAAATTTAAAATAATTAATTTTGTTTTTTAATCCGAACTTTGTGCTTGTGGCTATTTTATTTTTAATATACGAGTATAATATAGAAAATGACTACGATTTTTTAATTTCTATAGATTTTCATTAATTCTTTTTTTGCTTGTTTTAATAACACAAGTAGATATATTATATTAATTTTTAATTAAACATTAATACAGTGGAAATTTGAAAGTTATATGTGGGTAATGTAATCATAATATACTCGTATATATCTAATACAATTGATATATCATTATTTTTTTTTTTACTATATTAGACGTAATAAATATTCTCAAAATATATATTACTAGATAATATACTTAATATTATTTATATTTATTTTAATAAGAATTTAATAGAACCTATACGAATTTTCATTTTTTTTTTAAATAAATGAGTTTTATATAATAGGTATTTAAATGAAGATTACATTTTGTAAATAATACATAAATTTTATCAAAGTTCAATAATGTTTATTATTATTTCTAAAATTATTTTATTCTTTGTTTGGTTGACAAATGACAATGGGTCTGTTTTTTATAATTTGATATTTTCAAAAAAGTTGCGAATTGTTTATTTGTGAATAAATAAATCAAATTTTATATCAATGGATTACATTTGGACAAACAACACTTTAAAAACCTATTTTGCTATAAAAATCATTTACTTATATATCAAAATGATTGATTTTCTAAAATTTATTTTGAATAATATATCTAAATTGGAATACTAACTAAAATTAATTCAAATATGTTCTCTTCACAAGTTAAAGTTAAAAAAAAATTCCTCTAATATATTTATAGAACATATAGTAATTCTAAGAGCTTTGAGAGAATTTGTTTGTTAGCTCCAATAGCCCGAAAGTCAAATCCCAGGACCGTGCTTTTTAATCCCCAAAAATAACTTCAAAATATATTTAACTCTCTGTTCAATAAATTTATTTCTAAAACAATACATTATAATAAAAAAGAACTATAAAAAAAGAAAATTATAAATATTTTAACTTAATTAAATTATGTCAAGCACAATATTAATCTCTTATTAAAATTTTAATAAAAAAAAACAAAAAAAAAATTTCTATAATTTATCGTTTGTCAAAAAAGAATTAACTGGAGTGTCTCCACTCGATTATCTCGCAAATTTGAATTGGATTAAATAACATAATATATTATATTTAAATTAAATTTAATTAATTAAAATTAATAAAAAATATTTATTAAACCAGCGCATGTTTGGCTCTTTGTTGATGGCACCACGTCACGTGTTGGCGCGTGAGATTTGCAGTGTTAAAAAATTAATTCTGGTACTTTCAGCAATTCAATCAAGCTGAAATTCTATATATAACAGTTTTATAAAATTTTTAATCATATGATAAAATATCAAACATATATCTTAATTTTTACTGTCACTTTAGTAGAAACAAAATCAAAACGTGGTAGGTAATGACCCTCTTCTGGTTGAGCTACATTTCTCAAAAGTTGATAGAAAACTACGAATTTTGAATAATGCCCATGTACCAAATTTCATGATTCTAGCTCAAACCGTTTTTGCGTAATCTTGTCTACATTCACACACACACACATTTTTCTCAACCTTAATGAAAATGATTCAGGAACCTTCAAAACGTATAAAAACATCAAAATCTCAACATCGAAAATTTTCGTGATTCGAATACCTATCTCTGGCGAGATAGTAAAAAAGAAAAGAAAAATTCTTTTAGCATTATATTTTATAACCTTTCCTGGTGAAAGTTGTTTTTGTTTTTATTTTCTTTATCGATAAATTCTATTTCCTCTTTATTTTTATATTCATATATCGATAAACTTCCTCTACGAATAAATGCTAATCATTCTCTACGTGTTTGGATTGTATTAAGGGGTTAGGATGTAACAAATAAACTTCTTTTGGAAAATGTTCAAGTTCACCCAAGCCATAATTCATGCTTCGAATCTTTTTTTTTTCATTCTCCCTCTCTCACCCATTCCATATTCAACTCTTTTATATAACTTAAATGTTTAGAGTGATTCTTAAAGGCGAATATTTATTTTATTACCCTTTTTTTCGGATTAATATTCTACTAGATCAGTGATTTCAGAATATAAATCAAATCGCGTAAAAGTTCAATATTCCTTGGAGACATTTGTCCAAGACAATATAAACGGACATCACTAGAATTTCGGAATTCAAATAAGAGAAATATTTTTTATTTTTATTTTTTTGATGGTTTTCAATTTTTTTACATAATTCTTAAAAATTTCAAAAATTCATTAATTAATTATTTATTATGATTTTATATCTATATATATAAAAAAAGGTTTTTGTCTGCACATTGCTCAGAATTTAAAAATTTTTGCATATCTTCGCGTTTCATGACCTCTAGAATCCAAAAGTGACTTTAGAATTTTTCACGTCTGTCTGTCTGTCTGTCTGTCTGTCTGTCTGTCTGTCCGGAAAATTACTATTTTATAGACTCAGAATTGGCTGAACCGATTTCTTTGAAATTACATCACAATATTCTTATATACCTCTAGAGTAACATAGGCTATACATTTTATTAATATCTTATCAATAACCGCAGAAATTAATTTTTTAAAGTTTATATAATTCTCCGTGTTGTTCATTCAAGAGCAGCTCGCGGCTCACTGCCGGCCTAGCGGAATCATTTCAAACAATGAATTATCATAGCTATTCCCAATCAAAGAATTATTATAATATTTCACTTTATTTTAAATTCTAATATACAAATATCAATTCAATTAAATAATTTATTCTAAAAGTTCTCAATTTAATTAAAATATTTATTAGATCATATTTTTATCTTAAATTATTTTTTATTTAATTGAATATTTCTTCTTTTCTATAATATATATATAATAATATATAAATTTTATCATTGAATAATAAAAAAAAATATTATTTAACCTGAATTAAAATGACTGAATTATATTATCTTTGTTTTTTATTTTAATTTAATTACTCTATTATTAATTACTAAATATATATATATATTATATAAAAATTAAAATATGATGATATAAAGTTGTTTTAAATTTTTGACATTTTTAAATTGGGTATATTTTTTAAATTTATTAAAATGTCTTTTTTATTTATTATGTTTAAAAGATTCATTTTTATTATGTGATATTAATAAAAAATAACGATGCTCTGTGCAAGTCGAATCATGTTGCACATAATTAAATAACAATTGCCAAACAAAGAATATAATATTTTTTTAAATTCTTATATTTAAATATCATTTCAATTAAATAATTTATTCTAAAAGGTCTCATTTTAATTAATTTAATAAAATATTTAAATCACCATTCAATTTTTTATTAATAGGCTTCTTTTTTTATTTTTAATTTTAATAAATTCTCTTTTTTTTGATATGATATTAATAAAAAATAATATTAAATTGTATATAAATATAAAAATTAGAATATTTGAATTTTTTTAAATTTTAACACATGTAATCAATCATATGCATTAAGAATGGAAAATTTTTAAAATCAACTTGCTATTAAATTCAGAAAAAAAATACTGATATATAGAATATATAGACTATTCGAATATAATTTAAAACTCTTTCTCTCCTTCTATTTTAAATTAAAAAAACGGAGTTTTAAGAAATTTAGATGCCATATGCAACATGGGTGGGTAAATGAATTGAGCTGGTAAAGGAGGCAATTTATAATTTTCTTCTAATTCAGATTTAGGACAAATCGTACAACATTATATCAAATCTCGCTAAGAACATTCAATATTTTTGTACACAAATTATACAGAGTATTGGCTAAGCGTATCACTCACAATCAGTTTATATTGAAATTTATATAAATTAACAAAGTAAAAATTTTTATTTGTTTAAATTTTATTATAATGAATCAAAAAAAATTAAATATATAGATCACATGATTAAGAGAAGCAAAAAACTTGACAGAAAATAACTGTTGGATGGAGGTCGGACATGACAGAAACTGTAAGCGAAATCTTCATATTGCGACGAATAATTTTCAAATCCCCTAGCACCACCAGAATTAGATAAGTTTATTTTAAGGGAGGAAAATAACTATGATCTAAAAAAATTAATAAATGAACTTAATAATAAAAAAACAAATAAATCAATTAATTTAAATTAATACTATTAATGAATGTATATATTGGTCATTTATCTATAGTTTTATACCGTTAATTTTTATAAATTGTCTCAAGTCTCTATTTTTGCATTTTCCCAAGTTTCATTATAATTAAAAATATTCAATAATAATCTAGCAATGAAAATAAAATACAAAAATGTAATGATCAAGAAATATTATACTCTATTTCACTATTATAACATATACAATACTTAAGAACCATAGGCGGTGGAAATATTAGGAGATATCATTGCGGGTTAAGGCCAAATCGATCAACATTAATTAAGATATTTTCATTATGACAGATATTAGGAAAAAAACTGCGAATTCAATATTTCTGTTCACTAATTATTTGTAGACTTTAGTAAAACATACACATGACTCAATATAGATCAGCATAAACTTTTTCAAATTTTGATCTTCAAATTTGTCTTGAAGGTAGTAAAGAAAAAATAAGATGAAGAAATCAATTGTAAAATGTTAGGTTACCCAGACGACTTAAATATAATAGGAGATTAGGAAATTGCAATTGCAGATAGCGAGGAAAAATTAATGGAGGTTTGAAATTAATAGTGATAAGAAAAAATATTTAGTAACAAAGAGGAAGAGTATTGACATACAAAATCTTAAGATACAAAATGTAGAATTTGAATATGTAGAAAAATTTAATGTAATCACGAAGGATAATAATATTTGAGAAGAATTTAAATCGGGGTTGCAATCGGGAAACGCCTGTTATCTTGCAATAAAGAGGCTTATCTCTTCAAAATTATTATCAAAGGGAATATATAAAAAAATTATTTTGCCTGTTGCATTATATGGGTGGGAGGCATGGTCTATGACCCTGGGAGATGAGAGTAGATTCAGAGTGTTTGAGAATAGGATTCTTCCCTGCATTTATTGGCCAAAGAAAGATGAGGTCACCGGGGAATGGGGGAGACAGCATAACAAGAAATTGCATGGTCTCTCTGCATCTTCAGAAATAGTTAGGGTTATAAAAGGGAAAAAGCTGCGATAGGCAGGGCACGTGGCTAGAATGGGAGAGGAAAATGATATTGGTGGGAAGACCGATTGGAAAACGTCCGCTTGGAAAACCAATGACGCGTAGGAAGGGACGTAAGAGAGATGGAACAAGGGCTCAGGATAGGGACACTTGGAGAAATGTGGTTGTTGCGGCTAAGAACTTTCGAGTATCTTTGAGCCACATAGGTAGATAGATATAACATATACAATAATAATATATATAATTAATATAGTGATTAAATTAAAATATATTTTTTAAATAAGAACACAAAAAGAAATGAATGTTTTATGTAATATACTGATTGAAACAAAATGGATGAAAACCTTTTACTACTTTCAACCACCAAATACTATGTACCACTCGGGGGTACAGGGGGCGGAGCCCCCGTCTAGGTGTGAAGAGCGCCGAAGGCGCTCTGAGCAGCTAGTATTTTATAAAATAAAATCTATTAAAAACGCTTAATCATTCTTCAATTACTGTAAATAAAATGGTTTTAGAATACATATTACATGTTTGTTTTGGAATATTAATAAATTTACTGTGAAAATATCCATCAATTTCTTTTATCAATAATATAAATATAAAAAGTTTTTATAGAATAACGTTTTTCTCATGGACTAAAAAGACTAAAATAATTTTTCTATGAGCCTGACAAAGTTTATCAATGAATTTCTTCATATACTTACAACTAAAAACGTTGGGCGCACACAGAGAGACAGACCTTAATGAAAATGTGACTCAGGGACCTTCAAAATTTATAAAAACATCAAAAATTTTCGTGATCGCAATACTATCTCTGATGAGATAGTAAAAAGGGACACTTTTTTTTTATAAAATACATTTAAATTATACCCTTATTTATATTAATTCTCCATTTAATTTATGTATAAAATGATTCAAGAATCTTTCTAATATAATATTTGATAATTAAATTGCAGATCCATTTAATGTTAGTAAAGGTGGTTAATTCTTATCCAAAAATTAAAGTTGATCATTAAATGTGATTGACTGTTTAGGGGAGGAGGTTTTTCTTTCTTTCTTTTTTTTTTTATATCGATCTTTCTATTTTTTTTATCGGAAGAAACAATTTAAAGAATAATTGCTAGCAAAAGAGGAGAGCTTTTCGTTTGGAGGGTGGTCGACGATATGGAATGGGGATGGGGGTGGGGGTGGGGGTGGGGTGGGGTGGGGTGGGGTTAGAGACTGGCGCCGTCGGGGCCTCGAATTTCGCACTTGTTCAAACAGCGCCAGCAGTGCCACTTAAAACGCCCAAATCTCAACTGAAAGACGAGCCCTTTAGGGGAATTAAGTTTCCAAGTAATTAGGAATCTTTTGGCCAAAAAGACAATGACAAATTTAGGAGAGCATGTGCTTGAGCATTATTACGTTACACTTAATACAAATGAATCACTGAAAAAATATGTCGTTAGGCAATCGGACTCGATTTTTTTTTTTTTTTTTATTTCTATTTTTATTTCTATTTTTCTGAGTGAGAGGTGAAGTGAAAATAAAAATAAATAACATACAGACTTTTTTTTACATTTGAAAATAATTATAAACTAACATTCAATTGCTATCAAATTTTATTTACAATTAAATTAATTCTAAAATTGTGAATTTATTTTTTTTTGAAATATTTTTGTCTATTTCGTTTTCTCTAGTAAATATTTTCTTGGCAACCTTTTCATAACAAGAAGCCAAAACATCGTTTATTAAGATCAATATATTGAGATATTCTTGTTATGATTTACTATAAATGAGTATAATAGTATTATATTATTATTTTGATAAAATACACATGACGTTTGTAGAGATTTTTAACACTCTCTAGTTTTTTATGTGAGTTTTATAAAAACAAAAAAAAAAAAAAAAAGCAAAATGTGCAGCATCGTACACGTGGCGGAAGTGAAACTTCTTACAATCTAGAGAATAAGATAAATTTTAGTTGAGAGTGTGAGTGAGAGAGAAATAGAGAAAAATAAAGGGATCATTTCGAAAGACATATAACAGTATAAAATTTTCGTAACAAATATTCGCTTTATTATTATTATTATCTACTCTATCATCATATCTACATTGCCTGTACTATTGTCGGTTGGTGCTTCAATTGGTAATACTGATATTAATGGCTTGTGATAACTAAAATAAGATATATATGTTCGTGATTCGATATTTTCTATATAACGTGTAAAAACAGCATCTATTGTAGTTCCAGATTTTGTTGTTGATTCCTTGGGATCGTTATTTATAAGCAGACCAAATGTTTCTCGAAGAAAGTTGATCAACGGCAACGAATCATCTCAGATCCAAAATTTACATTAAAATCTCCCCCGAGAATTAGAGGGATTTTATCTTCGCCTCGTTCAAGTGCATTAGCACCTGTGTGGCTATAAACCAGTAGTGAACGGTGTATGAAATAAATAATATCGACTAAATTTTGGTCGTTATTTTTTTTCGGCATAGTGAAATCTGTGGAGTAGAGAAAAGCAGTTTTAAATGCAATAATAATTTTAAATTGATTTAGTAGTGTTAAAGTAATGTTGAGATTCGGATAAATAACGTGAATGGTCATCGACGCACATAACTGTATGTGTTGGCGTGTGAATCGCCGACCATGTTCACACACACAATTACATGCGTCGGTATGCGTGCACGCTGTATATTTGACTTGAGAATTTTAATTATTTCACGATATATATCTTATCTTATTATGCTAGCTAAAATTGTATATATCTATCTATTTATCTATAACCATTGGTTCTCAAAAACCGCTCTAACGATTTTTTTCAAATTCACACTAGATATAGTATTTATAAAGAAATAAAGAAAAATTGAGTTTTATTGATTACATCTCTTGAAACTTACAGCTTCATTATTAATTTCTTAATTGAAAATTATATATGGGTGACGTAAATGGCATCGATTTTGAAATTTTACTCCCGCCTTTTTTTAATTTTGTATTAATATTTTTTTTATATTTAAAATATTTTAAAATTTATTATTTAATTTCCAAATAAAATTAAAAATATTTATTTTTAATAAAATATATATATATATTTATTAATCCCGCTTTTTTTTTAAATGATATTGTATTAACATTTTTTTATATTTAAAATATTTTAAAATTCATTATTTAATTTCGAAATAAAATTAAAAATATTTATTTTTAATAAAATATATATATATTTATTAATCTCTCTCAAAAAATATGAAATACGTTTAATATTAAAAATAAATAAATATACATATGAAATTTGTTATTTTTTAATATTAAAAAATATTTAATTTGAGATTAATTATATAAAAAATTTTAAAAAATTCAAAAAAACTTAGCTATAATATTTGACATATGATAAGGTTAATTACAATTTTTTAATAGACATCCTTAATAAATAGAAAAATAATAATTTTTAAATAATATAAATAATATTTAATTATAATCTAATCAAAGAAAATAAAAGTTTGAATCTATTTGATAGTTGATCTTTTTACATATAATTAATCTCAAATTAAATATTTTTTAATATTAAAAAAAAATAACAAATTTCATATGTATATTTATTTTTATAAATGTTTAGGCAAATTTTGAAATTAATATATATTTAAATTCAAATTGTATTTAATTGCGATATCTACTGGACAAGGTGGAGATCTCGCCCTCTTTTGATCATAAGTCATACTAATTTTTATTCTTTGACCCAGTAGAAGCTGAGAAATATTATTCCGGGTCAACGTACTCGCGCGCATGCGCACCATGGACTTTGGACCTAGCGTAACGTAACGCGTTACGAAATTTCAATTTTTCAATTCACTCTCCATTCTCAACCAAATGTCAGGACGCCGCTAAAGAAGTTTCACTTCAAAAAAACAAAAAAAAAAAAACAAACCAAAAGAAGAAATTCTAAATATAACAAATTTCATAAATCAACTTAAAATGATATATTAATAATTTTTTCTTTTATTTTTGTAATATATATATATATTTAAGACATTTCTTCCCCCCCCTCCCCATATCTTTTCGAATTACATTATATAATATTTTAATAAAAGTCTTCTTCTCTTTTCTTCTAGTCATTTATCAAATGTGGAACTTTTAAAGCCCCAAATGTCTTGATTATTAATTGTAGAACAATCTTAAAAGTACATGAATTATTAAACATGATAATATTCCTATTAATATTTATTAAAATAATTCAAAAATTTATATGCAATTCAGAGATTATGTTAAATTCACAATTCACACAAAATTGATCAAAAGAACAAAAAAAAATAATAATTTAATAAATTTATTACATTAGAATAAATAATAAATGAATGTTTTATTTTAAATCAAAATAATCGAAATCTAGTGTCGAACAGTAGTGTGGCCTTAAGTTCAATCTCTCTCTCTCTCTCTCTCTCTCTCTTTATTCTTCTCCTTGACGAAAAACAAAAGAGACCCTGGAGATTCCTCCCTACTCTCGCGCGCATCCCAATGAACACACTTGTAAATAAATAAAGAGTATTTTGCTTAGCACATATTATTTATACGCCTGATTCTCACCACCAGTGCTAAGGTTATGAAAAAAAAAAACCCCAGAAATTATCATGAATATTGAAAAAGCAACTAAAATATTTAAGTATTAAGTGGGATAAATGATATTCAAAGAGTACAGTGGGAATATTACTAGACAAATTAGAAAAAAAATTAAAATTAAAATTCTTTTAAAAATCTACGTAATTAGTAATTTAATTTTAATAGTATTGAGTTCACATAGAAATTTTCACATAATTTTTTTCAATTTAAAGATTAAAAAAAGAAATAAATTTAAGTAAAAAGAAATCTTTTTAAAAAACACACTTTACTTAAAATTGCACTAAAAAGTAAAAAATAAAATCACTGTAAAGTGTGTGCGCTCAAATTATAATAACACCAAATGGAAGCAAATGTTTTTCAGTGGATTTTTCAATTGATTCGTGTATTATTAGCAGGAGCAAGCGCGTATGCAAAATTTCAAGTTGATTGAATGACGGGAAGTTGTTGAAATATCGATTATAAAATGCCGCGTACAAACGGACAACCGGACAACCGGACAGTGTGAGTTAAGTAAAGTGTATTAAAAAGAAAAAAAAAACAAACTATAATTTAAGAAAAATGAAAGTGAACATATCTACAGTAATAATTATATTTTAAATAATTAGCATTTTTAAAAAAACTTGTATGCAACGCAATAGCATTAACAATATTACTTATTAATTCAATTTAATTAATTTATTATTCCATAATCTTTTTTTTTATCACTTGATTTCCATATGAAATTTATTATAAGGATTATTATAGAATAATTTTCAGTCTGAAATTATTTTCATATACAATTTGATAAAATAATTTTTTGAAAAAGTACAAGTTTATTTGCATTTAATGAAATTATATTCAACTAATTAATAGAGTAAGAAAATCCTCTCTTAAGTTGGCAAATCAGTCAAGAATAAATGATATACAATGATTATACAATTATACAATTATATTTAAAATAAAAAATAAATGAAAATATCTTCTCTCTTGAATGAGTTTATCAATCCAGATAAAGCACAAATGAAAGATAAACCTCACCCAAACATCAATCAATATATGCATGCAAAATATTCTTCGGATATAATATGTATATAGAATAGAGTAGAATAGAATATTGAATTGAAACTGTGTGAATATATAAGAGATATTTATTTGTAATTTTTTAAATATCAATTGTGACTGATAGCTTATTCTTTGTATTAACAGCATTGATAACATTATCGTATGTTTATGGTCTATGCTATGTCATCCAAACAAACGCATTATGTATTATAATTTATTATAACATAAATCTAATCGATTTGTCAATACAATTATAAACACTCTTAACTCCCATAGAAATAAAATAAAAAATTAAACATACAGTAGAATAGAAATTGATTAAAAAATAAATAAATAGCCAAATTCTCTCGTATCCTCTTATACATGGTTTTTCAATTGGCCTTTTTATTTTAAACAAACTGGAGATGAATCGAGATCATCATTAATTTTTCTATTTATGCAATTCTCAGTGATTTCATAAAATTCATAAATGTGTGTTATCCAATATTTTGAAACTACCTACTATTTATATCCACACTAAAGTTTATAGATCCTTGCCTTTGTCATTTTTAAATTGAAGAACATATTCTATTTTTGCATTTATATAGAGATGCATATATAAAATAATAATCTAGAAAATTTAACTGAAATGTTTTCAATTTTCATAATCCATATACCTATTATTAAATTATAATAGGTAATAGTTATATAATATATTATTTATATCCGAAAATAAATACAAAGAGCTTCTCTAGCTTTCATTATTATATTCAAATATATTTATTATAATTAATAAAAGTTGAAATCGTATAAGCTAATTTAATTAAATTTATTAATATATATAATGTTAATGTAAGCTTATTGAAAATTTATTTATTAATTAGAAATTGCTATATACAATACATTATCGTGTTAAAATAAAAACAAATTATAATTTCGAAAATATAAAATTTAACTACCTATACCTATATTATATATTTATATTATATATTTGTATATTATAATTTATTAATATGAAATATTTTATTGAAATTTAAAATTCATTAATTTTAAATTAAAAATAAATTTCAGGTATGAAATAATCAAAAGATAATTTTCACTTTCATTTAATAGCTTATTTGGTATTTCATTAATAAATAAAACAGTAGAACATTTTTTATTATAATAAGTTTCATTTAGTTATTTATTTCATCAATACATAAAAATGTTATATATATATATATATATATAATCATCGTAAGAAATTTATTTGGTCGATTATGATGTCCCATATCCACATATAAAATACTATATTTTCCTCACTTGATGACATTTTTATTTTACTTATTCAATTTTCAAATAAAACATAAAAATCAAATAAAAAGAACGAATAAAATAAATAAACTTTAATAAGATGTAGAGAATTTTAAAACTGGTGGAGAAAACATTTCAAATACATATTTAAGTTGTATTATATAATATATACTATATTAATCAAAATCGTTTCAATATATAAAATTTATAATACATGATTATAAAATTATTAAATAAATAATATATTATTTATATCAAATTTAAAACGTATATTATATATATGTAAATATGTAAAAAAAAAAAAAAAAAACTTTGCCTATAAATAAGCAATATGCCCATTTCACTGCTGGTTATTAAACTCTCAGTTAAAGAGCCCTATCATATTCGCAATCATAGAAAAAGAGAGAGAGAGACGAAAAAATATATAAAATATTCTATAGTGAAATGATAAAGTGAATCGTTAAAACTTTTATTATTTGGGAATATTTACATTTTCATTAGTAGTTTTCCTTTTCCCCATAATATCAAGTTCTCGTTTTGTTTAAAATAAGCATTTTATAAACAGTTAATGTTATAATTATTATTATATATACGAGTATGTATATATCGAAAAATTTTTGATCCAAATATGACAAAAGAAAAATTGATAGAATATCATACATAGTATAATATTTTAAAGTCTTCTCTTATGAAAATTTTTTTAATTGTTAAATAATAATAAATTTGTTTATGAAACAAAACAATTATATAAATAAAAAAAAAAAGAAAAATCAATTTATTTTAATTTCTTATTTTATTTGTTATTGTTTGAAAAGATATTATGGAATATATATGTACTTAGGTAGTATATTCGTATCTGATAGGATAATGATTAATGTGTTTTTTAAAATCAATTTTAGAATTAATGTACATATGTATATTAATAGAAACAATTTGGTTTTTCAGGGAAGCAAATATAAAATAAAAATCTTACTTTTATCATTTTTTTTTTTTTTTTTTTCAAATGATCCAAATGTTCTCGAATGTTAAGACTTTTTGATCATTTGCTCCTGAGCCAAGTCATTTGATGCTGTCATTTGCTAGAATATCAAGGTGCAAGGCTGATAGGGAGGACACAATGGGTGAATGGGTGAATGGGTGGAGGACGACGACGACGACGACACCAAAAGAGTTTATAGCCCCCATCTAGTAGCACGCTCTACGCTGCGCTTGATTTAGCGCTCATTAAGAGTCGTAAAAGCGAGTCAACCTCGAACGTCTCCCAAGCAATAAGAATTTCTTGGAACATGTCTTTCACTCGCATGTCACAGCCCGTGTGATTCCATTGTAAAGTTGGAGGAGGAGTTTAATTTAGCAAGGATGTCGCCAAATTTTATTCTTATGTAGCTTAGAAACATTGAAAGTGAGCGAGAAAGAGAGAAATAAGATGAAAAGGATGGTAGATCCCCTACAATCCATTGATATGCACTCACATTACATTACATAACATTCTAGGCGAGGCAAACTATGGATCCAAAAAATCCAAAAAAAAAAAAAAAACAAAGAACACCACCATACACCATTTTCTGGGTAACTCTCTCTCTCTCTTTGTCACGTTGCTGTTGTTGTTGTTGTTCTTCTCTCCGACTTTTCTATATTATTCTACTTACAAGTCAGTTTGTGGCTTGCATCCTGCGTGACTTGCCCTTTGACTTGGCACCTGTCTTCTTCATTAATTTCACTTCTCTCCCAACTCTGTTGCAGTTTCTTAAATACCCCTTTTGTCCCTTTCTTAAGGCCAGCTGTCTGTCTTTTTGCTTATTTATTTCTACCGCCTCTTGTTCATATTCTATTTATAACCATTACTTATTTTCACTTTTAAGTTTGTTCCTCTTCCAACAAACATCTTAATAACAACAATTGATTTCAGCCACCTTTCATCACTTGTTTTAAAAATATATTTCTTTCATTTTTTATTTTCCATTCGACAGAATTAAAGTTGTTTTTGTTTAATTTTAATTTATATATACACATACAAGCCTATATACCAGTATATTTTGTTGTTTGTTTCAATATACATATACATATATAAAAAAAAATCTTCAATCTTCTTTATAAATTTGATATTGGTGTCCGAAAAAGTTACTAGATAATAATTATTATTTTTGCCAAATGGAATCATCTTATTCCTTTGAACATTTAACTCAATTTTAAAAAAATATGATAATGTAAATTTATTTTATGTTTCTTTTTTTTAGTTATTTTATAAAATTTCCAAATCACTGGATTACTTGATTTTATAATATGATTGTTTTCATAGTCTCTAAAAAAAACAAATAAAAAAAAAAAATGAAAATGAAAATAAGTCAAATGTAAAATTCTTGTTTGAATTATGGAATTTAGTAGAGTAGCATCCTTTTATATCAGAGATTCTGTATTCGTCAGCAGTTATTCATAAAGCACTTGGCAAAAAGTCGTTAAATTAACAATTATGAAAATGTGTTTTTCTCTCCTGTCAGTTTTCATACGAATTAGAAAAGGTCTTGTTCACATGCGAATTAATATTGGGTAGATATTTTTTGTGTGTGTATTCCTGAAAGGGAAATATTCATGAACTTATGCTAATCCATAGACATCAGAGAGCAAGCCGAGAGTGGAATTTTTGATTCCAATTTCATCATGTATTCTAAACTAAGCATATTTTTTTTTTTTTTTTTACAAATGCTATTTATTGAAATGATATCTTAATAATTGTATGCGTTTCTAAACGTTTCTAAAATTCATTTCAAATTTATATTAATTTAAACACAATTTACCTACAATTATAAATTATAATTTTAAATTAATATAAAATTTTAATGTTTGTAAAAGGGATTCCCTCTTAAAAGAAAGCCGCCAGTTAGGGTCGACTTAAATAATAGTTTTAATCTCTTACTTTGTCAGCAAGAGACTTCAAACAATGTCTGGGTCTCGCCGAAAATCTTTTATCGGCAGGTGGCCGTTCTCCGAAAAGACAAAGTAACGAATTTTATAAAATATGACAAATTACATCAAGAGTCACCCTCTTTATTAAAGACCGCTCATCGATGATTGGCAAATGAACAGCCAATCATCAATCAAGATATTCAACCGCGAAATAAAGCGTGCCTGAACAAGTCAGTCTACACCGGACGTTCCTCACTAGCGTCTGCGAGTGTCATACTCACCCCCATCTTATCTTCTCTATTTTATCCTTTCTCTTCCCGTGGGTTACTAACCAGTAATCCACTAACCTTTAAATTGTACATTGATTATACGGGGGACCGGATCAATTATAATTCCTTCCCCCAACTGGACTCCTCACTAGGCCAGTTGGATTATTTTCTTGAAATACACTTGTTACTGTGAAAAGCCGAGTTATTTCATTTCTTCCCCTTCCCCTTTCATCACTTTTACCTCTATATCTAACTCGTTAGTATCCATATTCCTAACAAGTAACCCTTGTTGGCGCCCATACGTGTTTTACACCTTTTTCACCTCTAATTACCCCCACTACATGTTAATAATATTTTATTTAATTAACAAAAACATTTATTATAAACTCTATTTATTTTGCACAAAATTTGAATTATTTTAAAATAAAATTAAAATTTTATATGAAATAATTTTTTAACTTACCAAACGAAGATGAGTATGTATATATAAACAGGATAATAATAAATTTTTTTTATTATAATAAATATATCACTTATCACAAAAATAAAATAATATTAATATTAAATGATTCATTTCAAAAATATAGTAATATAGTTCCCATGTAAAGATAATATTACAAGATATAATAATAAAGCTCAAGAGATTTTAAATATTAAATCTTGGAATATGGGGCTTGCATCACTCTAAATTTATGAATATAAAGTTATATGATCAGAAAAGTTTTTATTGAATTATTTTTTTAGAAAAAAAAAAATGTTTAAATATTATATACCTCTACAAGATACATAAGATGAAATAACTAATAAGGGATTAAAAAATCACGATTTAATAAATACAATTCAAATAATTTGCATATTTAAAAAAAAAATTCGCAAAAAATATTTCTTTTATTTTAAAATAATTTATTTTATAAGAAAACAGTTATCAAAATAATTATGTATTATTTACGTGATTCTCTCTGACAGTTATTAATAAAAATCCGAAAATTTATGACAAAATGTTTTTTTGTCAAATTGAAATCCAAATTATGCATGTGTCATTTTGTTTTGCACCATATCAAATTGTTTTTAAATATACCTAAAATATATTCTTAAATGATTTTGTTTTTATGATTCGCACAATGATTGATTCAAGTGTTATTTGTTCAGTCGAATTGAATAATGAATCTGTAAAAATTATTCAAAATTATTAATTTAGTAAGATATAGACGTACATACATAGTTAATTTATTTATAAGATTTAACATTTTCTGTTTTTGTTTTAAAATTCAAATTATTAGATTATCTCTAAATTAATTTTAATATTTTTTTTTTTATATATATAAAACCATTTAATGTGTAAAAAAATATAAAGGTATGTTTCTGTTTGGAAAATATTCCTCTTTTAATCTGTTGATCCACCAAAAGAACAATATATAATATATATGTATGTATATTCTTAATCCATTATCATTTTTGTTTTTTCTTGGCTGTTTTAAAAAAGGGAATTTTTTTTTTTCTTTTCTTTTTCTCTTAGCCCATCTTATTTCTTATTATTCTCATCCCATCTCCTATCTCTATCTCTTTTCTTTTCCACTTTTCTACTGGACTAGGTCACTATCATGATGTAAGATAAGCTTTTTGTCTTATTTTTCTTGTTTTTTTTTTTTGTTTTTTATATTTATATTAAAAACATCTTGATGCTTTCTTTACTCACCCTAAAACACCTGGGGGCTGTCATCCTTTTTCCTTACAAACGATTTTTTTCTCTTGTTTATCTCTCGAGTATTTTACTTTGCACTTTCCTTTCAGATCTACTATTTTATGAACTTGTTCTTCTTTTGTTATTTCCCTTACAAAATTCTTTTTCCCTATTCATATCAATAGATTTTGTTTGAAAATTTCAAATTTGATTGATTATCGGATCTCTTTGAAAAGTAAAAATTTAAATAAAAATATTTTCAATATTTAATTAAAATTATAATATACTTAATTATTTATTTGTATATAAATAAATACATTTTTCTAATATTCTATAATATAAGTAAGAAACAATAATAAATAAGTTGACCTGTGGCCAGGTCCGAACCGACCGACGGTTTGAAGTAAATTAATTAGCAGCTACAGAAACAATTTCAAATAATTTTAATATATCTATTAATGTAATAAAAAACAGATATGGACATAACATAAATAATAAATATAAACATTTTTAATTTTATTTTATTTATAATATATATGCAAGACCAGGCTGTGACGTCATGAATGGCTAGATGACGTCATATAATTTTAAATCAAGAAAAAACTAATAAATATGATTTTCCCGAGGATAAAACCAATACAAAGTGCATGATTCGTGGTGATATGTAAAAAAATCTCATGTGAAATTTAGTGTGAAAATAACCCTTCCCTTCCTATCGTCGATTGCTAATACTACCACTTCCGGTTTCCGGATTTGCACCAAAAGTTGATCAATTCATCCCACTGATGCATTAAGTAAATATACCAAATTTCATCAAAATCGGTTGAGCCGTTCAGGCTGTACACATCTATACGGACAGACGGACGGACGGACAGACATCATGCTAAAAATACTTTTGTCTGTTAAGAAAATGCATGATTCGTGGAGATATGTAAAAATCTCCACATGTGAAATTTGGTGAGAAAACAAGACCTCCCTTACTATCGACGGTCGGTAAAAAGTTTTTTTTACAAAAATTTTTTAGATTATAAATCTTATCTTATTATGCTAGCTAAAATTGTATATATGTATTTATCTATATATATTGGTTCTCAAAAACCGCTCTAACGATTTTTTTCAAATTCACACTAGATATAGTATTTATAAAGAAAAATTAAGTTTTATTGATGATATCTCTTGAAACATACAGCTTCATTATTAATTTCTTAATTGAAAATTATATATGGAAAACGTCAAAATTTTTAATACTGCCTGCTAAGACAGTAAAAAAATGACAATTTTTTATCTAAATACATATAGTCCAGCGGTTGGACTGATGTTTTAACGAGTGGATTTCGTCGGTTCGAAACTCGCCGGGTGAATCGTTATTTAAAAATGAAAATAATGATTTTGTTATTTTTTTTTCTTTTTATCTATTGTTTACTTTTTAATAAATTACTATTCTATATTTATTTATTCATTGTTCTTTTATTAATAAAGTTTTAGATAGTTTTATAAGTTTTAATATTTTTTCAATAAAATATTATTCAATATATTTATTAATATTATTTTATTTATTATTATTGAGTACCCGAAGTTCCATTCATTTTAATCAGATTGATGCAATGATGCAACAGTTAATAATTGTAATATTGTAATAAATTTCTATCTTGAAAATTGTTACATATTATTCAGGATATTTTAAAAACTATTTCTTTCTTTAATTAATATTCATTTTTTCTATAAGTCAGATATATTTCCAAATATTAAATAATTTTTGAAGTGAAAACTTCTTTAGCGGCGTTGAGCACTTTTGCGGGATGGGGAAAAAGTATAGAACTCGCGTGATCGTGACCAACACCATGAAACCATCTGCTTTCAAATTTCTTATAACAGAGCGCGAAATTTGAATTGTCATTAGAACTGTTTTATAAATTATCTCTAACATATAAATATATATTTATTATGTAAAGTTCATTTCATATATACATATATAATCAAAATTATACGAAATGAACTTCACATAATAAATATATATTTTATGTTAGAGATAAGAATTATAAAACAGTTCGTATTGCAATATTTTAAACAAAGTTGTGTATTTATATATATATAAATATAAGTTACAAATTTGTTTAAAATATATGTTTAAAATAATATATAAGTTATATATATATACATGCATATGAAATTCATCTTTCTCGTGAAATAGCGCGAATTTCGTCTGTTTTAAAATTTCTTACGCAGAAGTTTTCACTTCTGTCGGCCAGTCCCACGACTGCCAATTTTGCTTTTTTAATTCCGAAAAGCTGCAAAGCACGTTTTTTTGTCTTTAGTTTGTTTTATAACCACTTGGGGCGCTAAACAGTTTTTCAAAAAAACACTATAGAAAAAAAATATATGTACCTATATATTATATATTTATGTATTATTGAGGAGCACAAGTTCATTAATTTTAATCAGATTGATGCAAATGTGTAACATTTAATAATTGTAATAAATAATTAAAGAATTGTGTATCAATATTTTTTAAAGGGTAGAGCGAGAGCTCGGTGTCCCAGGTATTAATATTACCAGCCAAATCCAATAATAATGAATCATTTTTTTTAACTTAAGTACCGAGCCGAGGCTCGGGGTCCCGGTACTAAAATTTTATATTGCATTAATATTTTGTTCATATACTTACAATAGTTTCTAGCCATTCAAATTTATTTAGAATGTTTATATATTTTGACTAAAAAGAGACTATAATATATATCGTTTTCAATTTTATATTTTTATTTAGAAGCAAAATCCGTATAATACTGTATTATATTGCCTCTCAATCCTTTCAATTCTACATTCTTTCTAACATTAATATACTCGTATTTTCATAGATATTATTATTTATATATTCCTATGAAATTAAATTAAACTAAGAATGAATCTGTCATTAGAGTTTTTTTTTGTAGACTTCAATTAATTATTTATTTTTAATTCCTTGACTAATTAATCTTATTATAAAAATATCAATTGACCCCAACCACACACCTTTGCTGGAAAATGTAATTCATTCTTCTATTTTCTTAATACTTTTATTAAACCTATTATTATTATTATTATTATTATTTTGAGTTAATTTGAATAAATTAATTTGTAAAACTTGTGTTGTCTGTAATAAACTTTTTTTTGATAAAGGACAGAGTAGTGGGTGATTTAGTGTCGTTGGCAGTGTCCCAGGTGTTTCTCGATTTGTTCTTTTCCTTGGCGATCTTGTCGATCTCATTCCATCGCAACGGCAATGGGCACCTTGGTACAGGGTGCCCCAAAGTGGATGTCTCCTCCCGTGTCCGCTTGCTGCTGGGCGATATCGATCGATGGCCGCCGCGTCACGTGCACTCGCCCGGACTTGGATTAACAAGCTTCCATCCAAACCCCCCCCCCCCCCCCCCACACCCCGGGACAACGATGCATACATTTCTTCAACGAATGATAGCCGATGAGTCACCCCTTTGGGGATGCATCGTTAACAGCAAGGAAAGCAACGCGAAAGAGCAACTTTGCCGCTTTCAAAAAATTCTAATTAGATACTCAACAAGAAGTTAACTTATTCAGTCAGTGAAAAAGAGATAACCTCATTATGTGGATGTTTTCTAATGCCAAAGACTTCATAATTAATGGGAGGGGGGGAGGGAGGGGGCGGAAGAAAGAAAATGTCGTCCGTCGTAAACAGATTCGGTCCCAAGTTAAGAATTATTAATAAATAGAGTTTCAAAATTCAATTCAAAGTTCAATTTGTAAAAAAAAAATAATTTCCTCCTAGTAAAAAAAGAAAGAAAAGAAAAGAAAAAAAAAATTCTGATTTATTCCATCCTCTTATTCTAACGAACGAATAACAATTAGTTATCGATTATTTAATACGGAATATTAAAGGAAGCAACTTTAATGTATATGAAAATAGAAACAAAAAGAAATTACCATAAAAATAAAAAATAAAAAAAAAAAAAAAACAACCCCATCTCATCTAAACTAAATTCGATATATGGTAACATGTTAGTATCCATTTTAATTTTAGTTTCTAGATATTTTGTTTGTTTGTTTATTCTATTTCTATATTTCTATATATATACGTAGGTACAGATATCGAAATGGTCTTGATTTGGTTTAAGTCTCTTAAAAATAATTATTTTTACTTATTTAAATTCATTTTTAATTTGTTTGAATATTAAGATTTACAAATTATAAAAGAGACATAAACTAACTTTTTCTTAATTGTATGTAATATTTCGTAATTAAGCGGATCTCTATTCTTTAATGTATGTAATTATACATGAATTCTAAATTATTGTAAGAATGAAAATTTCTAAAGTTTACTTTAAAATTTTTTGAAATATTTCGATAATATATAAGGTGAGCAGTAAAATCAAATGTCTATTATAATATGAGTAATTACTACATATATGTATATCAATAAATTTTGATCCATAACTATTTTTCTTATTTTATTTTTACAACCTGTTCCCCATTCTGAAGATAATTTTTACTTGATCTCAGTATAAAAGATATCGTATAATTGCTTTTTGAAATTATTATTATTATTTTATTTTTTTGACTTTTGAATCGTTATTATTAATTATTAAACTCAAGTAAACCGATCAACAATTCAATAATTTTGAAGGAATTATAATTAAATATTATATTTTATTGTTTTAAATGAAAATAATTTAATATAAAGTTTTATTTAAAAATTAATTATTTATATTCTTATATATAAGATATTCTATATATATTATATACTATATTATATAAGAAACATTAAATTTAAAAAAATAAATTTTAATTAATCCATAAGTTTAAACAAAAAAAAAAATACCAAAAGCAAAACTCTTTCACAACTACTTCAAAATACTCTCCTCCAATAAATTAACATTGACGAGAGAAAAAAATCAGTTGAAATGAATGCTGCGGTTAGGAACTGCGGACTTGGAATAGACGGATTTTTTTTTCCATTTCCAAGAGAAAAAAAATCTCGATTTTCTTGAGTGGAATGATTGCAATTAGAGAGAGGGCTTTGTGACACCAAGGGCCCTATTCCCCAAGGAAAAGGGCATGCTGCCATAGATGCTTGAGGCCCTGAAGCACGAGAGACGAGAGAGCATATATTGATTGCGGCTCGGTGGCGGAATAAGAGCTAGAAAGAGATAAATGATGAATTTCATACTCGAGTTGCTCAAACAGCGCGCAAAAACCGACTTCTAAACACTTTCGTCTCGTCTAAAGGCTGTTGGATGGGTGATTTGGTTGGAAAAGAGAGCACAGTGGGAGGGGGTTGACGAATGGGATTACATTTTACAAAAGATCACTCTTTATTCTCTGATATATCTTCCAATTAAAATCCATCCAGAGTTGCAGTCAGGATAGATGCAATTATTTCACTATTTTAATTTAGATTATGAAAAAAAAAAAAAAAAAAAAAAAAACATTACTGTGAATTTAATTTTCTACAAATGCCAGCGGGAACTGTTACTACGATTATTCAAGGCAAGGGATGAAATATTAGCTCTCATCATGTTACTCAGCTCCTCTCGGCCATTCATAATTTCATCTGGATTAATCATGTGCGAAAATAAGCAAAATATTCATCCCCTATTTGCTATTAAAGAAGCGAATGAAACGTGACATATTTATTGAAATAAATCTCCTAATTGCCTGCTATTTGCTTTTTTTTTTTTTTTTTTTTTTGTTTTTATATTGATGAGGAGGGTGAGAGAAAGGAGAGAAAGGGTTGCGATGTCTGGCTGACGAGAAGGGTTACCCACACTGAATGTTAGAAGGCCGGTTGTCCTTGGCGATGGACACGATGGTAGACTTATTAAAGGGGGACCATCCCTTAAAATGAAAAGGAAACTTTAAGAGAACAATTTGTGATGGAAGTTTCAACTCACGAATTGAGAAAATATGCCATCCATTTTATCCCTGATTACGTGATTATTAATTAAGGACAATGAAAATAAAATGAGAATTTTCATAGAAAACTAACATTGGTGAATAAATAAATGAAAGATTAGAAAGATCTTGTTTAATTTTGCAAAAGGAAATTAGCTGGATTATTCATTGGATTTACAAGTTTGGGTGGTTTTCCATGTCATGCGATACATCGTCGAATTCGCATGTTTATGTCAACAAAGAAGAACCATCCATGGCTATTTATTCACGAGATTTCAAGTCAAACTCAATGCAATCACTAATAAACAGGTCAAGCATCGTTTCCAGTTGACTAAATCTATTTCCAGAATTAACACACAATAAATGTTTTAATTACAGCGCATTCAACCAAAAAATTTCTTAAAATATATCATATAGATTTGCTTTGAAATGAAATCTATATCTCGTATAAATACAAAAAGCCTTTTGTATGCACATTGCTTAGAATTTAAAAAATAAATTTACGTCTGTCCGGAAAATTGTGATTTTATAGACTCAATATTGGCTGAATCGTTTACTAAGAAATTACATCACAATATTCTTATTCGTATACCTAATAAACAGGTATTTGAACATAGGTGATAAATTTTTCTTTTTTTAGAGCCGGGAAAACATGTAGACCCCCATAGACCCCCATTTTCATTTCATGGATTGGAGGTTGAAATAGACCCCCAGGGACTTTGGGAACACATGGTCTAGATCTAGATAGATAGATAAATAACATAAATAACATTAAATCGTAAATAAGTTAAACAAAAATATTTGAATTTGTTTGAATGTTAATTAAATAAAAAATTTTGAAGATTTTGAAATTGGTATTAAATTTAGAAATATGAGTTCAATTATATATAATACTTTATAATTTGTATATTTATTTATAATATTAAAATATAGATATTATATTTGAGAATATATATTATAGAATAAAATTAGATATTGATAAATTTATAAAAATAAATATCATTTGAATAATATAAAACGATTCATATACTTATTTATAATTAGAATCTCTCTCTCTCTCTCTCTCTCTCTATTTTCAATTTTTAAAAAACAAGTGTTCTATTCAAATCTTGATATTAAGATGCCTCATTTCTAACATATCGATAACATTCCTAGATTACCTTTAATTCCATTATATTAAAAATTATTCAATAAATCAATGATAAAAAAAAAATGTATATCAAAAAGAAACGATTAAGGAATCTCATATCCTATTAGGCTAAGAAAATTTATAAATAATTTATATATTAAATTAAAAAATAAAAAATTTAAGTAAAAAGAAATCTTTTTAAAAAGCACACTTTACTTAAAATTGCACTAAAAAGTAAAAAATAAAATCACTGTAAAGTGTGTGCGCCCAATAGTGGAAGCAAATGTTTTACGGTGTTATTATAATTTGAGCGCACACACTTTACAGTGATTTTATTTTTTAATTTTTAGTGCAATTTTAAGTAAAGTGTGTTTTTTAAAGAAATTTCCTTTTACTTAAATTTATTTTATACTTTTTAGTCGTACGTAAATAAATGTAGTCGTTATTTTAAATATTTCTTATTAATAACATGTGTAACATTTTTTTACAACCACAGAATAGTTTGACATTTAATTTAATTTTAATAGAACTGCTATTGCCATCTATGATTGAAATAGTGAATTATTCCATATTCCGCATATGAAAGTTTAGTTAATTAATTATCACTAACAGATAAATAATTCAGTGGATTTTTCAATTGATTCGTGTATTATTAGCAGGAGCAAGCGCGTATGCAAAATTTCAAGTTGATTGAATGACGGGAAGTTGTTGAAATATCGATTATAAAATGCCGCGTACAAACAAACGGACATCCTGACAGTGTGAGTTAAGTAAAGTGTATTAATTAATAAGAACACATAATGGAATAAAATAAATAAATAAACAAGATTAAATAATAATGTATTATTAATATTTTTACAATACGACGAATTTATTAAATTTAGATTTAGATAATAATTAAATAATATTTATTTATAGTGATAAGACTTTTTTATTTGACGAAGCTCAAGCCAAACTTATTTTTAAATAGAAATACTGAAATTGAATTGAAAAATAAATGTTAAATTATAATATATATATATATATATAAAAAGCAGGTATCAACAAAATACTGTATAAAAAGTAAGTAGGTATTATTTTATTTAGATAATCTTTTTTTTTTTTTTTTTTAAAAAAAAATAATAATTAAAAAATATGCGTTCTCAAATTTATACGTGCAGATATAACAGGTCAATTAAATTTTCAACCCCTCTAATTAGGATTACTTTATTTTTTTTTATAAACCATTTTTTTGAAATTAAATAACCTTTTTAATTCTTCTCTTTTAATTCACTTTTTTTGTTATTAGATGATCGTTAACTTGATATAATTTTTTTTTTTAATTTTAAAATTAAATATAAAAATATATTATGATAAATAAAATATTTTTAATCAATTTTATATTTAGTAGGTAGGTATATATCCATTAATTTTCTTTTTCGAATAAAAAACCTTTTTTTTTTATTAATATTTATTTATTTTAATTTTTCAACCCTTAAATTTTTATCTTTTGCATTGAAAGAGTTTATAACTCGAATATTTATTATCACGAAGGATTCTAGTAAGGCAAACCAGGGGGTTGTCAAAGGTCAACGAGCCAGGTCCACTCGTCTTTATTCCAGATAATCGCTGACCATGCCAACTATCCATTTTATTAGTTCCATTAAATCAACATTAAATACAGAAATCAAACAATCGATTCGTTGATCTTTTTTATTCCATCAGTTGAAAAATATACTCTCTACTAATCAATTTATTCATAATCTTAAATACATTACTATCAAGCATTTATTGATAAAATAAGTTGACCTGTGGCCAGATCCGAACCGACCGACGGTTTGAAGTAAATTAATTTGAACATTTGAAAAAATCTATAAAATAAATTTGAAAAATTTCTATTAGTCTACTTTTATTATGAAAATAATAAATAATATACATATGTATTTTTACCGACCGACGATAGTAAGGGAGGTCTTGTTTTCTCACCAAATTTCACATGTGGAGATTTTTACATATCTCCACGAATCATGCATTTTCTTAACAGAAAAAAGTATTTTTAGCATGATGTCTGTCCATCCGTCCGTCCGTCCGTATAGATGTGTACAGCCTGAACGGCTCAACGGATTTTGATGAAATTTGGTATATTTACTTAATGCATCAGTGAGATGAATGGATCAACTTTTGGTGCAAATCCGGAAACCGGAAGTGGTAGTATTAGCGATCGACGATAGGAAGGGAAGGGTTATTTTCACACCAAATTTCACATGAGGAGATTTTTTTATATATCACCACGAATCATGCACTTTGTATTGGTTTTATCCTCGAGAAAAATCATATTTATTAGTTTTTTCTTGATTTAAAATTATAGGACGTCATCTAGCCATTCATGACGTCACAGCCTGGTCTTGCATATATATTATAAATAAAATAAAATTAAAAATATTTACCAGTATAGAATATAAAATATAGAAACTATTTGGCACAATATTTTTATATATCAATTAACATAAATATATAATGACAATTTTATTTCTATTTAAATTTATAAATATATGAATAGCCAATACACACACAATACACAAATTTATCAATTTCTCATTCTATAAATTCACATAAGATATATTATTAGTAGGTGTAATTTTATGTATTCATATGTATATGTAAAAGAATGTAGGTAAATGTGTATCAAAGGGTGATCTTTCTAGTGAGTAGTAGTGAGTAGTAAGAGTTTAAATGGAGGGCGATTAACCGTTGATTGTTCGTTTCTCGAGTCGAACTGTTATCTTAGCTTATCTTAGCTTTCCCAGAAATGGACGAGACTTAAGTGCTACAGTGGGACTTGTTCCATTCTCCTTCTCTAAAGTTCCCATCACAAAAGATGGTTGGCCATTGTTTCACTTGAAATAATCGCCCTTTCGTTTCATAAAATTATTACTAATTAACTTGCTTTTCTTTTGTATCATTACTTAATTCAATTATATATTTTATATAAATACAAAATTATCCATTTAAAATGATTACATTTTTAGAATAATGCTTTAATTATATTTAAAAAAAGATTGTAAAAGATTTAAATTTTATAATAATTAACTTAAATACATCGTATATATTTCTATTAAAATAGTAAACAATTTTTATTTACCATAAGTTAGCTATTTTTTATCCATCGATCATTTTATCTCTACTATATAAATGTAAAAGAGATAAATCTGTAAAATAATAGATCGTAATGAAATTATTAATAATACATATTTGAAACTTACAATTAGTAGATAGAAAATAGGATAATAATGTTTGAACAACATTTGGTCTTCTGGAAGTTATATATATTTATAGTAAAAATATAAATAGTTAATTATTTACTAGATAGTTTACTTTTATAAACATATTTACTTATTTAATTATAATTTATTATTATTATTATTATTGAATTATTTAAACTGAAAAATATTCTCATTTAGCCAATTTGTATTGGAGGGAAAATTATTTATTTTGATAATTCTGATAACTAAAAAATATTTTGCAAAAAAAAAAAAAAATAATTTCTGCTAAATAAAAAGAGATGAAAAATTTAATTAATATTTTATGGCTTGTATGCACCTATATTAAAAATATATATTTATATTATTTTCATTTTGATATAGGTATGTAAGTTCTATTCATTAAATATTTCATCTCAGCTAACTAATCATAATAAACTTTGATGATCGGATTGGATTTATTTTCTGACTTTATTTCTCTAATAAATGATATTCATTTTCCAAACTCATCTTTCACCTTTAAACCATTTTTAGAATTAATATATATATATATATATATATATATGTGATGTTGAACATTAAATGGATTTTGTGATCGAATAGGAATAGTAGTAATATTCGCTTACATCTCGTTACACATAGAGATGAATGGGGACTGGGAGGGAGGGAGGGGGGAGGGAGGGGGAAGGAGGGGTGGAACCGAAAGAGAAAGAGAGAGAGAGGTAGAAATGAGTAAGAAAATAGAGTTAGTTATCAGTGTGGTTGGTTGAAAAGTTGAATAAACTTGACTCTATTTATTTGGGCTCGATTATATTGTCTTTGCCCGATCCAAAATAATTTTTCTATACTCTGTATGCTTGCGCTCGAGTATATATAAGTGGGGTATATTTTTTTATCTAACTTCTGTTTCCTATTTGGATGTTATCCCTTGGCAAGGGGGCGCCACGGCTGTTATCTATGTTCAACGGCTCAGCGGCTCAGCGGCTCAGCAGGTGCTTCGACTGCGTGTGGCTCATTAAACTAGTAATTAGTTAAGTGTGGGTGGGTGGATAGTTGGCGTTCGCGTGCTCCCTGCACTGATTTATCTGCATAGAAATACGAGAACTAAGCTCCACTGAAGAAAATGAAGTGGGAAAAGTTTGTGCCATGTTCGCGGTGGTATTCGACCACAACCATTCCCATTAAACACATAAACAGTAATTAAAATATATCAGCTTTAGTGATTCCTCGGTGAATTAAACTACCCGAAACTTTACAAGTTTGTCACTTGAAGTCTAGTCTATGCACATTCTTTATTTACTTCCCTTCCTTCCATTTACATACACCAACCATACCATATTTATTTCAATCAACTAGTAAATTAATAATCAATTATTAAAAAAAGAAAATAAAAGCATTTAATCATCTCTTTTCTATTATATGTAGGTATATAGTTAGTTCTATTATCCCATTATACCGTATATTGGTATAAGTTACAAAAAAAAAAAGAAAGTACTTATTATAAATATATTATAATATTCTATATTCTAATTAATTAATTATTTGATCAATATATATATATATATATATAGTGAGAGAGAGAGAGAGAGAGAGAGAGAGAGAGAATTTATTATTATATTTATTAAATTAATTCATTCCAATTGTGAAATATGAATAAAATATACATATAATACATTTTTTATATTTTATTATAATTAAGTATAATAAAATTTTTAGAATTTTAAGACTGAACCAGATTTGTTTTGAAATATTATTAAAAAAAAAAAAAATAATAATAATAATATATAATAACTACATATTTAACTGCTTTGTCGTATTCGATACTCCTTGTAATATAAACAGGAAAAATTCCGCCTTTGTAACCCGATGTAATTAATACCTATCTATATAATCATTTATTAATGTAAAAGATTTACTTACATTTTTTTTTTGTTCCAATCAGTATATTAAAATTGCCATTTTTTTATTTTAAATTAATTTATAAATAAATCCTTAATATTCATTGTAATATTTTTGTGGGATGTATATTGAAAATTAAAGAAATCTATAAAGATTGAGAAAAATTTTCAGAATATTATTTACCTACATATATGTATGTAAAAGAGAAAAGTAATTTATAAGTAATTTATCATAAGTAATAATAATAATTTGATATCCCTTTCGTTAAAGAAAGAAAATGTCATATTATGAATATAAATAGAAAAAAAAAAAAAAAAAAATTCAATTTAACTAATCATCAAATTTGAATTACATAAAAGAATACTTTTTCGATATGATATTTTTTTTTTTTTTTTTATAAAAACTAAACTATTTCTATAGTATAAAACATATTAAAAGATGCGTTATGTTGTCGTCAGGCATCGCTTGCATGACAATGATTTATGACACCGTGAGACACATGACATGAAGGAACGGGTTTTTCCCCATCAAGAAGGGGTGAAAGATTCAGGTGAGGGCGATTTGTATGCGGACAACCCCAAGGATTTGCCGTTCAAGGCAATGATAAATGTCCAATCTTCATGTTTAATATGAAGCACGTCGGTTAGTGCAACGGCGTCGGTCGGAATGGCCGTGAATACACCCGCTTGCTTGCTTGTTTGCTTACATTCGCCTCCCTGAACATTGCACCCAGTACAGTAGATTTATAGCGTCAGGCTTATATATTGATCCCACCCCCCCACACACAAATAGAAAAAATACTAAAATAAAAATATAAAAGACACATCACTGTGAATGGACCATTTTTATTCTGCCTATATTTAAATTGTTTTTTGATGTTCTATTTACATAAAATACCTTTTATAATAAACTATTAAGTCGTTTAATTAATTAAAAACGTTATTTCAATGCTCTTTTAGGAAATTGATTGTCATTTGTAGTCAAATAAAAGTGATTATATTTTTTTTTTTTGACAGATATCTTTTAAAAAAATTTATAATATAATCATTTATCAGATCTATCATTTTATTGTCATTTCTAAAATTGTCCAAATTGTTTATTAATAAAAATCATTTTTTACATTCACATTTGCACGTATGCTATTTTTACTTTTTACTATTACATCTTTATTGACTATTAAAAAATATGTTAAATACAGGGCTTCGAACCGTTATTTTTTTCGTTTCGGATTTCGTTCCGGTTCAATAAAAAAAAAAAATATCAGTTCGGTTCCGGTTTTCGTTCCGGCAAAAATAACGGTTTTTTTCGGTTTTCGGTTTTCGGTTCAGCTCCGATTAATTAATTTTAAAGACCTTTTATTTGTATTAGAAATTTAGGTCGGGGTATGCCGAGTCTGCCATAAATATATAAAAATATTTCTTGCTACCACCCTAAATCATACTACATGAATTGATACAATATAATATAAATAATAATAATTAATTAAAGGTATAATAATTAGAAGTATATAATATAAGATGTTAATATAATTTATTAAACGAAACAAATAAGTATGAATATTTTTTTACATCCTTCTACTTTCAAACACTCAACAAACGAAACAAATTCGTATATTTAATGTTAAAGTATACAGGATTCTTGGATATATTTACTTATAATTATAACTAGAATTATAAAAGATGAAAATTATACCTCTAATTATTAAAATATCTTCTAATATATTTTCATTTAAACTATTTCTATTGTCTCGAAAAATAAACTTTAAACCAGAGAAAGCTCTTTCAACACTAACTTGTGTTGCAGTATCTCCTAAAACCACCATTGCAATTTTGTTAAAATGAGGATATGTATTTTTATTTTCCTCCCAAAATTCTAAAATAAGTTTTTTACTGTCTAATCTTCGTACTTGGTCAAAGGTATTCAATATTTGTTTAAATTTATTTAATAATTTTATTTATATTTATGAATCATTTTCTTTATATCAATACATAACCCTGTAACAAATGGAATAAATAATTTAAAAATTAATACTATCATTAAATCAAAATATCAGTATTAAACAAATGATGAAAACATTAAATTCTGTATTGCGACTACGAGACGCTGCCAACACAACCGAAAGGAGAGTATGACTAGGACACTAATTTTTGAAACAAAGTTTTTAGCGACACCATGCAGTGCGAGGCATAACTAATTGAAAAAAATTCGGGCTTGGGTGTTGCCAAAACACCTCTTGTGGCAACTCTGGATTGAACACGTACTGAACCGAAATAAACCGATATTATTTTTTTCGGTTCAGCTCCGGTTTTCGTTCCGACAAAAATACCGGTTTTTTTCGGTTTTCGATTTTCGGTTCAGTTCCGGTTCGAAGCCCTGGTTAAATATGTTTAACATTTTTTATTTATGGTAAGTTTAATTTTTACGGACCGACGATAGTAAGGGAGGTATTGTTTATTTACCTTTAGCAATATTATTCATTTTTTATTCCCTAAGTTAATATAGTATACTATTATGATGATACTATTATCATAATAGATTACATAATTTGAGCAATCCAATAATATAAATAAATAGCTACTCAAACTGCGTTCGGCGATCTTCGCCCTTAGACATGGAGCTCAGCCCCCTGTACCCCTCGAAGTGATACATAGAATTTGGTTGAAAGTCTTTATGTGCAAAAGGTTTACATTCATTTTATTATAAATAGTATAGTAAAACATTAATATTTTTTTGTGTTCTTATTGAAAATATAGGGTTGGGAAATAAGTTCGTTCGTATTTTTTTTTTCAAAGAGCTTTATTTAAACAAAAAAACAATAATTATAACAATAAATTAATAAATGATGTATTTGACATTATTATTTACCACCTCCTTCCCCCTCTGGACCAATTTGTTGATGCTAATAATCGGATGGCGCATGGTCCGAAGAGCATGATCGAGCTTTTAAAGTACAGTTTTGACTACTTGTGCAACTTGGGGTCTGGCGTTATCGTGTAACAAAGATGACTTGGCCTTGTTGATCGGGACTTTTCAGTATTATTCAGTAGTATTATTTTTCCAATATAATCCAATAAGTAATTAGTAATTGATAATAATAATAATAATAATAATACCTCCTAGGTCAGGTCACCTATGACCTAAGATGAACCAGAATATTGCATTGTCATCGGAGTTACATAGGTATGCGAAATTTCAGCTCAGTCGAACATTGGGAGGGAAGTGGGGGTCAAATTAACGTTGCAAGACTTGAATCTAAATAAAAGCGTGTAAAAATTAAATCTCTACTATATTGTAGAATTTTTTTTACATATAAATAAATTTATTTTATTTTTTTTTATTTTCAAATTTAATTGCATATTAAGGACCTTAAAAAAATTTATTGACAAATATAATGGGAAATGACTGAGCTAACTATGATCATTAATTTTACTGCGATTTATAATCAAAGTGTATTTTCTTCCTTTTCCTATTTCCTTTTTGGAAAAGTTTTAACCAAATTCAGCTCAGCGTAGCAACATTTCAATGAATCTCGGATTTGAAATGATCAACATAACTCAGTCCGGAAGAACGATTGCCAGCTCTCGGACTCAGCTAATGGCTAATTAACCCCACATAGAAACGAACCGACCAACCACAAGGATCAACGAAAGAAGAAGAAGACAGCAAAAAACATTCGTCCTTCTCTCTCTTCATCCAGTGCCCCTGTCCGTTCCGTAAATCTATTCTTTCAGGACCTTTTTGGCAAAGCTCATTCAAAGTTTCCTAATAAATAAAATCAACTTCATTAAAAAATATTGGAATTTCATTTATAAATAAAATAAAATAAAAAAAAAAAAAAAATAAATTCAAATTCAACAAGCTAAAAAATCTATTGAAACGGATGAAGGAGGAGGGGATGAACAAGATAGAGGGGATGAAATGAAGAAAAATGCCGCGTTCTATTTGAGGTCGCGTTCCAACATCCATTTCCGAGCAAAGGGGATGTGGCAACCGCAATATCGTGGAAAACAATTGCCTAACAAGTAGTTGGTTTTTTTTTGTTTTTTTTTTTTTCTGTTGACAGCTCCCATACTTGCCAACGATGAATTTCATGTCAACCGATATTCACTTCTACTTTGCTGCCTTGGTTAAAACAATATAATATATATAATATATATATATATAGATAGAGATGTATTTTTGCAACAGGCGTGTGGAAACTGGTCGTGTCTATTTATGCACAGTGTCATTTATCTAAGAGTATAACAGTGACAACTTCTTTGGAGACGGGAGCGTGTATTCAAGCAAAATAATATAATATTGAAATAAAAAATTAGACATATAATTTTTTAAAAATATTAAATTTCCCGACCGTAATATTTAATAAAAAAAAAAAAAAAAATAGAATTGTCTTTATTATTTAAATGAACATTTTTTTTTTAATTATTTAACTTCGAGTTGAATTGTTTTGTTAAAGTATGAGAGATTTTTTAAGTGACATATATTCAAAAATTTATCACTAAACGTGCTTAAGACTAAAATTAATTACTTAGAATAGAATAGATTTTTTATTTATAATTTGGTATATGCATATAAACATTTATTTTTGAATATTAAAATATATAAATACCAATGTACATAAACAGTTTAAGTTAGTATCTCTAATATAATATATATATATATATTCGTATATTGAAGTTTTATTATGGGTTGGGTTATTAAAATAATTGTGTTTTAAAATTAAAAAAAAAATATCTTTAATTTTAATTGGTATCACACTCTAGTATAAATAAAGTTTCAATCAATTCCCTTCACTAGTTTTGTTTTGACAGCCTTTGGAAGCGAGCGTGTCGATCAGTTGTACAAAAATGGAAAAAGAACAATAGCGTACCAATTTTTAACGGTCGCCATCGAAAGAGAAGAGTCACCGAATACAGCCTCCAAGCGATCTTTGATTTCCCTTCCAAAAATAAGAATCTAATCACGGAACGATATTGTGCTTTTTCCATTTTTGAACAACTGATCGACACGCACGCTTCCAAAGGCTGTCAAAACAAAACTAGTGAAGGGAATTGACTGAAACTTGGACACTAGGCTAGTAAAAGAATGTACTACATGATGATAAAACTCTTATATGATAGCAGCGCCATCGTGCGGTGAGGCTAAGTACTTGTTGAATGACCCTCGTAGCGTTGATAAAGTTGATTTTTAAAAAATACAAAACAATTTCGAAAAGTCTAATCTATTTCAATACATTTGCTCGATTTGAATAATTGATAAAAAATTTTAGATATACAATTAAGGTTAAAATAGATTAATTATATTCCAAAATTTAAATCATTTGACCTTCTTCATTCTATATTTATTTATAAATATACCAATATTTTAAATCGTTAAATTTAAATGAAATTTCTGAAGAATTACAATTTTTTCCCTTACAAGTTTGCAAGAGTCTATATCGTCTTTTATTTTATTTCAATTTCACAAAATAATAATAATAATATGTATTTTGTCTGTTTTGAGCAAATTGAACTCTGTTTATTCAAGTCTGATTAACGAAACAAAATCAAAACTTGTTCAATTGTTATCCAGATAAATTTGAATATGCTCTCAGTCTTTTGTGATGTAAGTATTTCTTATAGCAAAAGTCCAATGAAACTAATTCAACCTAATAATTATAGAGGTACAAGTACCTCTGGTGGTATCTTATAACCCCCCCCCCCCCCCCCCACAGTTCAGTTACTTTTACAAATAAAATCATTTTAGTGATACCTGGACCTTTTGAAGTAAGTTTTTGTGGTACAAAAACCTCAATATAATCTAATACATGCATCTATTCCGTTCTGATTATTTCTCAAATAAATCTTTATATGTATTAAGAAAATTATTGATTAATTAAGAAGATTATAAAGATGAACTAAAAGAAATTCCGACACACTTTGTTATTAAATATAGTCATTGGAACCAATCTGGAGTACTTTAAGAGGTAGGATTGAAAAATCTAAATATGATCTCCTTAACTGAACTTAATGTTTCACTTATCTCCTGGTTAGTTATTTAATAAATGATTTTTTATGATGGTAAATTCTCTGTTGAATATTTTATGGCCGGGGATGAGATTAAAACAAAAGGTAGGGAGAATGAAACTCTGGGGATTTAAGTACCTTTCATTATTCATTATGATGATCCAATCGCAAACAGGAATGCCGATGTGAGTGGCACAATAGGTCATTAAAAAACAATACTTTGAAGACTCCAACAACAGAATCAAGCCTTTCCCGAGCACCAATCACACAGATATTAACCTCGATAATATATATTCGTATTATTTTTTTTTTTTCAAAAATTTAGATTACATATCACTTTAATAATAATTTATTTCAAACTACAGGGTTATTATAAATGATAGATCCCCATTTTAAAAAAAAAAAATCGTATTTATTAAATTACAAATTCCAAATTAACAATCTGAATAGCAATGAAAAGAGAAAGTTTTATAGTTTCTTCTCTCAATTATAAATGTTCAATATGGCCAATAGCTGCAAGGCAAATATCTACGTACTTTAATAAATACGAATTTTTAAAAATGGCGGTCTATCATTTATAATAACCCTGTATTATAGGTGTTAAAAAATTAATAAAAAAACAACAACATATCTTTATAATGACACTGATATTTATAATAAGACCATCCAAAAATATCAACTAAATAGATTTTACAATTTTTTGTCAGTAAAATGAATGAATTTTTCAATTCCATTCCGCTACAAAATATGAATGGACACTTCTCATTAACTCTCAGTAATTTTATTTGTTTGAAATTTCACCTTCACCTGTACCTTTTACTTTGGCATCACTTTGAGTAAATATGAATACCTACATGAAAGTACATTTCAAGAAATTAGTTACATGAACACATTTAAATATGTTTTCACAAAAAATTACAATATAAAATATAAAATTGTATTTTAACTGTTCAATATTTTATGAATGAATGAATCTTTTCTTGCGTTTGTTTTTGTTTGTTTTTTTTTGTTTTTTTTTGTATAATTTGGTTTGTGTTTAATTATATAAAAGAAGCCAAATGTGGGAGACAATAGTATAATAATAAATGAGCTCGTTCGTATTTAATGAATGAATATTTATCTAAAGTTCGATTTTCACACCTTGACAACGCTCACTGGCAAATATCAAAGGGTTGTTATCTAATTTCAACTCTGACTACAAGCCGATGGCGATTCATGTCATCCCTTCCAATTAATTTGCTAATGTGATGTTGCCTGGTTATAGGCGCCCCTGGTTATAGTAGCTGTCGCCTGTGACTGTTAACGGTTAACGGTTAACACGCTCGATGACCCGTGAGCAGCGAGCGCAAGCATGCGTGTGGATACACAAGCTTATGCCCCAACGCGATACATTCTATTGCATCATCTTGCTTTTATCATTCATTCATTCAGATTAGCTTTAAATATCAATGATCTATAATATTTATTGATGTATATAATCTCGGAGGAATTTTGATTTTGATTTTTGATCCCTTCATCATCATCACTCTACTATTTGCCCTCTCTTACGTCGATGTCCCGTTTTTTCATGTACAACAGCACATACACAAATGTTGTCACATATACCCAAATTTTCCTTCTTGCCTATCATAAAGTCTATGATGTTTTCAAGAGTAATATATATAAGTAAAAAATATTATTAACACCTAAAATCTTACTAAACAAAACTGAAAAAATAGAATTTGAAAAAGTAGAAAAAATTAAATACTCAGGTTGTGTAATCACGAAAGATAATAATATTGGAGTAGAATTTAAATCGAGGTTACAATGGATTAAAACGCCTGTTATCATGCAGTAAAAAGGCTTATCTCTTCAATATCAATCATCAAAGTTAAAAATAATTTAAAACAATTGATATGAGCCTGGTAGAGATTCTTTGTAGCATTTATGGGACAAAGAAAGATGAAATGCACGAGACTGCATAGCGAGAAATTGCATGACTTGTATGCATCTCCAGATATAAACAGTTCGAGTTCTAAAATCAAGGAAGGTGGCTAAAATGGGTTATATTATTATTATTATTATTATTATTATTATTTATATATATATTTTTTTTTTCAATTTTTATTTTATAGCTTAGTATCTTATCTTATTATGCTAGCTAAAATTGTATATATCTATTTATCTATATATATTGGTTCTCAAAAACCGCTCTAACGATTTTTTTCAAATTCACACTAGATATAGTATTTATAAAGAAAAATTAAGTTTTATTGATGATATCTCTTGAAACATACAGCTTCATTATTAATTTCTTAATTGAAAATTATATATGGAAAACGTCAAAATTGGCATCCATTTTTATTTGTATTAATATTTTTTTTTATTTAAAATATTTTAAAATTTATTATTTAATTTCGAAATAAAATTAAAAATATTTATTTTTAATAAAATATATATAGATATTTATTAATCTCTCTCAAAAAAAAAAATAAATAAAAAACATCAAATACTGCTAAGACAGTAAAAAAATGACAATTTTTTATCTAAATACATATAGTCCAGAGGTTGGACTGATGTTTTAACGAGTGGATTTCGTCGGTTCGAAACTCGCCGGGTGAATCGTTATTTAAAAATGAAAATAATGATTTTGTTATTTTTTTTTCTTTTTATCTATTGTTTACTTTTTAATAAATTACTATTCTATATTTATTTATTCATTGTTCTTTTATTAATTAAGTTTTAGATAGTTTTATAATTTTTAATATTTTTTCAATAAAATATTATTTAATATATTTATTAATATTATTTTATTTATTATTATTGAGTACCCGAAGTTCCATTCATTTTAATCAGATTGATGCAATGATGCAACAGTTAATAATTGTAATATTGTAATAAATTTCTATCTTGAAAATTGTTACATATTATTCAGGATATTTTAAAAACAATTTCTTTCTTTAATTAATTTTCATTTTTTCTATAAGTCAGATATATTTCCAAATATTAAATAATTTTTGAAGTGAAAACTTCTTTAGCGGCGTTGAGCACTTTTGCGGGATGGGGAAAAAGTATAGACGGATGCTCTGTGGTATAGAACTCGCGTGATCGTGACCAACACCATGAAGCTAGCACATTACGTCTGCTTTCAAATTTCTTATAACAGAGCGCGAAATTTGAATTGTCATTAGAACTGTTTTATAATTCTTATCTCTAACATATAAATATATATTTATTATGTAAAGTTCATTTCATATATACATATATAATCAAAATTATACGAAATGAACTTCACATAATAAATATATATTTTATGTTAGAGATAAGAATTATAAAACAGTTCGTATTGCAATATTTTAAACAAAGTTGTGTATTTATATATATATAAATATAAGTTACAAATTTGTTTAAAATATATGTTTAAAATAATATATAAGTTATATATATATACATGCATATGAAATTCATCTTTCTCGTGAAATAGCGCGAATTTCGTCTGTTTTAAAATTTCTTACGCAGAAGTTTTCACTTCTGTCGGCCAGTCCCACGACTGCCAATTTTGCTTTTTTAATTCCGAAAAGCTGCAAAGCACGTTTTTTTTGTCTTTAGTTTGTTTTATAACCACTTGGGGCGCTAAACAGTTTTTCAAAAAAACACTATAGAAAAAAAATATATGTACCTATATATTATATATTTATGTATTATTGAGGAGCACAAGTTCATTAATTTTAATCAGATTGATGCAAATGTGTAACATTTAATAATTGTAATAAATAATTAAAGAATTGTGTATCAATATTTTTTAAAGGGTAGAGCGAGAGCTCGGTGTCCCAGGTATTAATATTACCAGCCAAATCCAATAATAATGAATCATTTTTTTTAACTTAAGTACCGAGCCGAGGCTCGGGGTCCCGGTACTCATTATATTATTTTATCTAATTCTATAGTTAGTTTTTCTACATTTACCTCAATATTTTGGTTATTATAAACGTAATTGACGCAATCATTGCGTCATTGCGATCAATACTCACGATGTTAATTATTTAAGTTATTTGTATGTGGTGATATTATTTTTGATTTGGATTAATTAGAATTGGAACAACCTCTCTCCCAGGTATGAAGTTGAAGTTGCTATTATTAGCTGATTCTTTATGTTTGTATGTAAATAAGTACTATTGCAAAAGAAGTAAAGATATAAGATAAAGAGTGCATGCATGCCCGCCCTGCATTAGTCCTTAATTAATTAGTCACCCCTGAGAGTAGTATACTCAACCCAGGAAGTCAACCAAGTTATTTTTGGAAGAAAATCGTTATCACTCAGTGGGATTTATATTTAAAGGCAAATCTTTATTTCTTCAATTAATATTAAATGGACAGAAAGATTAAAATACTCCTCTTCCATTTACAAAATAATAATAATAAAAACAAATAAAAAATTGTTTGCTAATAGAAAAGTACTCGAGAAAGTTAACAACTCCAATTGTTATAAACTATTTTCAAAAAGTAATAATAATAAACTATTTTTAATTGAATATTTTTTATGAAAATTTTTATATAAAAAACAAATAGGAAACCGGAAGTGGTAGTATTAGCGATCGACGATAGGAAGGGAAGGGTTATTTTCACACCAAATTTCACATGAGGAGATTTTTTATATATCACCACGAATCTCTCTCATGCACTTTGTATTGGTTTTATCCTCGGTAAAATCATATTTATTAGTTTTTTCTTGATTTAAAATTATATGACGTCATCCAGCCATTCATGACGTCACAGCCTGGTCTTGCATAGATATTATAAATAAAATAAAATTAAAAATGTTTATATTTATTATTTATTTATCCATATCTGTTTTTTATTACATTAATAGATATATGAAAATTATTTGAAATTGTTTCTGTAGCTGGAAATTAATTTACTTCAAACCGTCGGTCGGTTCGGACCTGGCCACAGGTCAACTTATTTTTTTAAATTTTTTTAGAGCAATATTGAGAAATTTAAAATGTTACCTTTTTGTTGTGTCATGACTTTAAATTTTTTAACTGAGCCACGGTTTGGCCACCGTGGTTATATACAAATACAAATATCAATATCATTAAATATTATACGGTAGATAGATTTACCTATGATTGATTTCCATTTGCAAATAAATGAAAAAAAATTGCTTTAATCATTTTTCTGTATTATTTTATTATTATTATTAATTTTTAAAATTATCAAAACATTTATTCCATTTTAATATATATATATATATTATATATATTCTCTGCTGAATAATCATAAAATAAAAATACATATTTAAATTTGTTGTTTATGTAAAAATACACTTCACTTTAAATATTTTTTTTTTTTTTATAAAATTAAACATAAATAATCAATCAAAAGATTTAAATAAATCTTCTTAAACGATTCTTTTTTTTACATTACTTTATTAGTGTTAATTATAAATTTTAATTTAATTTTATAATCAATTATGAAAATTATATATTTAAATGTTAAAAAAAAAATAAACGACGTACTTTTCATGATGATTTTTTTTTTTTTATTTAATATTTAAAAATATTAACTTTTTTAATACATTATTTATAAGTTTATTTTATAGTATTCCTTTTAATGCATATTCTCATTTAAAATTTTATTTGTAAATATATATATATACAAGAGCTACAAGAGCAATCCTTTTACTATAGATTACATGAATATAAATAATTCGCTGCTGTTTTTACACGAATATAAACAAGTGGATCCTTTATAGAAGCGATAAAAAAGAATAATATTATAGCCATACATTCATATTTATCTCGGCACGTATCTCACCTTGTGTTTGCCAATTTCTGAGATTAGGCATTTATACAAAAGATCATTTTTCAATTTTAATAAATTAAAAAAATTGGTACATTTTTTATTTTATAAAAATTCCAAATTACAAACATGTTTTATTAATAATATTTATTATTATATATTAATAAATAAAAAGAATATGTATTATACTTACAATTAGATATATATTGTTTTAAAACTACATTTTTTTTTTATTTTATTATAATTTCTATTAATTATAAAATTTACTAATTTACTATTTTATTCTATTTCAGGTAAGAAAATATTCTCCGACATTAAATACTCATTTTAAAACATCTATTTAATGGGTAAGTAATTTAGATTATATGTTTAATTATTAATTAATTTGATAAGAAAATCTAAAATTAAATGAATTATTACTATTTATTAGGAAATCTTAAAAAAAATTAACAAAACATAATATATTTTTTATTTATTTTTTATTCACATGTTCAAAACAAACTTATTTGAAATACTATATATAACTATCTACATAAATATAAATGAAATTACAAAATTGTTTATATAACTTTGTGTTAATGATTAGTCAGACAATTTTTGTCGAATATTTGAAACAGGTTTCAAATTATTTAATTTTATATCAAAATTTTTTTATTAGGACAAGTTTCTTATAATATTTTAACAATTACTTAATTAAATTGAATATATTTTATTATTATTTATAATTGGAATTGTTTAAATGTGAATATTTATTTATTTATAAGAATTTAAAACAAAAATATTAAATACTTATGTTAATTATCGGCAAATTAATATTCAAACGAACATATGTTTTTGTATATTCTCATATAAATGCGTATTATATTAAATATTTATAAATAAAATAAATAAATATACACAATTAATTAATTAATTTATTAAATATTGACAAAATTAAAAATATAATAATTTAAAAACAATATTATGTAATATAATAAAATTTTCAAATCTTGACTACGAATGTGTCTAAATTCAAATTTATTGAAAAATTAAAATAAATTAATCAAAATTACATGATTATATAAATTACTTCAATAATTTAAAAATAAAATTAAAAATTTATATATTTTACTAATTCTACGAATATAATTACGCCAGAGAAAATTTTCGATGTCGAGATTAATTTGATGTTTTTATACGTTTTGAAAATCCCTGAGTCATTTTCATTAGGATTGAGAAAAAATATCTGTGTGTGTGTGTGTGTGTGTGTGTATGTAGACAAGATTACGCAAAAACGGTTTGAGCTAGATAAATGAAATTTGATATTCACAAAATCGTAATTTTCTATCAACTTTTGAGAAATGTAGCTCAACCGGAAGAGGGTCATTACTTACCACGTTTTGATTTTTTTTTTTTTCCTCTAAACTGTGTGGAATATTTGAAACAGGTTTCATCCATAATTTTATGCGTTAATACTAATTAGATAAAATAAAGATAGAATGTGAAAATGTAAAATTTCTCATGCTCTCTCTGTGACCGTTCACTCACTGTACATTGCAATGAGTGTCATCGTCTGGATAAAAAATTTACTATGACAACATACAGTCTTAAATTAATCGTTGGCGAGTTATTGTTTATAATTAATACTCAGAGTACGCGTACGATCCTTGAGCTTGGTAAGTGAAATTCAATTATTAATAAATTTTCTTACTCAGTTTTGATGCGATGTTGTTATGACCTGGGCGATCAAATTTGGAAAGTTATTTGAAATAAAAAGTTGGTATAAGGCAAAAGTAAAAAAAGATTTAGAGAACCCCCCTTGTTGTAATGATCAAACGACACCTCTACCCGGTTTAGAGAACAACCTACTTGATCGGTTATATTCCTTCATGGGGTGTTAACATGCCAGAGGATTTTTTTCATAGTTGTTATACCCTGTTATGCCCTGTGTAAAGACTACTGTGAAAAAATGACGGGGAAAAAACTATTGATCAAACCCGGGCCAAACTAAGATTGGTGACCGATTGATTCACTGCTTAGATATCTATAGAAAGTCAAATTCATTTTATTAAATCAACTTTATTAGCATTTTATAAAAGTAGGAAAGTAAAATAAAAAAATCTTAAATTTGAGTTTCTCTAAAATAAAATTAATTTATTAAAGTTGTAATAATAGTTTTAAATACTGTAAAAGTGTAGAGAGACATTTTTACCCCCTCAGCTAAATTTAGAAATAAGAATTTCAGGCTCTACCCTCAATTTTAAGAGTAGAGAATACTGCACAACATGTTCTACCAAATTAATTTAGGTGTGTGTAAAAATGGATGAAAGGAATAATCAAGGCGAAAGTACAACTTATAAAATAAAGTTTATTTTATCTTTCAACTTGTTTCCTTTACCGAAACTCAAATTTAAGAACTTTCTATTTTCTTAACTTTATATTAATTACATTAATAATACATTCAATTTAAATGTATTTTAGTGGGCTTCCATTCACCCCCTCCCACTATATTTTATTAGAGTATTGCAAAAAAAAAAAAACATACTAATTGAACTAAAAATTAATGGAATTATTCTTTTTTATAACACATATAAATTATGATAAATTATTATTTATTAATTATTCATTCTAATAGTGATGGTATTGGGACCTCCAATTTTTCACCAGTCACATTTAATAAAGAGAAAAATACTTTTTATTTAAATTTATTTTTTATTTGGATAATATTTAAAAAAAAGGCAAAATTGAAGAATATTTATTATCTCTCCTATTATTTTTGATATGACTTTAAAATAGTCATAATGGAAAAACATATTCAAGTAAACATTTTTTTGTTTTGTTAAATTGTTAAATTGGTTTATAATTGATATTTAAGCTTGAATTAAGATGTTCTTATGATCCTAAAATAATACTGGACACACACACACACAAATGGACCTATTTATTGAGTAGGCCGGGTTTGGTTGATCACTTTGAACATATTATTATATAAAAAAATAAAAAAAAGAATAAAATAGAAAATTGAATTAACTTAAAAAAAGAAAAATAAATATATTCTAGAAATGGAGTTGGGCTTCTTTGTTAAAAATTATATTATTATTTCAAAGACTTTCTTTACGAGAAATATTTATTCGTGACAATAAAAATTCACCAAAGTGTGTTTATATATTTGAAGAAGATCTTCACCTGATAACCCAAGCGTGAATAGCAAATCTTCTTGTCATTGGAGAAGAACTTTCTTATACTAACGATTTCACCTAAGAAGTCGCTCAAGCAACTTATCAACAACGATGTTCTGCTTTGCTTGTTATAATGCACTGATCTTTTAATGGATTTTATGATCGAATGCATTCAAAGCTTTAAACTTTATTTCATTTGAAATTGGTTTGCCATTTCATTGGAAGCTTTTATTTTATTTATTGTTTAGACATACCCATTAATCCAATTTCATTACAATTCTTAGGAAATATTGTGATATAACCGTCCACATGAATTCATGAATTCATCTTTTAAAGAAGTGAACAAAAGAGAATGAATTATACATACTAGTAGTATGCATATTTGCATATCAAAATGCAATACTTAATTTTTCCATGATATAAAAAAATATTTTTAATAAAAATTTAAAATATTTTATATGTTAAATTTATTAACTTTTCTTTTATATCGATTTTTTGCACTTTTCTATAATTATATTTTAATTACTATGCCAAATTTGAATAATTTATAATATTATAACATTACTAGTTTTTTTTTTTTTTTTTACATCGAATTTGCATTTGAAAAATAATAAACTCATCCTCTTCTTGTTCCTCCCCCCATCCCATTTATCACTTATCTTCATGTGTTTCTAAATTAGAATGCAAATTTCATTAGATATTTTTCATTTTTCATGCGATTACAAATTACTTGTAATTATTAGTAAACTTACTCATATCCATTGAATTGAATCGGCAGGGAACAAGGCAAAGGAATGGGGAATTGGGAATGGGGCTCGGATAGAGTTCCCAATTCTGGCGTGATTGATTTAGTCGCCTCTGAAAGATAATGGCCCTAATCTCGGACACCTATTTCGTTGGCCACGGTAATCGCCACCCACTTGGAAGGGGCAACTCATCATCTACAATCAATCATCCAGAGGGCGGGTCTCTTTTCCTTCCAATGCCCTTTTTAGCCAAGGAGAAACCAAAAAAGGATTTCTTCATTGTTAACTTTATCAATTTTCTTTTTCTCATTAAAACTAATCTGCTGCTACTTGGATGCATAATTGTCCTACTCTTGTTTGTTCAATTTATTCAAAAGAAAGTACAATTTACAACAAGTACAAGTTTTTTTTTTTTAGATTCAATAAGAATCTACATTACTTTTTTTTTTTTTTAAAAAAAAAAAAAAACAATTTAATGAAGCAAATAATAATCCAAAACTACCTGTTTGATAACCATTTTGAATGAGCCAACAGTTATGTTTTTCAATAGTAATTTTTAAATGGCATTTTTAGACATTTGTTATTGGATTTTTTCAGACAATAAATAACATTAATTTATAATATATATTTTATACATTAGGCCTTCTAAAACTGTCTTCTATAAAATATTTAATAAAAATAAATGACATTTAATAAAAATTCAATCACTATCATCAAAGGTTGACTATAACATTTTTGAAATTTTTAATACAATCTTTTATTGTTTAAAATAATGGTTTCAACTTTTTAACATGAAAAATATTTATTATTAGTATATTTGATAAAATAAGTTTAAATTTCTTTTCTAGGATATTAATTTAAGTAAAAGTAAAAGTTTAAATTTGGAAATATGTTTAGTGGGTTATCTAAGTGTCAGGGGCTCTTTAAATACGAGTAATTATATTATACATATAATACATATACATCGGTTGTTATTAGTCAATAGCAAAGAATATAAATATTTATGTAGATAGGGGCGTATAAACATAAAAAATAAATATGAGCCATTGAAATTGAAAGAGTTATATTATTATAACTTATATAAATATATCCAAGTTTCAAATGTATTTATTTATTTAATTATTATTATTATTTATTGTAAATTTCCGTATATATATAATTACATGAACAACTGAATAATTTATAATTTTCCATTAGTGAGGAGATGAAAGCGGTCGATGGATTATAATTAAAGATTTAAACTTGCAATAAATATTATTTATTTTCATTCCATTCGCAAGAATGTACTAATAATATACATTTTAGTTAAGCCCAAATGAATTATGATGTAATGTAAGTTTAATCATTCTTACTCTTGCTTGCTATATACAATTTTATGCTATTATTTGGAATATAATACGAAGCAACCATTTCATTTGCTTCTAATTACTTAATATGATTTGTATTAGGAAACAAATTATCTATTGCGTACACCCTGTTTTAAGTTAGACAAGAACAAGGGCCGGAATTTAAACCGGCAACAAAAGGCAACAATGCATTGCGGAGTGCAATTGCTACGAAGGGCTGGTGCTTTAATTTCGTAGCGACATCTTCTTGGGTGTGGTCCAGCACACCATCCCCTTACTACATGCCCAATTTAATAAGAAATCCGATGTTTAGACTATGGCAACATATTTCTCTCTCTCTTTTTTTTTCTCTAAAACACTTTTCAGAGATATTAAAAGGAAAATCTATGAACTCCAATCTTATCTTATATAATATCTAAAGCCCTTTCAACATTTCTAAAAATAAAAATAAAACCAACCGACAATTTCAAATAAATTAATTTCCAAGCAATATTATACAATACATGTGTATTGTACTCGTATATATAAAAAGTATAAAAAACAAAAAATTGTATTCTTAAAACTTGAATTAAAATGACTAAATTATATTATCTTAGTTTTTATTTTTTTAGTTTAATTAATCAATTATTTATCACTACTCTATTTCAAGTGAAATATATTTTGGAACACTGAATATAAAATTAATACTTTGTAAACTGCCACTTCCGGTTTTGCGGATATACACTAAAAGTTGATGAATTGATGTTAACTGATGCATTAAGTAAATACTTATACCAAATTGTGTCAAAATCCGTTGAGCCGTTCAAGCTCTAGACATCTAGAGGGACACACAGACGGACGGACGGATGGATGGGCAGACGGACAGACGTACAGACATGATGCTAAAAATACTTTTTTCTGTTAACAAAATGCATGATTACGTGGAGATAATATGTAAAAATCTTCACATGTGAAATTTGGTGTGAAAACAATACCTTCACTTCGTAACGCCGGTCGGAAAAAAAGCTAAAAATTATTTTACCAAATTCTAAGGAAGTAATAATAAAAATATCAATAATAATATCAAATTGAATAAAATCGAAATTTACTATTTACTTCTCTCGACATAAAAATAAATAAATAAATAAAATTAAATTGTTGCAATTTTAATAATAATAATAATATAAATGTACGATATATATTGAATAAATAAATGAATTAACACTTTCTTCTTTATAATCAGAACTAAAATTAAATTCTCAAATATTATATAATAATATTATGTATTTTTATTCAATTATTTGTTATGTGTTTTCATTAATATAGAATATTCTAATATTAATGGAATAATATTAAAAAAAAAAGATGATTTTTTTTTTGTATCTCTACATTTTATATTTCATTAAACAAATGACAAACTCACAAGAATAATATACAATTAAATTTAGTTAATCTAAATGTTAATATAGTTCAGTTGCTTCCAATGACAGCAATTCCCATTATTTAAAACATTACCATTTTATTGCTCAATATTTCTTTTTTGGCCTAGTTTGTAAAAGACAGTGCCATGCTTGTTCCGGTCCATTTGTTCGTTTTCTTCCTTAAATTACATGTGTAAAGCAACTCATCTGAAACACCTTCTATAATATTCTTGCATTTAAGGGAACAGAGGACATTTATTAAGTTGAGGTTTTCATCACATTAGAATGAAATGTTCATAAAGTCGCTCCAATGAAAATGATTGATGATCTCTTTAGAATGTTTGTCATTATGCCATTTTATGCTAATGCTGTTAACCATTTCCACCAAAACACAACAAACTAATCTTGATTCATTTTAATGATATTTTGTTATTGTTTTTGTTTTTGTTTTTTTCCTTTTAATGACAACCCACACTGTAAAAAAGAACTAAAAACAAGATAATAATAGAATTAAATTTGAAAATTTAATATTTTAGATTTTTTATAATAAATATAAATAAATAAATACTATCACAAGGTGATAATAAATGTTAGCGAAAAGCATTTCCGATTCTAATGAAGTTCGATATTGAAGTCGGATATCCCGTTGGTAGCAGAGATGGTCAATTTAACGAGGATATTACGCAAATTTATGCATTTGATAATTAATCCATATGAAATCATTAAAAATCCTATTGTCATATGAGAAGATGAAACTAATATAAAATATATATTATATAAATATCCTTTTCATTTATTATTTAATTTTAAATATAAATAAATAATTTTGTATGTACGATATAATATTTGGAAAAATTTATTTAGTTATTAAATTTGTTTCGGTAAATATTGTTAATACTAAATTAAAATAAATTATTAACTTTAATAATCAGTAATTTTGAGTAATTTTAATTTTTCAAAAAATAATTAAAAAACGGTTATAAAAATGATGATCACTAGAACGGGTCCTATCAACTTTTACCTTGATTTTCTTGATCGGAGGTGCTACTTTGGATCAAGTACCTTCACAACTTTGATCCCAGCTAGAGAAAATCCCTTGACTTGAATCCGAGACCACGAGAATGTGAGGCAGCTTCGTTACCTCCCACCCGCTGGCGCCAAATGCAATCAAATATTATTTTTACTTTAATTAAAAAACTAAAATAATATTTGTCAAGTTAATTTTTTATTAATTTTCTAAATAGTTTTTTAAACAAAATTAATTTTAATTAAAAAACAAAATTTCAAACTTTATTTATTTTTTCAATAATTCTTCTTATTATTTTTTTACAATGGTTTTAAATTATTAAAACAATATTTATTATTATTATTTCTAAGTAAACGAAAATATCTTTATATGTTTTAACAATAAAATAAGAATACTCTCTATATATAATATTTTGAAAAAGTTTTATATCAAGCCTATCAATCACTGCCTTTTATTTAAAGTTTTAATTGAAAATAGCAAATATTTAAATAATCATGTTAATATTTTAAAAAAAATAATAAATAAATAAAATGAGAGAATTATATATTTATTTCTTAATTAATTAATTTAAAGTGTTAATGTTTTGTTTTAATTTCAACGAAAGTTTCGAATCCGTTTAATTTCCACACCTCTGGATTTTTTTTTTTTTTTTTGTTTTTTGTTTTTTTCGAAGAGCTAGGCTGTTTAGGCCGCCGTTAATCTCCTTTCCGCTAGCTTACCAGACTGTTTCTCTTTGCAGCCTCCGGGCATCATTGTCGCCGAGATCTTTTAGGTGCTATTCATTCTGGGCTCATTCGTTTTTCATTAATTATCTGTCCAGCCGTCAACTCATTTCCTCCAGCTCTCTCTCTCTCCATTGCCATTGCTGGTTGATTCTGCCAAGGCCTATCCTATGGAGCAGCAATTGTCCTTGCCCAGTCAAGCGACGAGATAAATTCTCGCCGCGTTGCTATTATAGCTTACCTTATCATTCATTCATTCATTCATTTTATATTGGATATTTTATACAGATTAGATAGAAACTCAGCAACAATTCCTATTTAGATCGATATTATCTTTTAAGCATTATGCTTTCTTGTTTATATGTAATGGAATGGAATGGAATTAATTAATTAATGCTCTATCTATTGAGCAACTATTTTGGAAAGGTTATACGTATTATACTGTCTCTTTATAAAATCAAATTACAAAGTTCTTCAACAAATTTATTTTACAATATATATATATAATTAATATATTAATATATTATTGAAACAATATAATATTTTATATTATAAATATTGATTTTAATTTTTAATTTATTTTTAACAAATACACACAAAAAAAAAACAAAAAAAAAAAAACATTATTTTGTTATTTTCTCCAATGTTATGCATAATCCAAGAGATTTAAATTCTTTTGAAATGGAAGAATTATCCTTTTACCACGACACACACACACACATTATCTAATATCTAGTTATTCTACTTAAAGATGAACAATTTATCAAGTTTCCGGATTACAATTCATTGTTGAGAACATTGAAGGGGCAGAGTTAACTTACAATTATGTATTTTAGTAATCTCTAGGATTGCCTAGCAGAAGGTAAAATGTATCTATTTACCTTAATATAAATATAAATTTATGATTGACTAAAGTTTTGAAAAATATTTTCCAATAAGAATGAAAAATATATAATTTCAGTATCATAATTAAAAACCCTAAAAGACATAATTGTATTATTTCAATTTATATTTACCTCATTTAAAGTTTTAAAGATGACATTTTCTCTCTTGGTTGGGGAAAAAGTAATCCATTATTTTTGGGTGAAATTTATTAGTTTAATTAAAATATTTTGGATTGTCCGATTTAGATCACATAAGTAACGTTTTGTTCATAATTCCTCTCTCATAAGTCTTGTTTGTTTACTGGCAAAAAACTCTAAAATTTGATTTTCATAATCGCTTGGTACCAGTTCCGGACTGTAAGGTGGATGCATTAGGACTTCCCACCCAAGTTCCCTGAGTTTTTGGGGAACACAACACCTCTTCTGTTCGACAATCCTGGTCATTTCATAATTTAGTTTTATGATCATTTTTTTGTGGCCCGGAGAATAGGTAAAATTGGTTAATTCTTTTATCATAAACAGTACTCTTTTGAAAATTCTTGAAATATTTTTCTTTTCTATCTTCTTTCTCTATTAATTAGGGACATTAATAACAAATAAAATAAAAATAATATAATTTATATATTGGTTGAAGAAGAATAGAACCGTTTAAAAAGAGATATTTTCTTTTAACTGTTAACTAAATATTAACTAATTCTGTTTCTTTGGATTTAATTCTAATTTGAATTTATTTATTTATTTATATTTTTTTTTTTTATTTCCCCATTAACTTAAATTGTAATCCCATCGAATCCATGCAATTTAAATAAAAGCCTTTTTTCCCTCTCACTTCTTAAGCGTGTATAAATTGGATTCTTCTACAATTCAATTGATTATCGTTTAACTTGGAGAAATTATCAGGTAGTGTTGATTTATTTGAAACTAATATGGCACCCTCTTGTTAGCATCAATATTGGGGATACGTGGCTCAATTCTCAATTCGCTCCACTAGTTGCCCCCAAAGCAGGCAAGCAAGCAAGCAAGCATAGCATAGCATCGAGCGAAAAGCTCACCGGGCAATAAATCGATAGCATTTTGCTTGGAAATATTCGCTCTGGAATTTGTTCAGCATCTGTTAGGAGTTTTGATGAAATCCCTTCTTTGGCAATCAAACCGATTGATACAGAAACATGAAAATCCTATATTGAATGGTCACGATGAAAGGCGAATGTAGAGAATAATATAAATAGATAAATTTTCAAGAAATAAAGCCAGAATATTAAAAATATATACTGTCATCATTTTGTAAAAATGAGAGCTCAAATAATAGAACCATTATAGACAAAGGACCTTATTCTAAAAACAATATGGATGGAAAAATCACTAAATAATAAAAAATAAAAAATAAAAAATAAAAAATTCTTTAGTCAATGTAATATGAGAAATATTTCTCTCTTCCCCATTTACTCATTTCTCTCTCACTCTCTTATATATATATATATATTACTGGACCGAAAAAAGAATGTGAAATATAAAAAAAAAATGCCTACATTATGATATGCATTCAACTGAATTTGAAAAAAAAAAAAAAAAAAAAAAAAAGATATTAAGAAACAGGGAAAATGAAATTTTTTCATTTCTCCGTTGAGATAAAAAAATACACACGTTAAAATATGCTTTGGGTTAATATTAATTCTTTACAACCAATAAAAGGCAGCTGATACGGTTGACATAACGATTATTATCAGTAGCGCAAGTGGCGGCTCTATATATCTTCTTTATTAATGCAAATTTATTTCTGATAATAAAAATAATAATCTGATAAGAATATACTGTATTTTTGTTAAGTGAATTAAATTAAAATATAGTACAAGATTTTTGTTTTAAAATTTTTTCTTAAATTAAAATTTATGTGTGAGGCATGGTCTATGACCTTAGGTGAAGAGAGTAGATTCAAAGTATTTGAGAATAGGATTTTTCGCAGCATTTGTGGGCTAATGGAAAGATGAGGAGGTCACCAGGGAATGGCGGAGACTACATAAATGGTCATTTATGCAACTCTAAACACAGAGTTAGAGTAATAATATAATATAAGGTTACAAAGGGCATGAATGTACCTGCCCTCGTATCAAAAAATAGGAATACTATATTTCGAGGAAATTAACGTTAAACGTTATTCAATTTTCTCTAATCTCTCTTAAATATGTTTAAATGTTTTTCCTTTTTAAATTAAATTGATTATATTTTCAATGCACGTTTAAATTCTGATCTGGTACTTCTATTTTCATCTGCACTGCAAAAGTTATCATTGACCTTTTGATCATAAACCAACCAACCATTCGAGTCAATAAATTTCTAATTTTAGGATTATGTCACACAGTTCATGTCCAAAATGTTGACTTTTTTTTTATCATTATAAATAAATATTTATTATATATAGATATAAAGTAATTACAGACTTTTTCCTATACTATTAATAAATAATAGATTTGATTACTGGAAATATAAAAACAAAAACGAAAATTAAAGAAAATGAAATCAAAGTAATAATATGTTTTAATTTTGAAGATGAGAGATTTAACGCAAACGTTTATAGTAACTATTGTCACTTCTATGTTGGTAGTAAATGTTCTTTCTCTCTAAACTCGAGTAAGTACTTTTCCAACTTTGCTATGATTATTAATTTTAATTTTTAAGATATTAACTGTCTGTTCTGTAAACTTTTCAAGAAACATCTGTTTGAAAAGAGTTGTACGAAGAATTTATTTTTTAACTCGAGTTGTAAAAGTAAAAACTCTCAACGCCCTTTTATTCCTATACGTCAAAGTCGTCGTGTTTTTATCCGATTCCCATCCCCATCCCCATCCACCTCGCGCGCGCTTCATTCCAACAAGCTATCTCACTTTTATCGTGTCAATATACGTAGAATGCAATCCATCTTGGCACGTTTGTCTGCGACATGTGACAATTAGAATTGCTATGTAAAAGAAACTTAACGCCTTCCGGGAATATATACACAGCCAATGAAGAAATATAAACCAAGAGAAGATATTAATTAATCTAATGATATCACACACCGCGAATCAACATTTCATTTAATTTAATTTATTTATTTATTTATTTTTTTTTTTTATTGACTGTTGAGTGTTTGTTTATTTATTGTGTTCACTGTTTCGTTGTGAATGATGTTAATACATTCTTGTTAAATCAAACGACAGAGAAAGCATTCCTTTGCATATAGCGTCAATTTAATCAGAGTGGGTGGTGGGCTTGCCAATGCCTTTAATCAAAGAGGGCAACATACTCTGCGGGTGGCTATTTTCAAGAGAAGAATGGGAGCAATTGAAATTGGGGAAGGCAATTTGAATCCCGAGACCCTTGTAAAACGGCCAATGTTTTTCGTATCTATTACATCCTTCAAACACTTTAAAATGATCCATTCTTCTTTTTTTTTGAGATACGATTCTTTTTTAAAGCATTATGCTAAGGTTAAAATACCATCAGAATATTATAACACCATACGAGACTGAAATCTATTTTTTTAAAAAAGATTTTAGATTGATATTTCTATTTCTATTTCTATATGATAAAAAGATACAACAAGTCAATATATATATAATAAAAAAAAACAAAAAACAACAAACAATTCCTACTTGCAATTACTAAAACTCTAATTAATGTATTTAAAAATTATTTGAAAATCCAATAAAAAAATTGTATTTGATCCGAAGGCATGAAATTTCCAAGTTGATGCTCTTAATTAATGATTTACTTAATATATTTATTTTATTTATTAGAAAATAAAATTATTATATATATATTTTTAAATAATAGACTAATATATTATATATCCAGGGAAATATCTTATATTAATAGAATTTTTTTCTATTCAATAAAACTAAGTTAAGTATTTTTCAGTATTTTTCGTTTCTGTATATTGGAAGGACTGTACTGAATGATTATGCCAAACGTGAGTGGGATATGTCAACCATTTTGTGTTTACGGTAGCTGTTAATACCAGTTCACCTCATAAGTGCTCGTCCAAGTTTACAATGCAAAAAAAATATTGAACAACGAGTTCGTGTCAAATTTTGTGTTTTGAACGAAATATCGTATGGGGAATCGCTCCAAAATTGTATAAAACTGCTATTGGTATATAATTTCAGCTTGATTGTATAGCTGAAAGTACCGGAATTCATTTTTTAACACGTGACGTGGTGTCATCAACAAAGAGCCAAATACGTGCTGGTTTAATAAATATTATTTATTAATTTTAAGTTATAATTATGTGTTAATATGTTAATTATATATGTTAATTAGTCGAATTCAAATTAGCGAGATAATCGATTAGAGACACTCCAGATTTTTTTTTTATCATTTTTAAATTTTTCTTTATAAAACAAAAAATTATAGTTATAATTTTTTTTTTAGATAAAATTTGGAAATTATAATCATAAATATAAAAAATTAACCATCACACTTTATTAATTTAATTAAATTTTAAAATAAAAAATATTTTACTATATTTAATATTAAAAATTTTAATATTTAGGAATTAGTTTACTTTAAATTTAAACAAACCAAAATATGAAAATAAATAAATAAAACCAAACAATTTATAATATAAATATTTTATAAAATATTATCTACCACCCCCCCCCCCCCACCTTTCTCAAATAATATATTTTTATGAATGGAATGAAAATAAGCATGAAGCATAAATGATTGATGAGATTTCCATTAAAAGTAAACAATTTTTTTTTATCAAAATGTACAAATAATATAAATAAAACACAGTTTATTTGATGTCTTATAATGTATATTCGGTACGGGAATAAGGATTCAGTGAGGAAGAGAGCTTTTCGAGACAAACATTAGAATATTTTAATATTTATTATTCTATTATATAATCTTATATTTTTTACAATTTTAAATTAAGCATAAAATATTCAGAACTTGGTTCGTTTGTATTTGCTCAATATTATTCAATATTAACTTGCTATTTTATTTAACAATTTCTAATCAGCTCACATTGATTTTTATTCATTGATAGATTATTTTGTTAAAATCAATTTCGTTTTATTGAGTTTGTCATAGCAAATCTATTTTGACCCATTAAAAAATATTAGCTGTGTAGATTAATGTACGTAATTATTTAGTATTGGTTCGTTAAACTTGAAATTAAGAGATTAATTCTCTCGTCAAATTTGATTTATTTAAGTTTTGATAATACTATTTCAATTGAAATAATATGAAAAATGACTTATATTCTTTAGATGAATATATATAGTATATCTTAGGGTTACTGGCAGAAAATTACATAAATGCACATTTGCTCTTTTATATATTCACCTATTAGGCTCATAATTTCTCCTTCCATTCAAATTATCATTTCTTTCATTAAGAAATCAGATCTTTTCATATTTATTTTTCAACCGTGTAAATACGATAATTGAATAATTGATAAAACTTTAGATTTGTAAATATAATAAAAACAAAATGATAAAACAAAAAGATTTCTATTAAGGAAATAAAATCTCCAATATTTATATAAATAAATAAATATACAATGGAAATATATATGAAGTTAGAAAGATAAATCTATATCTATAGAGATTCATATATTATGATATTTATGCTATACTTATACGATTCCAAATTTGTCATTTTCCAAAATGAAAAATTGTACAGGTAAATATGTATTCATTCCAAAATATCCATTTTTTTTTAAAAAAAAAAACTATGTTCATTTTTCATTTTTACCTTTTGAAATTTAATTAAAAAAAAAAATAGACAAAATATTTACAATTTCTCTCTCTCTCTCCTTAGAATATAAATTTGCATTTATTTTAATTTGTTAAAATTCTTCGTCGACAATAGTGGCGCTTTCTTTGCCCTCCCCTGAGGATTCAACTTGGATTCTAAGCCCTTTAGGCATTAACTACTACATGTAACTCTCTCTCTCTCCCTTTTTCTACCCTCCCCCTCCCCCATACCCTTTTCTCTAACGCTATCTCAGCTCTCTTCTATTAGATAAGACTTTCTGCATCCTTTCGTAATTAGATTTAGATTAATCGATTCGTTGCACTTATCTTTCTTCTTTTTTTTCTTTCATTACTAAAACTAATTTAAGATAATAAAGAGACAAAAAAAAAAGTAGTATTAAGAGGAGATTAGGTCAACGAAAATGCACCTGACATTTTACTAATGAAATGATTTTTCTTTGTAAAATTTTCAAACCAATTTATAATAAACATATAAAACAACTTGAAAAATATTTTATACTAGGTGCTCAAGTTCGCCTTCATCATCCGAGACAGGGACTCGACCCCCTCTTCCACCGTTGGAATATTTTCATTTACCTACTTAATTTCAATCAGTATATTTAAAAGATTCATTTCCATTTTGTGTTCTTATTTATTTTTTAGTTTAATCTATAAATTAATTATATATTATTTTATTATTCTAGTAAATGTTATAATGGGATATAATACGTAGGATAAGTTTTTTTTAAAATAAAAAAAAAAATAAGTTGACCTGTGGCCAGGTCCGAACCGACCGACGGTTTGAAGTAAATTAATTTCCAGCTACAGAAACAATTTCAAATAATTTTAATATACTTATCTATTAATGTAATAAAAACAGATAAGTATGTATATAACATAAATATTTTTAATTTTATTTTATTTATAATATATATATATATATATATATGTAAGACCAGGCTGTGACGTCATGAATGACTGGATGACGTCATATAATTTTAAATCAAGGAAAAACTAAATAATATGATTTTTCTCGAGAATAAAACCAATACAAAGTGCATGATTCGTGGTGATATATAAAAACATCTCCTCATGTGAAATTTGGTGTGAAAACAATACCTCCCTTACTACTCGGTCGGTAAAAATAAAATAATGAGTTTATGATATCTGAAGAAAATAAAATGCGATTTGTTTGTGCCTTGATTAAAATAACTTAATAGATTAAAGTGATTTATTCTAGTTTTGATCATATAACATAAATCACAATCATAATTTTTTTATTTTTTTTATCTTACGAATTTTAATTTACCATTTACTTAATTGTAATAAAAAAAAAATAAATAAATAGAAATATATATATATTATATTATGATTATATTAAGATTTAAAAATATCTATAGAAAATTATTAATGATAAATAATTAAATAAATAATATACATTTTTTTTCCAAGTTTTATTTGTTTATATAATATGTACATTTTTATTTTTTAAATTTCAAATATTATTTTGTATTACATATACTTTTAATAATGTGCATATAATAAATACGGGAGTCAATACGAGAGAGAATATTAAATTAAAAGTATGTTACAATATATATATATATATAAAGTCCCCCCCCCCCCCCAAACACACACACACACACACTCCAGATATATTTACAATATTTAATTAAAGTCTAAAATCTAAGAAAAATCAAAGAGATTTAATAGAAAAGCTATCCATATTACTAAAAATTTTATTCATATTTTGAATTATTTAGAATTTTTAATAATAAACTAATAAATTATTTTGTTGTTAATGAATAAATAAATATTCATGGTCATTAGTCATCTACAAAATTAATCTACAATATATTAATATATTATTAATATATAGATTATTACATATTAGATATTATAATAATACGATAATATTATCATAAGTATATTTAATCCACTCTAAGATATAATTATACTTATCCTTAAACAAATAATATTATATAGATCATAAATATGATATCTTTTTTATGCTTTCTGTGTCTCTCTTTAAGGGCTCTTGTGTTCTATATATTCTTTTGTTATATTTTTTAAAAGAAAAAAAAAAAAAAAAAACATTTGTCCAGTTGACAAATACGAACAAAAGGGAAAGAATAATTGACATTTCGTGTATGGAAATTTATGCCAAACTTGCCGATATGATTATGTAGAATTTGTTTTTTTATATTTTATTTGTATCGACAAAGATTGTAAAAAGAGTAAATATTTATTTTTGTCAATATATATAATTTTATTAAATAATTAAGTGACATTCCAATATTGATTATCTCTTCTTTTCAAGGTAATTTGAATTTCTAACACTGAGTAGATAAAAACCAACCCCGCCTGAATGATACGATTAGTCCAGGTTATCGTAATGGATTGAGATATATACAGGGTAGACATGTCTAGTATATTGTGACCTGGCCACGCAAAAATGTAATCTGGCTAGAAGAGATCGTTCATTCTTCTTGTGGAAGAAGCCTCCTGTCATCCTAAGCAGGATTATCAGCTGATAGGACTAAGCCACACAGGATTTGCTTTTCTAGCCTTAATGACTTTCCTTTCGATTCATACGGATTTCACTAATGAACTCGTAACTCTATTCAATAAATGAAAAAGAAAAAAGAAAAACAAGAACAATGTGATTGTGACTAAAATATTTTTTATTTTTTTTTTTTTCATCGGAAATACTTAATTAGAGGTACTCCTTAAATCTTACACGATCCTAATTTATAATTTCATTATTATTAGATAAATAGAAATCAAATGTTTGTTTGTTTTTTTTATATGAAAACTAAATCAACTAAGTATGTACTTGCGTTATTATATTATTGTTAGTTCATTATATATTTAATATTGCATAGATGCTTTCACTAAATTATTGAAATTTCTCTTTCAATGTCAAATGATGCCTATTTCAATTGGGTTCAGAATACAAGTAAAATATTTATAAAATGCAAGGGAAATGAAATAATCGTTGTTGACCACCGCCCAAACGGTCTTTCCACGCCTTTCATCACCAATTCTTGTCACGTCTCTTGTTCGTTGCAATCTTCACGATGTTATTTATTTCCTTAAATATGTCTGAAGATGCATAGAGGTCATGCAATTCCTCTTATCATTATGCAGTCTCTGCAATCCAAACATCTTTATTTGGTCCTTAAATGCTGCGAAGAATCTTATTTTCAAATATTCTAAATCTACTCTCCTCTTCCAAGATGATAGACCACGCCTTACAGCCTTTTGACTCACCCAGCACTGGTCTTTGAACATGATAATATATATAATACATATATACCTACTATTACCTATTATTCTTATTATTATTAGACTATGTAGTACGTAGAACTGAAACATCTTTATATCTTAGTGTCTTATATAAATATGGGCGAAAAGTAGTAAAATATAAATAATATGAAAACCTTTGAATTTCAAAAGTTATACTCTTATGTAGTTTAAATTATTGCAACAATATTTTTTTAAATAATAATAAATAATTTGAAAATTGGCAATATTCTAAATACTTAAATAATATTTCAATCCTTAAATATATATATATAAAATAAAGCAAAATTTAATTTTTAGGAAAGTGAGTCAGTAATATAGGAATAATTTTATGACAAAAAAACAAAAAAACATCGGAAAAATGTATTTCTAATATTCAAAATTATCTGATTTGCATTCTCTTATTTTTTGAAATTTTGTAAAGCACATTTTGTGACATCTCTAGATAACTATACAATTAACTATCAAGATAATTATTATTTAAATTTTGATCATATAATAACAGTATAATAACAGTATCAAAGAATTTAATAACATTTTAATAAAAAAATTTGCTTAAATAAATAAGGACGTGTTAAAAAAAAATCAGTTTTTAGATAAAAAATGTAAAATAAAATGTGAAAACGTTAGGAGAAGTTTTCATGTTTCCATTGTATATTCGAGTTATTAGAATGACAGATGCTGAATCAGTCAACTCGAATTTCTCTGGGGTGTCATTGTCAATTATCTTGGGTGTCTAGACTTTGACACATCGAGAACCTCGACATAGTAAGATATCAACAGTTGAATTAGTAACTTGGAGTAGTCGAAACATTGGGGCTTGGTCTACAATTCTCACAATTTTTGTGGTTTAATGAACTCTTATAGAAAAATTTATTTGAATACCAAAAACACATATACAATAAATTATTTTTCAGTCATTTATTGTATTATCCTAATTTATATTTTATTTTATATTCAAAGTACAACTTTAGACAACCTAGTAGTTCAGTAGTATCAATATACATATATTATTATTGAAAGAGTATAATAGAGCAAAAGAAATAAGCTAAAATATTATAATAATAATATTGGATAAAAGATATCTGTTCCATTAAATGCCAAGAATAAGGATTTAAGATTCTCGTCGCCTGCTTTTTTTTAACAAATGATGGACATTTCTCACTGGCGCCTTGCCCTATTAACTACCAGCAGTAAGTTTTTTCATACGCTTCTCGAGGACATAAGCACTCTCCTCTACCTATTTATAAGAAATAAAGTAGTCATGAGTTATCTTATGACAAAAAAAAAAAAAAAAAAAACATTTTTAGTTAATGAGACGGATGGATCTCTTTGAATTTCACGATTAATCTAAAAGATAGACAAAAAGTTAAAACAGAGTCAAGAAGACTATAAAAGCAGCTTAATTTGATTAAATTAAGAATTCTGTCATACTATTTTATTCGCTTAAAAAAAAAATCAATAATTATTTCAATCTACATAAATTACATTCGTTTATATATGTATTTATATATATAATAATAATAATAGTATAAGAAAGATAATAAAAAAATAATAAAATGGATTAGAATTTATTAATTGCCATATTCGCGAAATTAATCTAGTATTAATTTAGTTGAATATATCGGGTAATTTAATTTTTATGTTATATCAATTAATATAGAACATAAAAATGTATTAATAACTTAATAAGATTAATTTTTAATTAAAACAGTAGGTGCAATTTCAAGTTGATTGATATATTTGCTTAATGTTTTTAAACCCCAACACACACCTTAGAAGTTTTTCTTTTATTTAAATTGAGTTGAGACATCATTGAGAGTTGTAATTAAAAATTATTCTTATCAAGTTATTATTAGATTTTTATATTTTATATTAATTTACATAACATAATAAAATGTTTATGATGTTTATGTTTCTAGCACTTATATTTTTTATAATAATAATAATAATAATATTTTGTCTAGAATAATATACGTATAGTATATATACGTATTAGGATATAGATATATACAAATTTTATTTTAGATACGAGTATATAATAAACATTGAAAATAAAACAGATGATTCTATATTTAATTAACAAAAAAAGAATTAATAAATTAAACAAAGATCAAATAAATGATTGATAAGAGTGAATAGGAAATACAACCTTTCAACGTCGTTTTTGTTGTTGGTTGTCTACTTTCAAGGCGATTCTAGTAGACTAGGAGAAATATACATTATACATTATTATATTACGTATAATAGTATACCAACTCGTATATATACTTATATATTTTAAGTATCTCGTATACATTCAATATACTCGAGAACATCTCTAACATTTCATTTAAATTTTAATTATCTTTACGTATTAATTTTTAATCAAATTTAACACTTTTTTTTTTTTAAATAATTTCTTCATACCCAAAACTTGTATGACTTTAGCATTTTTTCAACAGATATTTATTTGTCTGTCCTTGGAAATTGTATGTTTATAAACTCAACTAAATTGATTGATTACAATGAAATTAAAACAAATGATTCTTACTTTCCACTATAATTAGATTAAAACTTTTTTCTACTTAATCCACTGACATGGAAAGCAAATTGACTCATACAATAATAATATTGAATATGCCGAATTTTTATTAAAATTAAAATTCATTGAGATCATAATAATAATAATAATAATAATGTAGCTGTTTGTTGTACACATTCAACATAAATAGTACTGTTGTACTCGTATATATTTAATTGATATTAATTTATTGATAAACAAAAGTAAAATTGTTTTGCACTGTATTTGTATAAAATTTCAATAGTACATATTATAGTATTTCAAATTCCAATTATAGAGATATGTTGCATTTAAAAATTGAAGATTTTTTGTACGATGATTTATTTTTTTGCTTGTCCATATCAAATTATTGATACAATAATCGAATACTTTACTTATATTACATTATTATTTTGAAAAGTCTTTATTAATTATTAAGATTTGCAACGTAATTGTTGAAAATGTATAGAAATATTTTAATCTAACAGTACAATAGGGCTATCGAAGGTTCTGGTTTCTCTTGCTTATCAATTATATAAATCAAAGGCACAATAGCTTGCGCGAAGGGTGATTTGGGATGTAATTAACCGAATGTGCGCTCGAGGCGGACAATATCCCTGACCATGTAGCCCAAGGGGACGCCGGGGGGGGGGTAGCAGGCTTGCAAGTTAATAATGACCCGCTCCCTTAGACCCACTCTCCAAGTAATGATTCGTCGTGAATTATTTAACATAATTTTAAATTAGATCAACCCGTTGAGTGACTCGTTGTGGAGAGCACACAAAAGCAAAGTTGTATTCTTTATTCTTTGTGTTTCGTGTTCATCAAAAATTCAACCCCCGCCATTGGATGGATGGAGCTCGTCGCCTTTTCCTTCTGCATGTGTCTGTTCATTTTGAACTTCATGTTTATTCCAAGCTAAATAGAAAGGGACGCCGAGGCAAACTTTCCATCTGATTCTTTTTCAAAGAACAAATAAAATCATTCATGTCCTTTGCACATGATTGATTTAAATTTCTAATTGTAATCTTTACAAAGGGAAAATGAAAATTCAAAACACTCAACCTTTTAAAAGATCTTTAAAAGATATAATATTTATTACAATAAATGTTATTACATAAATTATTAAATTATGACCAGTTATGTTGTTGATAAGTGATATAAAAATTTGAAAACATTAATTTTGTTCAAAATTAATTAATACTTTTATTAATAATATTTATAAAAAAAAATATTATATTAATTTAATATAAATATATAATTTTTAATTATCATTTTTATTTTTTTTTGTTATTATAAATTATTATTTTTTAGAATGAAATAGAAACAATAAAATCGTTAAAAATTGGATGAAGAAATATATTATTTATATTACATTTTTAAAGCGAAAAATTTTATTTTCCATATTATCTTACTTTATTGAAAATATCTAGAAAGCTTGTAAAGTTATATGTATATACCATATTTTCCTTTTGTATGTCTTCAATTCAAGAAGATCCTATTTCGATTCCAGTCTCTGACAAAGGAATATTATTTGTATATACAATAAAAATTTTCAATGATATCAGAATGTTTATAAATTTATATTTTATGTATAAAAATAAAAATAATATGTTTCATACTCACGAATATTCGAGAAGGTTCCAAGGAGTGTTGAATATAATTATTAATTTACATATAAAAACGCACAAAGATAAAAATGTCTTAGTTTACAATCATCATTCATTATTATACTATAAAAAATACTCGTATATATATTAAGATAAAGAAATACAAATGGAAGAATTTGATTAATATGATTAAGAAAAAATAATATTTACATTCAATATATACTTTTTCTAAGATATATAGTTATACGTCCGCGTACATATACATTTTCTCTTGTACGTGATCACACAATTGGAATAATATAATACACAAATAGAATAACTTATAAACAATCAATTTTGAATTCTATTTTCACAAACTTGGGTTTCTTTTAATTGTATACATGACCATTTGTTAAATATTAGAAAAGAAATTTGGAAAAAGGAAACAATAATAAAAACAATTCGTACCTGTATCGAATGGTTTATGAGGTTCACATATATAAAATAACACTTGACCTTTTTGGAGAGATTATAATTTTTCTTATGTGTTCACACCCTTGAAACAAACCCCATCCCATCACCTACCCCTTATACCTATACATTATTTAATTTCCAATATTGGCCAGGAGGTTAGCCGCGTGGTTCGCCGACTCGAGTTCGAGGGATCAAACCTCGCCGAATGTACACACAAGCCCGCTTTTTTTAAACATTTTTTTAAAATTAGTACTATGAATACGGCAAGGGATGGAACGATGTCCTTAAAACTTTGTTTCAAAAACTAACCTGGAGTGAATCAGTCTGATACGGATAGTCTGTGGTATTGAGACAGTATTGAGATAATAGAGTTAATTGAGTCAGTAGAGTTGATATAGAGAGAGAATATAGTAGAGACGTGATTTCTCGATACTCATTCCCCCCAAATAAATTTTTTCTGGAATCAAATATTGTCTTTTATCATAATTATATATATATATATATATATAGACAAGTTAAGTCACATGATGATCTCTTTATATAATATTTATTTTATATCTGGCGCGCGCGCAATGTTACAATTAACTTTTTCCTAACAATAATTTATTTATTAATTGATAATTGGATTATGGCTAGTAATTCCATTCGATTATCCACTAAGCTTGTATAATAGGAACATTGAAAAATAAATTAACACTAGTAAAATAATGATGGAACATGGTTCATTGACTGAGGTGGTGAGAACATCTTTTCAATAGAACATAGCAATAAACCATCATCCCAATTAAGTGGTTGAAGGATGAACTATCAATAAAGGCTTGAAAGAGATTAGTTGGTGCACGAAGAGCCAAAGAGCCTGGTTGTTGGTGATAAGATGAAACACACAAGTCCAATAATCTCTCTGTGTGTGTGTGTGTGTATGTGGAAAGGGAATTGAAGGCACGTCCAGGTCCACACAAATTATTCGCAATACGTCTTGCGATAATATGCGAATTAATCAATTTTATCTCTAATCTAAATTCAATGCATACTTTATAAGAAGCCATTCATTCAGATGAAATCTTTTGTCCTCTACTGGTAGATACTTTCAAATTAGATAAGGAATAATTTTCAGTTGAAAACAAGGATTATTAATTGAAACAATTATTTAAAGGACAATTTGCAAACTTTTCTTATTATCTCATTGGTGCAGACACCATGAATGCTTATTTTTCATTTGCCAGAGCTTTGACGCCTATTTCTTACCCTTTTTGCTAGCACCCCCCCCCCCCCCCACCCTCTCCTCCACAACACTCTTTCACTTCTTCTCTTCATCTCCCAAAGAAAAATAGGGAGACAAAAAGAGAGATGAAATATTCTACGCTTATGAAAAGAGAAGAAGAAATAGATGAAAAGAGCCAATCCAATTACATCTTTCTCTTAAATAATTTTGACAGATAATAAGCTCAATTAATCATTTTTATTTTAATATATTTCTAATTTAAGTTTTCTGATTAATGTAATAACATAAATTCAAGATTCAACGTAAAGAAACTAAAAAATATAAAAAGATATAATAGTTTTAAAATTATGATATATTATAATAAATGGTATATATTATAAAAGAATCAATTATAAACATTTAATATTTCCTATAATTATACTAATTTTTCTTCTTATTTCATCCATTTTTTAATAAGGGGGCGTAGAGTTTCAGTTATTTAATAAGGGGGCGTAGAGTTTCAGTTATTATTTTTCTGAGAGCTGGTAGACTTTTACACTAATCTGTTTTTTGTGTTGACTATGCCACCAGTAAACAGATTATAATATTATTTTCATTGAATTTAAAAGAATACTTTATAATAATAATAGTAATATAAACGTCTCGAATGGAACTACAGAGATTTTTTAAGAGACTGTTGAAATACACCTTTGTAATTATTTATTTATTTATTTTATTTGTCTTTTGTTTATTATTTCTTTGTTGTTTCTTTTAACTTCACAATTCTCGGAGTTTCATATGCGAATCCAACTCAATGATTCGGTAGAGATTATTCATTATAAATAAACACTAGACACTCATTCGATTTTTGCATTACATTAACATAGATAACTAACTACGAGTAACTTTTTAACAATATCACAAATAAATTTGAAACATTAAAAAATATTGTTTTTTATTGATACAAGTATATGCCATGATGTTTATGATGTTTAACACAACCAGAATTGGGTAGTTATTAATGTATGTTTAATTGATTGAATTTCATTAAATTCTCTTTTCATTGGCCCTCGAAAATAAATAATTTAAATGAATTAACTACATGGATATTCAATCTTGAAACTATATTTCAATTTTACTTTTTGATTCATTTGTTATATTAATATAAAAATATGAAAATTTTTAATTTATTTTTTAATTATTATTTATTTTCGCCAAAATAAATAAATGATGATCGGGATTTTGTATAAAGGCTTGATGTGCAATTAAATTATTTTATAATGAATATATTTCCCATTAAATTGGTATTCTATAATGATTTTCAACTCAATCCCAAAAAGCAATTTATTTTATAATTATGTTTTACATTATTTACATATAAAACACAAATTATATATTCTTTTCTGAGATCACATTAACTTCTGAGTTACTAAATTAATATTGTTAATATTGAATTATAAATGAAATTTCAAAAATTTCAAAAATATAATAGATAGTAAGTAATTCACAAAAATTATTAAAGAATTTTTTTTTATTCAAATAAAACTGTTTTCAGATTTTATAAATTACATAATTAATTATAATTCAATTATATTTCTTTTAAGCCTTCAAGGGATCGATTGAAATATCTATATAAATTTTCAAAAGTCTATCTCAATCTAAAGATGATGAAAAATCGATTTCAATTTGTCAAAAGAGCGAACAGACAGACAGACAGACAGACAGGGAGAGAGACGCCAAGTGAAGTTGAGAAAAACGTTATAAAAATATATTGAATTTAAATATTGCCAAATTTATTTACTGAAGTAAGGTGAAAAAATAGTGATTTTTGGAAATAATTTCATGACTGGCATGATTAGTTGGTGGGTCGTTTAAAAGAGGAAGTAGGGAGTGGGGGGTTCTCTTAGTTCTCTCTCTGCTCGGTTGCCACTCAATAGAAGAAAGATTGAGTGATTGCTTTCTGAATTGCTCTTCCCACGCCTATAATGAGTTTGATCAAATGGTTGATTAATTGAATTCAACTTGAGTTCACCTACAAACTTTTCAAAATAAACTTCCATTTGCACTTTTGATAAGGCACCAAACATTAGCCCTGAAATACTTTCTTGCTTCAATAAAAATCGATATTCTCAATAGATGACTATATATATATATATATATATATATATATTCAATTTGCCATTGTGTTTTTAATCGGTGTTATCAATTCAATTAAACAATTATTATTTTAATTTTTATAATTTAAAGAATAAAAAATTGATTTTGATTGACTTTTTTCAATATCATAATTAATAGGAATCCGTGTACTTGATAACTTATTGTTTTATAATGAAATTAGTCAAAATAATTATTTTGTAACAAAAATTACAATTTAAAAAATATTTTTCTAATATTAATTGTTATTGTTATATCTATCTATCTATCTAATTTATCTGTGTGGCTCTACGAAACTTGAAAGTTGTTGGCCGCAGCAACCACACTTCTCCAAGTATCCCTATTCTGAGCCACAACCCTTCAATCTCTACCCTCTCCCATCTCTCTCACGTCCCTTCCTACATTATCCACCCACCGCGTCCTTGGTCTTGCAAGAGGACGTTTCCCACCAATATATTTTTCGCCATTCTTTCCTCTCCCATTCTAGCCACGTGCCCTACCCATCGCAGCCTTACTCGATTTTATAACCTTAACTATATTTGGAGTTCATACAATTCCTCGTTATACAGTCTCCGTCATACCCCGGTGACCTCATCTTTCTGTGGCCCATAAATGCTGCGAAGAATCTTATTCTCAAATACTCTAAAATCAACTCTCGTCTTCTAAGGTCATAGACCATGCCTCACATCCATATAACACAAGCGGTAAAAAAAATTGTTTTAGATATTTTAATTTTTATCCCCTTTGATAAAAATTTTGTCTCGATAAGCCCCTTTATTGCCCCTTTATAACAGGCTTTTCCCGATTGGGACCAAGCTTTAAATTCTTCTCGAATATTATTATCCTTCGTGATTACAGATCATAAGAATTTAAATTTTTCTCCATTTTTGAATTCTACATTTTGTTTGTTAAGACTTTGTGTATTAATATTATTCCTCTCTGTTACTAAATATTTAGTCTTAGCATTATTAATTTCCAGTCCCACCTCTTTTCCTGTTTTGATTAATTTTTCTACGCTATCTATCTATAATTGCAATTGCCAAATCTCCTATTCTATTTAAGTCGTCTACGTAACCTAATGCTTGAATTTTTTTGTTTAATTCGATTCCGTTTGATTATTCCCCAATTTGTCTACTAACTCCATATTCCAGAACTAAATTAAATAAAATTGGTGATAATGCGACTCCTTGTTTTAACCCACTCCGAATTTCGAAAGTTTCTGATATTTGATTCCAGCATCTTACTCTTCCTTTACTACCTTCAAAACAAATTTGAATCATACGTATACGTACTATTTTTTTTTTTGGAATTCCCCTTAAGATCAAGATTTGAAAAAGTTTTGCCCGGTCAATTGAGTCATAAGCTTTCGTATTGTTTTCAAAAAATTGGTGAACAGAAATATTGAATTCATTTTTATTTATAAGATAAAAAATACTATTAAAATTTTATTTTGGATTTCTAAGTAAAGAAATTTAAAAAAGCAATTGAAATAAATAATAGTACCGGGACCCCGAGCCTCGGCTCGGCACTTAAGTTAAAAAAAATGATTCATTATTATTGGGTTTGGCTGGTAATATTAATACCTGGGATACCGAGCTGTCGCTCGAAAAAATGTTTAGACATTATTATAGACATTTTCATTCTGTAAATTAAATAATTTTATTTCATTTAAATAAATATCTATTTTTAAATAATTTTTCTCTCTACATTATTTATCTAATTCTGACAATATATTAAGATCACACCGGGACCCCGAGCCTCGGCTAGGTAATTAAGTTAAAAAAAAATAATTCATTATTATATTGGGTTTGGCTGATAATATTAATACTTGGGACACCGAGCTGATATACAATTCTTTAATTATTTATTACAATTATTAAATGTTGCATCATTGCATCAATCTGATTAAAATGAATGGAACTTGGGGTCCTCAATAATACATAAATATGTATTATTAGATATGTTTCTAAGTGCATGAATATTTTTTTTTTATTGGAAAAATGATAAATATATATCGTAATTTATAATTATAAAATATTATTAAAATATATATTTTTAATTTTATTTCGAAATTAAATAAAAAATTTTAAAATATTTTAAATATAAAAAAAATATTAATACAATATCTTTTAAAAAAAGGCGGGAGTCAAATTTCAATATGTGTGTCATTTGTCCATATATAAATTAATAATAAATAATATTAATAAATATTAAATTTAATAAAAGAACAATGAATAAATAAATATAAAATAGTAATTTATTAAAAAATAATAGATTAAAAAAAAAAAAAAATTATTTTCCGCCGGTTTCGATCCTGCGAAGTTGACTCATCAAAACAGTGGCTTTACCCACTTGTCTAAGATATTTAGATAATCTTTTTACCATCTTCCGACACCAAATACCAAACCATTTTTTATTTTGTTGTTATTTTTTTTTTTTTGAGAGAGATTAATATATATATATATATATATATATTTTATTAAAAATAAATATTTTTAATTTTATTTCAAAATTAAATAATAAATTTTAAAATATTTTAAATATAAAAAAAATATTAATACAATATTCTTTAAAAAAAGGCGGGAGTAAAATTCCAAAATGGATGCCATTGACGTCACCCATATATAATTTTTAATTAAGAAATTAATAATGAAGCTGTAAGTTTCAAGAGATGTGATCAATAAAACTCAATTTTTCTTTATAAATACTATATCTAGTGTGAATTTGAAAAAAATCGTTAGAGCGGTTTTTGAGAACCAATATATATAGAAATATATATAGAAATATATATAGATAGATATATCCAATTTTAGCTAGCATAATAAGATAAGAGTTTCGGGACCCCGAGCCTCGGCTCGGTACTTAAGTTAAAAAAAATGATTCATTATTATTGGGTTTGGCTGGTAATATTAATACCTGGGATACCGAGCTGTCGCTCGAAAAAATGTTTAGACATTATTATAGACATTTTCATTCTGTAAATTAAAATATTTTATTTCATTTAAATAAATATCTATTTTTAAATAATTTTTCTCTCTACATTATTTATCTAATTCTGACAATATATTAAGATCACACCGGGACCCCGAGCCTCGGCTAGGTAATTAAGTTAAAAAAAAAAAATTCATTATTATATTGGGTTTGGCTGGTAATATTAATACTTGGGACACCGAGCTGATATACAATTCTTTAATTATTTATTACAATTATTAAATGTTGCATCATTGCATGGAACTTGGGGTCCTCAATAATACATAAATATGTATACCGGGACCCCGAGCCTCGGCTCGGTACTTAAGTTAAAAAAAATGATTCATTATTATTGGATTTGGCTGGTAATATTAATACCTGGGACACCGAGCTCGCTCTACCCGTTAAAAAATATTGATATACAATTCTTTAATTATTTATTACAATTATTAAATGTATTAAATAATATTTTATTGAAAAAATATTAAAAATTATAAAACTATCTAAAACTTAATTAATAAAAGAACAATGAATAAATAAATCACGAAAATAGATAAAAAAAAAATGCACGCGGCGAGTTTCGATCCTTCGAACTCGGGGAGTAAAAACAATTGTACTTACCGCTGGTCTATGATATTTTGATAATTACAAAGATATTTTTACCATCTTTCAAAGACATTTATTTGTTTTGTTGTTTTTTTTTGAGAGAGATTAATAAATATATATATATTTTATTAAAAATAAATATTTTTAATTTTATTTCGAAATTAAATAATGAATTTTAAAATATTTTAAATATAAAAAAATGTTAATACAATATCATTTAAAAAAAAAGCGGGAGTAAAATTTCAATATGAATGTCATATGTCATCGATAAATAATAAATAATATTAATAAATATTAAATTTAATAAAAGAACAATGAATAAATAAATATAAAATAGTAATTTATTAAAAAATAATAGATTAAAAAAAAAAAAAAAATTATTTCAAAACCATTTTTTATTTTGTTGTTATTTTTTTTTGAGAGAGATTAATAAATATATATATATATTTTATTAAAAATAAATATTTTTAATTTTATTTCGAAATTAAATAATAAATTTTAAAATATTTTAAATATAAATAAAAAAAATATTAATACAAAATTAAAAAAAGGCGTGAGTAAAATTTCAAAATGGATGCCATTTACGTCACCCATATATAATTTTCAATTAAGAAATTAATAATGAAGCTGTAAGTTTCAAGAGATGTGATCAATAAAACTCAATTTTTCTTTATAAATACTATATCTAGTGTGAATTTGAAAAAAAACGTTAGAGCGGTTTTTGAGAACCAATGGTTATAGATAAATAGATATATAGATATATATATAGAAATATATATAGAAATATATATAGATAGATATATACAATTTTAGCTAGCATAATAAGATAAGATATTTCAATCAGATACCTCATCTCATCCTATTCTGAAATTTTAATTCATTGACTATCAAATTTAGTTAATAAATTATGACGTTAAATTAAAGAAAAAAATAAAATAAATGTCGAATTTATTATTTGATTAATTAATTTCATATTAAATTGGATCGATTTAAAGTTTATAGCTCTTATATACTTTGACCCTCTCCATTTACCTATACATATATTTATTTATTTATTTTGTCTTGTGTCTTGTTTTTTTCTTTCTCGTTTTTTATTCTCTTTATTTCGCTCCCTTGACTAAAATTATATAGACACAGTTATAAAAAATAAAAAAAAATAGTATTACACATATTTTGCAATTGAAATTTCAATTTCAATTACAATTATTATATAACTTTAATTATCTCTTTAAGAATTTTAAATATTTTTAGAGCGTAATTATTTGTATAGTATGTAGGTACTTATTCTAATTGTTCCCCACGACTTTTTACTTTGCCCTTCATTTTCTATATATATATATATATATATATATATATATATTTAAAAAAGTGTTGTTCATTAAAACGTTCAACTTTTCTAATTATGATTAAACAGTTTTAATGATCATTGAAAACTCTTAATAAATTAATTATTTTTGAATATTTGAATATTATTTTTAATATGTCAAGGGTTGTTGGCATGAATTTGTTCTCTAGTTAAGATTAATTTTCATTAAATTGCCTTCGTTGTTCGCAACAACGTTCGAGACTCCAAGGTCTGTTCGCCAAAGTCTTTTACTCCCTTCAAAAAGCAGGTCCCTCGCGTTGGGTTAGAACATCTCACCCTCCCCTTGCCCTCCCCTCCCCTCCCCTCTCCCAATACACACCCACGCATCTGAGACAAGGGCGGCAAGCTCATTTGCTTCTCGTTACATTAGCTTCCTATGCATTAAAAATTCCACAAGGCAGGGATGAATTTTCCTACGTGATTTTCCGGCTTGCAAAAAACAGAGAGTTTAACTGCCCTTCCCCTCCATCCTCTCATAACTCCAACCCAGTATTCCCAAACCAACTACCAACTCCATAAGATTTTGAAAACTAAATTAAAAATCTCGATTTTAATATTCTCCCTTCGTGGGATTGAATATCGCTAATGAAAATAATATATTAAAATGAAACTCGCCCGCTAATTATAGAGCGGAGATTATCTTACGAAAGGAAATTTAATCCTAGTCTAACCTGATTGCGTCTATAAATTTATCTGCTAAAGGCTCAAATTATCCCCCACAATTCATCAACAACTCAATAACTTAATTTATCAATTCATCAAATCAGTAAAACCCTTTTTTATAAAAAAAAAAAAATTTATTGAAAAATAATATATTTTTTGAATAATAATATATTTTTAATAAGAAACTTAAAATGAATTTAATGATTCTTTTACATAACAATAACAATAATAATAATAATAATAATAATCAATTAATAGTATTTTTAGGAGCATAGACACAAGAAGCAAAGGAAGTTGTCCTTTCGACAATTGTCGAATTTGATGATTTCTATACGAGATGTAGTGAAATTTTGTCGAGGTTCTTTGACAGGAGGAGTTGCTTTTGGAATTATTGGTTCTTATTTATGGCAAAAAGAAGGAGTGAAGAACGAACTCAAGATAGATTCACCTCCATGTTTATGCAATGGAAGTTGTTGATGTTGTTGTTGTTGTTGTGTATCGAGTGAATGCAATGTTTGTATTCACAAGTGTTCTCCCTACAAACACATAAATCAACCACAAATAAACCGAGACTTTCTTAATCATATTCAAGGCAAATATACTTCAAGTTCAATATGTTCTCTAGATATATTATACAATCCATAGATATTTCCTTCTGTCCTGACTGCCAATTTATCTCAAGCGATGCCTTCTCTTTTCCGATATTTATTTTATAAAGTGACATGCTGAGTTGCTCTGGGAACTCTCCAAGGTATCATGCAAATTTGTCGTCTGTAAATTCTGCAATCGAGTTCTTCCAATTAAATAGAAATAGTAGCCTCGACTATCTTGGGGATTTCAATTTATGTAAATTAAATACGACCGTCTGCGATTCATTTGTTAGTATAGGCACATCTTCATTCATCTGGGAATATTGAAAGTCACCAAATAAGACTTGACGACATTCCCACCGGGGAACAAAACGGAGTGCGTGTCGGTCTGTCTTTAGCTATTGGAACGAGATTGCAAGATTGCAAACAAGAAATTCTATCAAAATTAGTTATTTATCGATTTAATCATCTTAACCTTTCACAATTTTGGACCATTTCTTTTTACTATCTCGCCAGAGATAGTATTGCGATCATGAAAATTTTCGATGTTGAGATTTTTATGTTTTTATACGTTTTGAAGGTTCCTGAATCATTTTCACTAAGGTTGAGAAAAATGTCTGTGTGTGTGTGTGTGTGTGTGTATGTAGACAAGATTACGCAAAAACGGTTTGAGCTAGAATGATGAAATTTGGTACATGGACATTATTCAAAATTCATAGTTTTCTATCAACTTTTGAGAAACGTAGCTCAACCGGAAGAGGGTCATTACCTACAACGTTTTGATTTTTTTTCCTCTAAAGTGACCGTAAAAATAAAAATATATGTTTGATAATTTTTCACATGATTAATAATTGTATAAAACTGCTATATATAGAATTTCAGCTTGATTGAATTGCTGAAAGTACCAGAATTAATTTTTTAACACTGCAAATCTCACGCGCCAACACGTGCCATGGTGCCATCAATAAAAAGCCAAACATGCGCTGGTTTAATATTTATTATTTATAATTTATAATTAATTAAATTTAATTTAAATATAATATATTATGTTATTTAATCCAATTCAAATTGCGAGATAGTCGAGTGGAGACACTCCAGCTAATTTCTTTAACAAAAGTTTCAAAAAGTTGCAATTTTTATATAATATTGGTACTAGTAATAACAAATTTTCACCATTAACCATCCTTATTCACCTTCATTGTAAGTCAATTTCATTTAAATTGTACATATAATATTTTTTATTCACGTCAATAATCATTATCTATTTTTTATTTTTTTTTTTTTTTTTAAATAATTATCTATTTTTAATGAAAGTTCTTTTAAATATTGAAATTAGTATTCAGAATTCATTGATATTAAAAGATTGGAATTGTTTCACTGACCTAGTTTTAATATTTTTACACATGTAATTAAACAAAATAAATATTTATTAAAAATTAAAATACTTTACTAAATAATACTCTAGTAATGATATAAAGTAGAATATTTTAATTTTCTTTTTAGAAAAAGTTAAAAAATTAAAAGGTTTTCTTATTTATTCCACCGGAAAAACAAAAACGGTCCATTCCCTTTGAATGATGAAATTCATTTCCCCGGCGATCTATTTAATTTTAATTTTAGATTAGAATAGAAAAATCCACACTCCAATCCTATTCTTTGATGCGATGATATTGTTAATTTGTATTCGTTTGTTGTTTTTTTTTGTTACTGGTTCCAGTTTGTGACAGGAGGAGTTAGTAATATAAGATGGCTCCTCGGGTCCGTTTGATAAATGGACCACCGATGTAAATATACGTGCTTGTCTGTCTCGTTGCCATGGCAACCCATTGCCATAGGACCAGGCACAAAGGCAAATTATCTTTGTCGAGTCTTGCTGGCTTATTGTATGGGTATGGGATGTGTCCGTTCTCGTTCGTTCTCTCTTCATGCCGAGGTGAAAGAAAGAAGCCAGGGGATGGAAAGCTGATAAACGAGGCGATGACGCCATCGCCGAAAGGCAAGCGACACCCAAGCGAATTTCCATGAGCGCACACGTCCCCATAACGAATGCATCGTAGTGGCAGACGGACGGACGGACACCACTGCCTTTTTATCCTCCTGTTTTTGTCTGGCATGTTAGAGAACAGAAAAACCACAGGAATGATGATGCTCATATATACACACACACACATTCACACTGTTGAACGTTACGAGAATGTCAAAATCACGAAACATGAAAGTCAAATTGTTTTCTATCGTGAAAATCCGAGCAGGGATCCCTTTGAACAACATTCACTAAAAAAAGAACTTGAAAATACATATATAATATGTTACGTATTCGTATTATAGATTTCTAATATATATAATAATATCTCCATTAAATAACATTATAATACAATCATAAATAGCAGTTTTTATCATTATTTTCATCATAATACTTAATATTTTCTTCTTTATTAAAATAAAATTAAAAAAAAATAAATAAATAAGTGTATTTATTCAATTCATCATCTTGAATATATAAATGAATTCATTTCAATAATTCTCTAAATTTATCATTTTAATTATTATTTTGAGTTTAGAGATATTGCTAAAAGAAAAATATATACAATTAGCTGGAGTGTCTCCACTCGACTATCTCGCAATTTTGAATTGGATTAATTAACATAATATATTATATTTAAATTAAATTTAATTAATTATAAATTAAAATTGGCTATCAAAACGTGGTAGGTAATGACCCTCTTCCGGTTGAGCTCCATTTCTCAAAAGTTAATAGAAAACTAGGAATTTTGAATAATGCCCGTATACCAAATTTCATGATTTTAGCTCAAACCTTTTTTCTCGTAATCTTGTTTACATACATACATACACACACACAGAGACAGACATTTTTCTCAACCTTAATGAAAAGGATTCAGGAACCTTCAAAACGTATAAAAACATCAAAAATTTTCTTGCGAGATAGTAAAAATTATAAGGAAGAAAGAGAGAGAGAGAGAGAGCGAGAGAATCCCGGTTTAGAATTTTAAATAATCTGAAAATATTTACAAATTTAAAAGTTTGAAATGTTATATTATTAATTAATTGATTTATAGATGTCAGTGTGATAAAAGTGAATGCAAATATACTTTCACCTGAGTGAATATGCGATAAAGTTGTTGTTTTTTTTTTTATTAAATTTATGGAAATCCTTTAAAAGGAAACTAAATCTCAAGCAGTTCAAATGACTTTGTGGTGAGTTTTTTTTTTTTTTTAAACATTTGGAGAAGTGTTCTCTTGTGCTCGTTGATATATAGGCGTGTCACATGGTAGCAATGGGAATGGTGGGAGTGATTCGGGTGAGTTTACTAAAAGAAGACATTTTTGAAGAATACACAAAAGTTACGATCGATAGCCCACCACCAAAGTTAGCATTGTTGCCATAATAAGACTTGCCTCCCTTTTCGCGTCCCTTGGAAACCATTCTGGATCATTTCTATCGCTTAATCTCTTTAATTATTATTTTACATCATTTCATTCCTTTCGATAAAAAGGAGACATACACTCTATAATTCAAGAGTGGCGATATCTGGGTACAAGCGTAGGATTTTTGGGAAATTCAAAAGATCCAATCCATTGCTGAATACAATTAGAAATTCATTTTCGTGTTAAATCAGCAACCTCTTCAGCAATGATCTTCAGAAGCAGTTTGTTTGGCAGATGCGAAAGAATTCTTAATTAAATATAACAAATAAACACTTATTTTTTAAATCATTTTTAACTTGATATACATAGATGAAATATTAAAAATAACGTTAAAAATAAAGAAACTGATACAAAATTCAGTAATTGAAAATTATTCAGAAAAAAGAAATATTTAAATTTAAATTATAATAATTTAAATTAACAAAATTAATTACAAAAAAAAAAAATATATATAAATGAACAAGATCACCGTAATATTAAAATAATACTTAAATTACTTAATTACTGAAGATTTATAACAAGTTTATAAAATAATTATTTAATTAAATAAAATAATTCTAAAGATTGATAAATTTATTAAAAAAGCCCAAAATGATCTTATTAAAATAAATAAATGACCTATGGAATCAGAGCTTCAATGATCTCTGATACTCGAACAGGATCAGAAGCAGATGGAGAAGAAGCCACACGTTGAACAACTGTGACGTTCGGGGAAAGTAGTGAAGATAGAGCTAGCGTACTTGAACTGTTCACCAACTTATAAAAATTGAAATCTCTTAATTCTAGCAACTTACATTTATAAAATAATTATTTAATTAAATATTTCATTTTTTTTTTTTTTTGAAATTACGCATACATGCGTAAACACCATACGATATAACCTTTCACTCTGTTCATTTAGGGATTATCTCAAAATTAATAAATGTACAATTTACTTAATAAATTTGGACAATTTTATTTTATTACCGACCGACGATAGTAAGGGAGGTATTGTTTTCACACCAAATTTCACAGAAAATAAAAAGGAATTTTTAGCAGGATGTCTGTCCGTCCGTTCGCTGTGTGTCCGTATAGATGTGTACAGCTTTTTTTTACATATCTCCACGAATCATGGACTTTGTATTGGTTTTATCTCCTCGGGAAAATCATCTTCATTAGTTTTTTCTTAATTTAAAATTATAGGACGTCATCCAGCTCTTCATGAAGTCACAGCCAGCTCAATTTATATATTATAAATAAAATAAAATTAAAAATATTTATGTTATATCCATTCAAATCTGTTTTATATTGCATTATAAGATACATTTAAAATTATTTGAAATTGTTTCTGTAGCTGGAAATTAATTTATTTCAAACTGTCCGTCAGTTATGCGCCTGGCCACAGGTCAACTTATTTTTTCAATGATGACGATTAACTTTTTAATTTTATTTTTTGTTTTTGTTTTTAAGGGGGGGGGGGGGGCGATATAAGATTTACTTCAAAATATGTGTAATTCCATACAAATCAAATTTAATTTAACTAACTCTAGATACATTTATACTTTAATTTTTCTCTTTTTTATTAGAATATTTATACTTTTTGAACTATTCTAATTATAACGAAAAGAAATGATTTCAAATCTTACAATTCGATGCATTTTATTTATAGATCAAGATTTTGTCTAATCGTCAAGTTTGTCCATCAACCTCTATGCATATTTAATTCAATATATAAATCCATCCCATCAACCTAATGCATTATTCAAGTTCAAATACAAAGTCTATTTATATTCTCGAATCAGTATTATTAGATTTGTCTTTGATCAGGACAATATTTCAACACTCAGCTGTGATGTGGACCCGGAGGCTGGCTGGACCCGAGTATTCATAATGGCGTCATTTGGATGTACATCGGATTATTCTGGTGTGTTACATTAGCATGGTGACAGAAGGCAATGAAGTTCCCCGACTGGCATTCATGACCAAAAGACGTTGCTCTCTTCAAGAAGATCCTTTTCTAAGCCCTTTTTGAAAATAAATTAAATATATTATCCAAATGTGCTCATCTTTGATTAAACAATGTTTGTTTTATTTTGTGAAGATATAAAATAAATTAAGAAATTAAATCGAAAGAAAACAAATATTATAATTATTCCTAATCTCATATGCTTATGTAAGAATATATTAAACTATATTAAACTAAACTAAAATTGATCTTAAACTATTTATAAATTTTAAATTTTACTACATAAATAAAATATAATATAATTTTCATAGAGGTAATTTATATTATTGTTTTTTACCTTATAATATTTTAATATTATTCCAAACTATAACTTGTTTATGATCAATGAACTTTTGATAAGTGACACGAAATGAAATGATGAACTTGGCACATGGAAATAATTGGAATCATAAAAAGTTCAAAAGAGTTATATTTTTATAGTACAAGTTTATGTTCAAAAAACTTCCATAATAAAAAAAAAGTTGGAAAAAAAAATCTTCCATACTAGCTAGTTTCAATTAAGATTTTATATATATATATATATATATATATGTGCGTGTGTGTGTGTGTGTGTGTGTGTTTATATGTAATGTTTAGTTACCAGTTTTTTTTTTTTTTTAAATTAAAATATATCTATATAATAAATTAATTTTAAATAAAAATAATAATTTTTGGTATATAAAACAGTAATTCTTTTTTTTATTTGTTCATAAATAATATTTATCTATATTATTTGTACAGATAAAATAGTTTATATATATATATTATTTATTATTGATTTTTCTGTCTTTCATCAAATCCTTGTAACGTAGCTGTTAGAAATAGTAGTACTAATTACTAAACATATTATAAATTGATCCAATCCCCCATGAACTCTCTTAATGAATGAATTTAGAATTGCAGAATCATATTAATTTATCTAGTATAAATATTTCAATTTCTATAGTGACATAACCAAATATAATCGTTTTGAATTGTAATATTGATTAATTAATCAGTCTTTAAATTGCTTTCATCACTGGATATTTTACTTTTGTTTAATAAAATCAATTCAAGTTTTTCCTCCTGAATATTAATCAATAATATTTTAAACGAAGTATTAATAAAAACAAAAAAAAAAAAAAAAAAACAAAACAAAACAAAAATGAAGCTGTTTATAGAATTTGGTCAAAGTTGTTTTTTCCTTTATTTGAGATAGTTTTGAAAGAGGCCAGGGCCATTGTCCATGTGTATATTTTGGCACTAGCCCGACATTCTTTAATTGAATTAGATAAAGTTGTCAGCGAGGCTTTTATTGGACTTGGATGCAATATATTGTGTCATCATTTTGACGATTCACCTCCATATTGTTCTCCTTGTGTCAGCTTTTCTTTGCCTTCTTGGGACTGTAATTAGTTTTTAACTTCGCTCTGGTCATCGTTTCTCTCTCTCTCTCTCTCTCTCTCTCCTTTCTTCCTTAAATCGTTCGTCATTTATCTTTGTTTCGCACAAACGGCCAGAATGGGATAGGGCGTGGGAGGATAGCCTCGTGTCCAATATCGGGACCCTCTTCTTCTTTTATACAGAGGCGACTTCAACCCCAATGTCTCATTAGCGCCCCTTCGGAAATGAACTTAGCCCATCATGAAGGTAAGAGACAAGCGTCTCCATCTCCCCAAATCTACTGATAATAGTTTCAGCATGAATTTATCATACTTTACTACTGTCGAATTGTCTTAACTCCAAAATTACTCGTATCTCCCACTCGATTATTCTTATTATGTATCATTTAAGGAAAATCATTAAACACTTTAACTAATTAAACTAAACAAAACAACACATTTAGAGATAGGAGGAGGATGGTTTACAATTTTCATTAATAATAATTGTTATCATACCATTAACTTGGAGAGGGAGCTCTTGAAAAGTAAATTAGAAATAATAACAAGAAATGCAATTACACAACACAAGATCATTGTAAATCTATAATAAATAATAAACACGTACAACATGTATTGTTCTTAGAACAAAACATGTATTGGAATTTTTTTGTTTACTCTTGTTTTTAAATATTTAATATTAATAGAAACCAACTGTTGTATAAGTATTTATAATTCATTAAAATGTTTTAGTTTGGTGATAATAACTAAATTTAGATAAGTAAAAGTATAAAAAATATATTAATTAATGAACAAAATCTGTCTGAACAGAAGAATATATCCCTTAGAGAATGAGATTGTCATTTTCACAGATCAGAGTAATCAATTTTCAATCAATTAAATTTTATCTTGCAACAAAAATCTTATTAGTACAGTGATTAAACTTTATTGAATTTGTAATAAATAATAGACATATTTGATATCAATAAACAAAGAGAAATATATTTTTTCTATTCTATTCATTACAACCACTATTATTATTATTATTATTATTATAGAAAAAATTGTACTTTCTCGGCATTTTTTTGTAAGAGGCTCGAGACACTTCGGCCACCAAGGGTCGCGTTCGGGAGCAACTTACTGTTACAGAAACAGTGATTAGGGATTTTATATATGTACCTATGTGCCACTCAAGGCAGAAGTCAAAGCGTTCAACTCCACATATAAATAAAGTAAGAAAATGAAGTCCAAAGTTCACAGCTTGTAGGAAATCCAGGGTTATTGATTCCAGAAAAAATGTATATTACGACATTGCAATATTAAGATTATCAAGTTCATTATTGATTTCATATGTTACAGATTACATTACATTATATTACATTAAATTACTAGCAAAATTTTAAAAATTAATCGGTTAATCGGTTTAACTTCTCAGTGGCACATATACATACGAGTATAATTGTATTTTCAATGTTTTATTTGTATCTAATATATTTTTTTAGTATACTTGTTTTTTTATAATAATTATTATATATTATTTGGTTAAGTATTAAATATTTTTTGGAATTTAAATTAATCAAAGTGCTGTTTTTTTATTTTGTTTTTTTTGTAGGGTGTGCATTCCTCACCTACTACAGTCGAGAGAGCGCACTCAACGCACAAAGCGTCTTACATGAGAAGCGGACATTGCCAGGGGTAAGTCTACCATTAATTATATTTTTTTATTGATTAAAATTGAAATTATTTTATAATAAGTTTTATGGGGAAATTTAAAAAAAAAACAAAGAATAAGAAGAAGAAGAAATTATACTTCTTTTATATAATATCGTATAATATTCCTATATCAATTATGAATCTCTTTTTATTTAAAAAAAACTGTGCATTTTCTGTTTATTGATGTGTGGTTTCTCCATCTGTGTTTGAACTATATATATAAAAATAACTCTTAAACGATCTCTATTAACCTTTTGGTTGTTGCACATTGGAATGATCATTAATAATTCATTCAAAATGATTTTCTTTTATTATTCGTGGTATACTTAATGTATACAACAGAATAGTGGGAGTAGAATGTTTTTTTTTTATATTTTTTTGAAATTCTCAACATCTCAAGGTTTTTATCCTTTGATATTGTTTTTTTATGCATTGTCACTGCTTTATGGGCAGTTCGCACCAGAGCCATTATAATAAGCTTTCATTTGGATATAATGTAGGCGTTTTGACGTTGGCTTGGATGAGTGAATTGGAGGGAAGGATGAGGAGGTGGGGTTGAAGGGGGGTGGGGGTGGGGTTGCTTTGCACGCCCCACCGCTTTCATACCCTTCACCAAAGCACCCACACATGCATCGAACCATACCTATGTAGTATATATGTATATCTCGTCAGCACAACGCAAGTGATTAACTCGAGGGGATAAAAAAAAAAAAAAGAGAGAGAGAATAGATTTTTTTTTTTTTTTTTTTTTTTATTTTAATCAATTGTCACGTTTGACAAATTTAAATTAAATAAAAATATTTCCATTAAATAATAATAATAATAATAATAATCAAATAAAATAATGTATTTAGAGATTGATAAATAAATGGTAATTATTATTATTATTATTATTTTTAATTTTTATTTTATTAATTTCTCCACCGCAATAATTTTATTATATAAAAATACGAAAAAAAGAGAATAATAATGATAAATAAAATATAAGTAATTTCAAAAAAAGTTGACCTTTCAATAAGGATTAATTTATTTAGATAAGTCAATTATGTACTTTTGAATTTGTTTTTAACCAAATATAATAAAATAAGAGGACAAGGTTAATTTATTATTCGGGAAATTTAAATGTAATAGTGGGAAAAATGACCCTTGATCTGGTGAGGGTGGCTGGCGTTTGCCTGCTGCTGGCTAGACAGACCGAGCTCGGACACTGAGGTGAGAGGAAGGGAACGAAGAGAGTGTGGCCCGAGAAGAAAGAAGACTTGTGACTATCTCAATTGAGACATTTATTTTTTTTAATAATTACTTTTAAGTTGTCATTTATTTTAGAGTTTATAAATGTAATTAAAATTTGGATTCAAATAAATCTAAATTATTTTATATTTAATTTGTGATTTAACCAGGGGACAACCCGCTTACAATTTGGTGTCAGGTGTGGGGTGAGTTACCTATACTATTCTACAATTAGAATAAATTAGGGACCCTTCATCAAATATATATATATATATATATATATATATATATATATATATATATTTAAGAATTTTTATAATATATAAAGTTTTTTTTCTAAAATGTGTATGTTCAAAGTCCGTATTCATTCAGTTAATCTACTTAAATGTTTTTCAAATAGAAAATAAGTTTTATTTATAAATTTATATAATATTATTTATAATAGTAATGTGTATTTATATCTTTAAATATATATAATATTTGTGTGTGTTTATAAAAATAAATGTCTCAATTGAGATAGTCACAAGTCTTCTTTCTTCTCGGGCCACACTCTCTTCGTTCCCTTCCTCTCACCTCAGTGTCCGAGCTCGGTCTGTCTAGCCAGCAGCAGGCAAACGCCAGCCACCCTCACCAGATCAAGGGTCATTTTTCCCACTATTACATAAAAAAAAATCCAATCAGAATCAGAATCAGAATCAGAAATGTTTATATTTACATCAAATATCTTTTATACATATCAGTCTTCTCACTTTTGTCTCCAAACTTTTTAAAAGGATACTGCCAATGTCGATGGTCGATGTAAATGTCATTGCTTGTTTCAAATCTGGAGCAGGCCCATAGAGTGAGTGGTACGTGTGATCTGAAGGGCTGTGGTTATTGTTGGTTTGGCATCAGAGCCTCCTCCCTCGTTCGTTCAATTGTCCAATCACCTTTTTGCTATGTTCTATTCTATCTATCGTGTGACATATGACATATGTATGCAGGACAGGAGTCCCTCAAGGCCCCTACTACTATATCACTTATTCACTGCAGACATTCCTCTGAGCGATCTCACTACTCTGGCCACCCCTTCGCGGATGACACAGTCACGAGAATCCAATTCAGGCGTCCGCCACTTTACAAATCCATTTGTTAGACCTACCGAATTCGACCCTGGTGAGCCCGATGAAGAATGGTTATGGTAATAAACAAAATCATATCTTCAACATCTCCCCCCTTTCACCGATCATATCATTCAACATAGGAGAGAGAGAACAGCATTAATTACAATAAAAAAAAACAAAAACAAACTCACCTCTCATCAAAACCCACAAGCAAGACATCTTATTACTTATTACTACAGAGAACTTAACTTGAGAACTTAAGAAGAGACTTTGACGACTGCAGCCACATGATTTACTTGTTACAACCTGACGTTAGCACGCTGCCCCTACCCATCTCTCTCTGATTCCCTCTCCCATCCTATTATCTCCCTGAATACCCTCTAATGCCCAATACACACTTTCTCCCTTCCCTGTCATATTACCAATATTTCCAAAATCAGTGCTCATTTATATATTATATTGTAAATAATTATAAATATTTTATTATTGCCCAAAAAATGGGCAGATATAAAAATTTGAATTGGAAAATCAAAAAAAAAATATCATTTATATTATATAAATATAATGAGAAATTATTTCCGGGAAATTTTCACATTTGATTGTGAGATTTCGGTCTCCATTTTGGTCCTATTTTTAAGAGAGTTCATTATATATAATATTATATTAATATCCTTCAATAAATTGGTACATTATATTCTATTTATACTCACTAGAGACACTTTTTACTCTCTAGATTTTCTAATATAGACTCTTGTGCTATTAGATTGAATAATATTATTGATTTAATTCGATGATGACCATTTGACCGGTAAACGTTTTGTGTAAATAAAGATTTAGAATGGGGATTATTGATTTTATTTCATTTTGGCAAATGAACATTCAAATATATTTACTCTACTAACTCTAATAACAAATTCTTTCTATTGTGTATTACCTATATTCGTATCTAAATGAATATTTTAGCTTATTATTATTTTGAAAATTTAAAAAACAATTTATTTAATATATATATATGTATGTATACGATATACATAGTTTAACATACAAAATATAATATTACACTGAATGGAAATTATAAAATTCAAAGGAAACATTTATACTACTACACTACTACTACTAGGTACATGTATTTGTATGTATTTATATACACGTAGGATACCAATAAATACTTCTAGCGTATATTATATCCAATAAATTTCAAAGGATAAAATTTAACTTTATATACCTATTTAATTAAAATAGATACCTAAATAATTTATAATTTTAATGTGGGCCTCATCTGCATATGACAATTTTAATTTATTCTAATAAACACGCAATGTAAAAAAATGATTTTATTTTTCAACTAAATTATTTAATGTTTTCATTTGTATTATTAATTAAAAATATTTTCTTTTTACCTACCTATAAGTCATATATAATATAATTAATAAAAAAAAATTATAAGAAAAATTTAAAAATGATAAAAACAAATTTCTTTAATTCGATGAAAATTGATCATGTCCAACTTAAAAAAAATTGTCAAATTTGAGGTCGTTCAATATGCAAACAAAGAAAATCGTAACCAATGGACCTCAAATAAACAATAGATTCTAAATTATAATTTAGAAGTAAATTAACAAATTAATTAATACAAATTCAAATACCTCTCTAGTGAGGTCGCTGGATAAGAAGCTCAAAACAAAAGGCATTAAAACAAGCAGGCATATTCAAATTCTCAGACCTCTGTCACGTGACAGTGTTTGCCCCCTTTGTCCGTAGAGTTTTTCAAAATTTTTCAATTTCAAATTAGCGAGAAGTTCACACACACACACAATTACGCTTAAACAATAAAGTTTTTATTTTTTCAAATATTAATACATTAGTTAAATATAATTTATGAATTTATGCTTTATTTGATAGACAAAAAAAATTCTCTTAATATAAGATATTTCCCTGCATATACATATAATATATTAGTCTACTATTTAAAAAAAATATTTATATATCTATAAATTTTCAAATAATTTTTAATACTTTAATTAGAATTTTAACAGTTTTATGTAGGAAGATGATTTTGTTTATAGATATTATTTTTTAGTTGTTTTTGTTAGATAAACATTAAATATTATTAATATTAATATAAAAAATATGATTAAATAGAAAATATGAACAAATTTGATAATAATTAACATGTCGAGATAATTGCAAATAGTCGACAATTTAAAGTGTTTAATGAAACAGAGTTTTTTTTATATGTCTATTGAAACCGTTGATCATCATCATCATCATTTCTTTTCATCAAAAATTTGAATAAATAATTTAATCATTTCTATATTACTAATATTGTTTTCTTTTAATAATTTCAAATAAGTAGAATGAAATAAATTACTCCATAATTTATTATTTTATGATAACATATCTGTTAATTAATATGTCTATGTAAGTATATACTTACTTTATATGTTAATTTTTTAGATGATGCTGATTGATCTTCTTTATTCTCCCCACCCTTTCCCATGTATCTTTCTCCTGTCTCTGGCTTGTCTCGCTTTGTTTTCATCCATCTTGCAGCTTAATCTTGCATTAATGTTAATCTGTTTAGAACATACCGCATATATTGTACCTACATATCTTAAGAATAATCAACGCTTTTGTGATTTTAAATGGTTTAATTTCATCTAAATGCCTTTAATAACGAGAAAGGTAAAATTTACTACTTTGTTTAATATATGATTCTACTTGTTTGTTTATGTCTTAAATTAAGGGCAAATAATGTTATAATATAATTATAATATTATAGTTTGATTTAAGTGAATATTTCTGAAAAGGATAATTATAATAATTAAAACATTATCTATGATATTTATATTATTCTCATTTTTAAATAAACCTTTAAAAATAAAATATATATTATTCATGAAATAAAAACTTAAGACTCTTTTGTAAATAAAAAATATAAATAAATTTAAACTAAAACGTAAATATTAAATAAATAAAATAAAGACATAAAAGTGTACTTAAAATCAATTTTTCGTATATTTTGACCAATTTTTTTACAAATTAAATCCAAAATTTAATCAAGTCCTGTTTTGGGTGATTATTTATTATTATTAGTTTAAATATAACTTAATGGTATAGTATATAGATTTGATATGAATTGATATGAATTAATAAATAATATTTTTTTTTCTTTTCTTTTCTTTCTTATTTATTCTATAATATTATATATATATATATATACTCTTATTATAGATCATAAGAACATAATTATTACTTGTCTATTTTCGAGCCAATATATATTAATCTTCAATTTCTTCAGTTATGTACATTTTCATAAAAATATTTTTTCCAAATGGTATTCTATCTTTCGATTTTGGCTCGTGGCCTAAATTCTTGAATAAACGATTAAATTCAAGGGAAGTTTTTCTTTTTTAAAAACCGCAATAAAAAGAAATCAATTTTTTATCGAGTCATCTTTCTTATTTGATTTCCCTCATCCATCTCCCCGCTCTCCACCGATTCTGTTCCCCATGCCGATTATTTGATGGACTCGTCCACTTCATCGGCTTCTGTCTTTTGTTCCTGAAACGTTACAGTTTAATAGGATGTCGCCAACGATGCTTCTTTTCTTCGATTTCCATTAACAAGCTCGGCCGTTGATAAGTAGCAAGTGTACCTCCCAAATCCTTCATCCTAATCCTATTCATGTTACATATTGTGAATTTGGAAAAAAAAAAAGGAGGGAGGGGTTTTGTTTTGGTGGGGATTTCTCCCCTCCTCTCTTTCTGGTGCCCGATAAAACGGCAAGCCATTCGAGCGTGACTCACATCAACTAACAGACAGACCACCCGAATCTCTCTCTCTCTCTCTCTCTCCCCCACCACACACACACACACACACACACTACGTCTACCAAACAACCCCCCCCCCCCCATGATTCAATGCATTTGATAAATACTATTTCCGAAAAGGTTTCCTTGGACACTGCCAAATAAGATTTTGTTAGCGAACAGGACCGAGGTCCGTCCAGCATGCATGATGAACGGGGTTTCAATTATCGACTATTATTTCTATACACAATACAACCAGTGTACCGTTCCAATTGAATTATATATTTTATTATTAAATTCTTCAACTATTATCTTGCCTGGTGTTTCTATTTTCTCTCCGTTTTATTATTTTTTTCAAAATATTTCATCAATAGTTTATGTATATTGTTACTTTTAAAAACTTTAAGAATATTTGGACTAACTACTGAAAAATTCAATTTAATTTGATGTTTAAAATAAATAAAATCATACATTTATTTTAATTTTACGATTAATTATATAAATAACCCCCAAATAACTCTGTAACCAAATAATAATTAATAATAAAATTAAAAATAATTTTAATAATTAAAATAAAAAAAAAAATTTTTTATTATTTATTCTTAAAATAAGAACAAACTTAAATAAATACATTTGTTTAAATCTAAATTATGTTATATCATAAACAAAGATATGTTCAAGTTAAATATTAGGCTAACTATTATATGTATTAACTACTTGTTTAATATTATTATTATGTTTGAATAATAGGAAAATGTAGAAAAATTTAAAAACTCACAAAGGATACTAATAATGAGGTGACATTCGGATAACGCATGTATCTCGTCAAAATTATTATCAAAAAGGGAATCCAAATTAAAATATATAAAACAATTATTGGCCTTTCATCCAAGGAGATGAGAGTAGATTTAGAGTATTTGAAAAAAAAGGATTTTTCGCAGCATATGTGAGCCAAAAAAAGATCAGGTCACCGGGAAATGACGAAGCATGCATAACGAGGAATTGCATGACCTCTATGAGTCATAAAATCAAAAAGATTGTGATGCACAGGACACGTGACTAGAATTGATAGAGAAAAAAAAAAGACTGGTGAAGGATATATTGATGGGGAAATCGATTGGGAAACGACCGGTTGGAAGACAAAGAACGCGATGGATGGACAATGTAGGATGGGAAGTGAGAGAGATGGGAGAGGGTAGGAGTTGGATGGTTGTGTCGCTCACAGAATAAGGACACTTGAAGAAATGGGATTGCTGCGACCAAGCATTTTCGAGTTCCGTAGAGCCAAATTCAGAGATAGACCGATCTTGTTGGAATAAATGAATAATAACTTCATTTTATTAGATATTGTATGATTTCAAATGAAAATATTAATATTTAATAGATTGCAAAAGATAAAAACTTGTTATTGAAATCGTTAAAACAATATAGAATCTATCTACATATTTGTCTCATCATCATCATCATCATCATCATTATTGTTATTTATTATAAATAAAAATAAAAAAAAATTGAATCATTCCTTAAAATTGTACTTTTTACTAAATCTCGTATATTATATGTTGATTTAAATATTTTATGAACTAATATTGCAATGGGTCTTTTTGAACATGGTTATATTTATATGTGTTTAGATAATATATGTATAAGATGAAAAAGATTGAATATTATTTTCCTTTCAAAGAGATAATGATTCAATATAATATAATAAAATTTCCTTGTCTAGAAAATATTTTATTCATGATAATGATGATTCTGACATTCATAGTTGCCTAACTTTTATCTTATTATTAATTTTATTTTAATTTAAATTCTCTGGTAATTTATAAACGATTGAACAGAAAATAACTAATTTTCATAAAATGATATTCATTTGAAATGATTCAATGAAAAATTATCTAATTTTGATTTTTAGCCAAGAAAATTTTAAATTGGGTACACTATTTAATTTATTTTCTTTAACATCGGAAAGAATCGTTTTACTCCCTTCTGACTGGATTTAATTTGTATATTAAAAGAATGTGAACTGGACGGGGGTGAGGGGAGGGGATTGGATTTTTTCCCGAAGGTTGCCTGCTATCCATTTTTTGCTATCTTCTTGAACACTCGTAGAAATCACTTAGGCGATGATAAATCACCTATTAGCGCTAATATCGCTTCGGTAATAATATATTACCGAGTTCGTTTCGATCCAAGCAGAAGAATAACCTTGTCGTAACAAATCGTAGGATTATATCGGCGATTCATTTATAACCCCAGGCCTTGAGCTTCCATCTGCGATGTAATATCCGCCAAAAGGAAGGGGTTGGTTGTCTGTATATCGGATCGGAGGGGGAGGGGGAGGGGGAGGGATTCGAATCCATTTCGAGACTGAACGCTATTCAATGATTGGCAACTTGCGGTCACCCCCGCCCCCCCCCCCTCCTCCTCCTCGTCCGCTCCAGCCTTTTTCTATCACTTGACAGCTTCGTTTTTCTTCTTGTCTTGTGCAAAATGAAATTTCCATTGTATGAGTGGGTTCCGTCTCTTTAATGTGGCCAACATCAATTATATATATCAAGATTTTTAGCCTAGTAACATAACATAACATTTTTAGGAGTTCGGTCGCGTTTTATTTCCAGGCGTGAGAGCCATCTTTTATTTCTAACAAATCACAAAGATGAATAGAAGTAATTGCATTCATATATAATATTCTTGATATTTGAAACTGATCTAAATCTTAGGTGAAAAAAAAAATCTCTTTTTATTCAAGATGATGGAGGTGAGGGGGACAAAAAGCATTTTTATTTTTGCTTATGGACAATTTGTCCTACTTTGGTATGTTTTTCTACAAATTTATGGACAATTTACATATGGTAAAAAAAAAAAAGATTAGGGTGAATTATATCCATTCCATAATTTCAGAACAAAATGTTGCCAATAAATTTATTTTGATTTGTATGCTCATGATTTTTTTCCTCATGTTATTGGATTTCTTTCTACGTTTCGACCGTCCTTATTGATATTGGTTTCACGCTTGAATAGTTCTTTCCTCCACTCCTCACATAGAAATATATCAAAACAAAATACATGTTTTGGAGAATTGAATTATTATGATAAAACTATTCGGTTTTATCTCTATTGAACACTCCTATAAATATTTATGCCAATTTTATTATTAAAAAGTCTATCTATTCAATTTATATATTAAAATAAATTATTTCTATTAATATTTAAAAGTACCAAAAAAATATTAGTAAAGTGAATAAAAAATTTTTTTTTTAAATTTATACAATTATTGAGATGGGTAATAAGTTCGTAGCGTTTTATTATTATTTTTTTTTTTTCAAAAACTTTAATTTAATCAAAAATCAATATTTATAATCATAAATTAATTAATTATGTCTTAGCCAATGACCTCTTCCCACATGCCATTTTGCCAAAATTCTCTCGGTCTGTTATTGAAGAGGTTGTTGAGACAGTTTTTTTAAGATCCTCTTTATTGTCGTTGCTAACGCCCCAAATATGATTTCACAGAGAGTGGAAGATGGTAATTGATAGGTGCAAGGTCCAAAGAATACCACTCCCATGCACTCCCAAAAGCACAGATCATGATGGTCTTCTTTAAATTTCTCATTTTAATCTACAAACAATTCAGGCTAAAATAAAGAATATATAAAAACACTGCAAACTTATTACCCAACCTATTATATATGATAAAACAAAACTAGAATTAAAAAATATCCAAAATAATATGTATATTGTAGATTTTATATATATATGTATAAATATTTTTAATTTATTTTGATTTGGTAAATTTGATGAATGGAAAATTATCAATTAAAAGAAGATATGGTGTTTTGAGATATCATAATACACTATTACCATAGCTAAAATATTTATATTTATATTCAATAAATTTATTTTAAAAATAAAAAAGTAATCTAATAATAATACTTTTAATTTTGTATTCATATGGTACATTTTGTTTTCAATAAAATTAAAAAATAAAATCTAGTATATTCCGTATTATTTAAAAGAATATTTGAATAATGAATTAATAAGATAAATTCATATCGAATTGGCATTTTAAACTGTTTTTAATAAATGTATTCATTAATAAATAACAAGTTGAATCATTTCTTATAAATATTTTTAACATAATTTTAAAGTTATTTTGATTTTTGATATATGTATATTTTATAAAAAAAATCTTTTTTCTCCAAATGTCCTTATCCTGAGCTATAACCATCCAACCACTACCCTCTCCCATCTCTTTCACGTCCCTTCCTATTATTGTCCACTCATCGCGTTCTTGGTCTTCCAACCGGACGTTTCCCAATCGGTCTCCCCACCCATAGATCCTTTACCATTCTTTTTTTTTTCTCTTTCATTCTTGCCCATCGCAATTTTCTTGATTCTATGACTCTTGGCTATTTATGGAGATGCATAAAGGTCATGCAATTCCTCGTTATTCAGTCTCCGCCATTCTCCGGTGACCTCATCTTTCTTTGGTACATGAATGCTGCGAAGAATCCAATTTTCAATCTACTCTCATCTCCCAGGATCATAGATCATGCCTCAGATCCATATAATACAACCACTCAAAACCGATAAATATTATATATATATATATATATATAGAATAATTATAAAAAATTGATGAAAAAATCTTCATTCATTAAATAGTAGAACACAACTAAAATTTTAAAAACATAAAAATACACATTCAATTAATAACACATTATAATATAAACATCTTAACTAATAAACTGAGTTTAAGATCTTTCCTTTATGTAGCTTTCTAATTATCTATATGTATAAAAAAAGTTTTTAGTCTGCATATTGCTCAGAATTTAAAATTTTTTTGCATATCTTCGCGTTTCATGATCTCTAGAATCTAAAAGTGACTTTAGAACAGCCGATGACTATTATCCAAAGATTTTTTTATTAAAAAATAACTATGAAAACTAAAAGAATTAAAAATTCAATGAAAAGAGTTCAAGTTTGGAGGAGGGATAATTCATTTCTTTAATAATAATCGCAGAGTTCTTTCTCTCTCTCTCTCACACACACACACACACACACACACACACAATTGAGATTGTTTACATTTTCATATACTAAAATAGCATACCAATATACGATGGATATGCATTCGCGTGTTGGCAAAGGTGCCGAAAGGTAGGCGGATTCTATTTGAAAAGTGTCTAGTGATTATTTTGTAAAGATAAACGGTGGAGAAAAGGAAAAAAAAGAGTAGTTGCAGGGCTTAGATGAATAAGTGGTGAAGATGAGAAATATTTCTCCAATCTTTTTCTATTTCATCTTCCGCGAGCGTTCTTTCCGAAATTACTTAACCAGAAAATTAAAGGTTTCAAAAAAGAAATTAAAATTTAAATAAATTGTTTCCATAAGCGTTTTATCGATGAGTGAAAGGAAGAGAAAGAAAGTCACCGAGAATCCAATCATAGTGTAAAAGAAAGGGTATAAAACGTAATCGGAAATATTTTAAGAATGAAAAAGAGAATTAATCGGATTTTTTCATAAGTGGTTGAAATGTACTGAGAGAATCAACCCTCTGGAAAATTGTTTTTCAATTTTTGTTTTTGATAAAATATCTTTAATTTCAGAGAATTATAATTTTTACCTCGCGACGATAGTAAGGGAGGTATTGTTTTCACACCAAATTTCACATGTGGAGATTTCTACATATCTCCACGAATCATGCATTTTCTTAACAGAAAAAAGTATTTTACGCTTTTATGTCTGTCTGTCCGTCCGTATAGATGTATACAGCTTGAACGGCTCAACGGATTTTGATGAAATTTGGTATATTTACTTAATGTTAAAATAAAAATAAAAATATTTATATTATATCCATATCCATATTTTTTATTGCATTAATTAAATTATATTAAAATTATTTGAAATTGTTTCTGTAGCTGAAAATTAATTTATTTCAAACGTCGGTGAAAATTATAATAAGTAATTTAATTGACAAAATTATATCTTTGGAATGATTAAATAAGAAAATATTAACAAGTGTCCATTCATGTTTAGAAAAAAATTTATAAATTTATAAACTTTTCATTAAAGCAATGTAAACAACGACAAAGAAAACGACATCATTATAACCCGATAAAATTTATTTTAAATACTATTTATACTTTTTTTTAAAAAATCTCTTTAAAATTAATGCAAATTTTATTGATTAACTTCTTTGCTATATTTTCTGTGATTTTATTGATCGATTATTCTTATCATCATTTTGTCCTAACTAAATAATAAATATCATTGTGACTTATATACTACTACTACTAATATTAAAAATATAAAATTATAATTATATGGTGGATAATCTATAAATATATTCTTTAAATAGATTTAGGGGAAAATAATTATCTCTCTCTCTCTCTCTCTATTTAATATATTATATAAAATAAATTTATTTTTATTTATTTAAATTAAACATTTTATAATAAATATAAATCTAGTATAATTTTATGAAAATGCTAATCGGTTGTGAGGTATTACTTAAAATGATTTGCAATTTAGGTCAAAACGGGTCAAATAATACTGCCATGTTTAATCGTTTATTTCCCCATTCGTTTGCACTCACTCTCTCACTCCTGCCTATCCACGTGCTTTCTCTTTTGTGATGGATGAAGGTTGCCTACCAGCCTCTGGATGAGTTATGAAGGCGGGCTGCTTCCCTACCACAATTGAAAATAAATAACTTGACCAGAAATTATTGTTCTAACAAGAACTCAACTCAAGGAACCACTACCCTCAAATTCTATTAAGATAAAAAAATAAAAAAAGTCGAATTGGCAGTCGTGGGACTGGCCGACAGAAGTGAAAACTTGTGCGTAAGAAATTTGAAAGCAGACGGAATGCGCACCAGCTTCACGAGAAAAATGAAATTTATATACGTATATATCTTATATATAAAATTCATAATTATTTTTTTCAGCAAACTGATTATTATTACAAAAATATTAAAAATACGATGTGTATGAATATATATATATATATATATATATATAAAAGGCAATGTCTGTCTGTGTGTATGTCTGTGTGTGTGTCTGTCAAATACTCAAAAACTACCCGTCCGATTGCGATGAAACTTTCAGGGATTGTTGTGGGCGTCCCAGGGAAGGTTTTAGTGTAGTTAAATCCAAAATAAATTTATCCAAAATTAATTTAATTAGTAATATTTTGGTAAAAGTCTATTTATGGTTACCATGGTTACATTGAAAAATTTACAATAAATAAATAAAAATAATTGGAAATCTTTTCAACTTATTATTTTGATAAATTTTATTAATATTTTTAATTTTTTTTAAACTGCCAAAAATAACATACCCATAATAATAGTTGTAATAAAAATAAAAATATAAATCACAATGTAAGTAAAATATTGAATCGTTTTATTTATATTGTTTCAATTATTGTTTGAATATTTATTAAATTTATATATAGATTAATTTACATGTTTAAATGTATATTTAATAAATTTATTTATTGATTCTTAATATTAATAATTCCAATTACTTTCTTGAAATTTTTTTTTATTTAAAAGCATATTCAGCATATCTCGCAAATTTGAATTGGATTAAATAACATATATTAATTTAAATTAAATTAAATTAATTCAATTATAAATTAAAATTAATAAATAATATTTATTAAACCAGCGAAAGTTTGGCTCTTTTTTGATGGCACCACGTCACGTGTTGGCGCGTGAGATTTCCAGTGTTAAAAAATTAATTCTGGTACTTTCAGCGATTCTATCAAGCTGAAATTCTATATATAGCAGTTTTATACAATTATTAATCATGTGAAAAATTATCAAACATATATCTTTATTTTTACGGTCACACACACACACATATTTAAAAATTAATTTATTAAAATATATATTATATAATATATTATATATAGTATATAATTTAATATATATATATATATATATTAATTATATAAATATATTAGAGAAATTAATTTAATATAATTTAACATATAATAATATATTAAAATATTTTATTTTATATATACATAATTTAGTAATACTGATTATTAATGTAAATATAAATAATAATATTTAATATGGCAAATATGTAAAATTTTGTAAAGAATATATCAGAAGTTTAGTGTCTAACATTCTGGCGTATTGCGCATGCGTATATCTGTCGGGTTGGGTCGATCTCACGGGTCGGGTCGTTCTGGAATCTCACACGCGAGTTCTATACTTTTTCCCCATCCCGCAAAAGTGCTCAGCGCCGCTAAAGAAGTTTTCACTTCAAAAAAAAAAAAAAAAAAAAAACCTATAAAGTTTTATTTTGACCATATTTAGAGATACTTAATCCATGAACTATTTTCATAAATATGAATCAATAAATTGAATTTATTTATATATCGTATTTTGGTTTATTTTAAAAATAATGAGCTGTGGTCAGGCACAGAACCGACCGATGATTTGAAATAAATTAATTTCCAAACAACATTATACTCCTATATATACATATAAAGTATCAAAAAAAAAATATTTTTAAAACTTGAATTAAAATGACTAAATTATATTATCTTGGTTATTATTTTTATTTTAATTACTCAATTATTAATTAATAATATAATTTGAAGTGAAATATTTTGGGACAATGAATATAAAATTAATACTTTACAAATCATTAAGTAAATATATCAAATTTTGTGAAAATCCGTTGTACCGTTCGAGCTGTACACGTCTGTCTATACGGACACACAATGGACAGAAGGACGGACGAACAGATATCATGCTAAAATTACTTTTTTCCGGTTAAGAAAATGCATGATTCTTGGAGATATGTAAAAATCTCCATTATGTGAAAGTTGGTGTGAAAACAATATACCTTGCCTTCCTATCGTTGGTCGGTAAAAATAATACATAATTAGGACGTTGATGATCTTATTTTGTCAAAATAAATAAATAACATAAAAAAGAATTTTAAATATGTATAAATGATAATTTGTTTAAGGGATGAAATTGTGTTTTATTTTATAACGAGTATTTTTCATTAGACAAGAACTCTCATCAGTTTTAGTTTTATCCATTTAATTACTTTTCAACTCCAGAAAGGCGGGAGACACCCCTTTTCAAAGAAGACTAGAAGATTTTATCAATTAATTATACAGCTAAAATTAAAACATTCCTGGTTTTTAACTTTTTTGTTTTTTATTTATTATTTATATTTTCTCAATGTATAATGTTATAGATAATAATAAATAAATAAATAACATTTTTTAACGTTTTTGTTTCAAACTCATTCATTCAAATGTTATTCTAAAAGTTTTCGAATTCATTTTAAAAAGATAAAATTTCAAATATTTAAACAACAACATTCTTTTTTGATTAATAACTAATTTTTTATTATAATTTGATAGAAAATTAAAATTAAAGAAAAACAACAACAGAATCTAAGGTTTGACTATATCTGAAATGTTTTATCGTATAAATATAAAAATTAAACACATTAAAAAAATAAACATTAATTTAAGTGTAATCACTCGATTTGAAAATAAAATTATATGTTTGATAGTTTTTCACATGATTAGAAATTGTATAAAACTACTATTGGAATAGAATTTCAGCTTGATTTAATTACTGAAAGTACCGGAATTAATTTTTTAACACGACTGCAAATCACGCGCCAGCACGTGACGTGGTGCCATCAATAAAGAGCCAAACACGCGCTGATTTAATAAATATTATTTATTAATTTATAATTTATAATTTATAATTAATTAAATTTAATTTAAATATATAATATAAATATGTTAATTAATTCATTTCAAATTTGCGAGATAATCGAGTGGAGACACTCCCGATTTTTTTGTTTGTTTTATGTTCAATTCGTTGTAATTAATATTTAGAGGTCATAGATGTCACCCACATACTACTACACCATTCAAAAAATATTTACTCAAGTAGATAGGTATACTTTATCTATTCCTATATCTTGTATCAAGTTATAAACATTCATAATTGCAAAATACTAATTTAATACTTACTTCTTCATCCTTCAAAATTTAAAATTAAATTATATATTTATAAACTTAATAATAATAATTATTATAATATATAATATATATAATATATATAATATATATTATAATATATATATATATATATATATATATATATTTATATATTTAAAATAATTTTAACTATAATTTGATAATCTTTTTATAGTATTTATAATCTATATAGAATATAGAATATAGATATAGATAGATATGAACGGCAATTTCTATTAAAAAAAAACAAAAAAAAAAAAAAAATTCTACTGATTTGAAATAATGATAATTGTCGGTCTAATCAATAAAATGTATAAATAGATATCCCATATATTTTTGGTGATCATTTATATCCCGGGTCATTGGGGGATATCGCCCACCTTTCCCCAATAAAAATTATTATCATATACGTATTTTTTAAATATAAGGTAGACAAATTTCAATAAATAAATTAAATATATCAAGTAGATTCCTGATTAATTTAACAATTTTTGTTCATTCAGTAAAAAGTTTGAACTGACTATTCAATGTGTTTATTTATGTGTTTGTGTGTGTTGGTTATTTTAAAGAAAAATTACCCCTCCCCCCTACCCTATCGTATATTATGATTCAAATGATATAAGAAATTATCGGGACACGAATGATAACGAAAAAACTAAAAAAAAAAAAAAAATAGAATAAAAATAATTTCAATAAAGAAAATAAGAGAAAATCATATAGAAATTTTTAATAAAGAACAACACATTGCATTAATAAATAATTATTAAATAAAGAAATAAACAAACAGAAGAATATTTATTATATTTTTTTTTTTTTTTTTTTAATATTTATATACTAATTTACTTTTCAGAAAATATCTTATCTATCTTGAAGATAATTTGTTCTTTTAACGATGCTAATTTGATGAAATTTATTCCTTTAGTCCGTGCAATTCTTTAAGAAGCTTACAATTAGTTCTCCTCTTGCTTCGTTGAAACTAACAGTAACAGTAAGTAATGTAAATATATGAAAGGAGTGTAACTCGTCTCCATCCATCCACCCATCCACCCCGAGAGAAGATAATTTCGTTGAATATATCATGAAAAGGTACGACGAGATGGAACGAGAACCGCTTCCATGCTGCATTCGTGCGTGCAATTTTCTCAGGTGCATATAAATAGAGACCATATTTAATAGAAGACGAGCGGGACGAGAGTAGGGCAGCCAGGATCTGGGTGGGTGGGGGGGGGGAGGGACTTCTATTGATACAAGTTCGCGGGTTTGCCAGCAAATTCCAACTACTAATTACACTGTGCAGCTCTCTTTGCCCTCATCATTGGGATGCTTGGGTACCTACTCTTACAAATTGCCTGCAGTTACATTTCAAATGAACATTTTGTTATGACACCCTTAATTATGCTTCGTCTACCTCTCTTCTTTCGCTTTCTAAAACACACGATTCCTTATCTGGAAATGGATCTATAATTGGGTGCTTTACAAAATGGATGACATTCCTTTTCCTAAAAAGAGAGAGTTTCCTATCTCTAGTATTATTTCGATGTATTATTAATTATTATCAATGTTATCTAATATTATATTGGGAGGGAAAAAAGCAGTTGGGGGAAGAAATTTTCATTCGTTCACCAGATTTTTCAATCTAAACTTCTTAAAATTACTCCTAATATTTATGATGTATAAAATTTATCTAGAATCTTTGTAAGTTTATTGTATTTTTCAACATCATAATTCAAATTCTGGATTAGCCTATTTTAAAATTTCAAAATTCAAATTAGAGAACATTTTAATATTCAAATATAAGTTACTACACATGGTTTTATTTTTCAATCAACGAATAAATTAATAATACTACTACTAATAGACTACATTTATTTGATTTTTCTAAAAAAATGCTTAATTTTATAATGTTGCAAATGCTAGTATATTATTATAATGCAAAAGATAAATTATTTTTATTTAAATTATATTTTAAATTAATAATAATAATAATAATAAAATTATATATTTCATATAGTTACCTTCTTGTTATTCGAAATATAATAATGAAAATGTTCTTGTAATAGAGTTTAATTAAATAAAAATAAAAATTGGAAAAATTAAGGAGATGAGATCATCAATTCACTAATCTCTCTCCTAACATTTTTTTCTTATATTTAAGTTTTCATAATCATACCTATGGCTACTCTACAATAATTTGCCTACCTCTACTAAAAGGATTGATCATCGATGACATTATTTATCTAGATATCTCTCTCTCTTTCACACAGTCTTTCTATATATATATATATATATATATATATATCTTTATATCAAAAACTAAGCAAAATCTTCCTTTAAAACAGATTAAGTATTTAGGTTCTTCCTACGCTTTCCGGCAATTACTTATTAATCTTTCGGTCTTAAAATTTCTAAAGCGAACTCAATCTCTGGAAGAAAACTTTACTTTTAATGAAAATATTTGTTTTAGCTTATAGAAAATAAATGAGATCAACGCTATACATTGTCTTTACATTGTTTACAATTCAAAGGAGAAGAAAGGTGTATAAAAGTCAGTCGAAGTAGAAATATAGATGAAAACTGTTGTTGTTGTTGTTGTTGTTGGGGGGTGATGGTGGTGGTAGTAGTGATGGGAGAGAGAGAGAGAGAGAGAGAAAGGTGATTTGGAGTGGATGTTCCTGGGGGAGGGGGGGAGGGGGTGGCAAAAGAGTGGGGATTTGGTGCCATTCAATTTGCAGCTCCGCCGCAACTTTCCTTCCTTCCTCTTTTTCTGCTGTTGGCCTTCTTCGATAATCCGTGCGGATATATCATTGTCCTGTGCTGAACGAGACGTCCCCTTTCCACTCTCTGCTTATTTTTATCCTTTTGCCACCAGGCAGGAGGAGAGGTCGTTCGATTTCATCCGCTATCTCTTCGAAACAGACACACGCATACAAACTCAACAACCATTCGTCACCTTCCTCCAATTTCCCCCTCAATACTCATCCTTTTCTTATCCTTTGTTACATTTTTTCTTTAAGAATCGAATTTGTTTAAAAAATTGGCATTCTCTTTTAAATGAATAATAATAATAATACAAATAAAGTCGAAAACAGATTTTTATTTAATATTATAACCATCGCGATTGATATTTATATATATTTGATTATTTTTTTAATAAATACCTACTTATATAGGTTTTTTTTTTATAATATATAATATATCACGAAAATTTGTTGCCGCGAGACGTTTGTTCGGCAACTTTTGATCTTCGAGTCCTTCTTGATAGTCCGCCGTTGCCCACAGAACGAAATGCAAGATGGCGGTGCTTTGTCTTGGAGCGAGTCAATTTTGTGCTCCGCTCAAGACCCAAGCCGCCACAACATTATTTTCTGGTTCACTTCTCCTATGACACGCGGAGGGATACCTGCTCTGAACCAATCCGTTCACGCTATTAGTCTCACGTCCACCGCGTATCTTCCGTGTTCAGAGAATAGTTTAGGGAATTAAATTTATAGTATATTGTAATATATAAGCATAAAAATGCCCTTTAATACAGAAATAAAGTAAAAATACTATAAATTAACATTTATAACAGACATTGACATTCTCACGTCCATTTTGCGTTGAAAACATGTGGACGTTATAAAGAAATATTCTCGATTAAAAATTGAAAATGATTGTCATGAATTAAACTCTTTCTTCAAACTTTTAGTGAACAAAAGAGCTGAAAGCCGAAAAGATAATAGCAGTATTTTCAATTGAAGAAGAGGAAATATATTTTAGAAATTGCATTTTTTTTTTTAAAACTCATAAATTACTTGACATAGGTTTGTCAATATTTGCGAGAAGTGTGTCTACAAGATTGGAGTGAGTTACAATTTGAAAGTTAGCAGTGACGACTTGGAGGGGATGAATAGTTTTCCTTATGCATATAAGGACAAATATTTCCCAGTCCCAGGAGCCAGCATCACGGCCGACTTCCAACCCCCACATGGGGGGGGGGCCATGTCTCACTTTGAAGGAATAACTTAAGACTCGTGTCTCTATTTGCTCCAGCTATTCCTATTATCAATAACAGCCAAGTGGTCAACCATTATTAAAATTGCAATTACTAATTAATTACAAAATTTGCTTTAATTTCTAATATTAAATAAATAACTTTATTCTATAATCAATTAAGTACCTCTTTATAATTTCTTTTAAGATATCAATTATTATTATGTTAAATTCTTTTATTATTAATTATTAATTTTATCTTAATTTCATAACTGATTTTTCTTCTGATTGAATTCAACTTTACCCTTTCCCTTATCAACCGTCGCTTGATTCACTCAACTATTTTCTATTCATATTCAACATTAAATTTATTAATTTGAACTCCATTTTTTTTTTATAACCCAACACATACTAAACCTCCAATATACGACAATATATATATATATATTTCTATTTTATTTCAAATAAAATCATTTCATAAGGCATATCAGAAAACCATTTGTGAAAATAAGAATAAATTGAATTAGAAATTGTTATTCTATAAAATAAAATTAAAAATAAATAAATAAATATATTCCAAATAAGGGTTGAAGGGTGTTACGCCACAATAGCTGATATTTCGTGTCCCAAAGGTGCCCACCTCAATATACCTATAATTAAAACAATGATCCCCTTCTACTTGCTAACTATTACCATGATCTGAATGGATAATTGCTATAAAAAAAAACAATATTGGTTTGTGGGGACTAAAACGACGATCGATCGCATTGTACGATGAATAAAACAGGCGGCTGCCTTTGGTTGGGTCCTTTGTCCGGCTGCTCATGAAACTGTGATGCCTGCGGCAGAGCTGTTGATTTTTCATGGACTGAAAGCACTCAGCTATTCATTCGGCCAACCAACACCGACTTGCAAATGATAAACAATGATTTCCACTTTCTGGGGGAGATTGTGGTTCAGTCAACGGTTTCCGGGAGAGGAAAAAAAAATGTTACTTATATTCAACCATTTCCTATTCTATTTTTCATTCTTGAATAAAATAAAATAAAAAAAAAAAACAATTTCTTCAATCTCTTTACCACATAATCACATATAATCACAATATTTATCAAATATCTGTTTTTAAGACTTTTTATTAATTGTTTGAATAGTTAAATTATATATATTATATAAATAGGATGTATTTAGTAAAAATTCTATATGAATTTTATTTTATTTTATTTTTTTTTAATGGATTTTGAAATAAATACAACATATTTTTCTGAAAATTCTTGAGTTTCCAGACTTTGAAATTTTTCAAAAAGAGAGAGTATGTATTTGAATTTTAGAGCTAATTTATAACAAAAATGTTTTAGTTTCTATATAAATATAATATATACTTAATATTAAGTAATTTTTTAATTTTAATAATATTAACTAGATAAAAAATATAGAAGATTTTATAACATCTAAAAAGCAATAAATATCTCTACTTTTATTTCTTTTATTTTCTTTTATATATTCTAATTAATATTTCTTTTTGATATTATAAAAAAGAAAAAAAAAAAACATATAAAATTGTTTTCATTTATTTTCGTTCTCTCCGTTATCCGAGACTGGTAAATGGGTTGTATTTTTTCTTATTAGTCACGCTTAGCTTAGGCTTTATCATTGAACGTCAAGGGAAGAATTAAGGGCTTTTACTTAAGATGTGCTTAATAGGACAATTTATTTCTTCTCTTACAAACACTCCAGATTCAAAAAGAAAATTGTTTTCCAATGAACAAATCCATGTAAGATTTTTATTTTTTTTTCCATTAATATAAAACAATTATTAATTTATATTTTCAAAATAGTATTTTCAGTATTTATTAATTAAATATTATAGCTTTATCTATAAAATCAAATTACTGTTCATAGTATTATTTTACAAGTAATTTCATGTTGATGTATTATTATAATATTTAGTATTAACCAATCCTTAATTAACACAGATAAAATCCTTTTTTTTCTGAATAAATGAGCCACCCAAACCCATTCAATATCCAATTTTTTTTTTTATACAAAAAAAAAAAATCAATTATATATTCATATAAATGTATTATGTTTTTCAAAAATAATAAAAACTAACTATTATTGTGTGTATATACATAAATGTCCCATCAATCTGAATTGTTTCAATCATCTGTTGACATTTTCCACCCGCCTACCCAGAATTCATTAATTTGCGAAAATCAAATTAAATCCTGTCAAATATTGTATTAAAAAATAAATATAAGAGAAATAAAACAATATTAATTGTTTTTTCTTTTAATTTTCCTTTATATAAAAATAATACTATATATATTTAAAAAAAAAAAAAAAAATGAAAATGTTCTATAATATTAGAGTTGGTTTGGTTAACCAGCCACTTCTCACAAAAAATTTTAATTTACAAAACTAATAAACGAAATTTTTCTGCACACAGTCCTATGATAGGTAAGTAAATAACTTTTACACTTATCTTTTTCTTTGTGTGCCCCCAAATTTTTAAACCGTTAAAAGTGTACCGTGGTAAAAACAAAAGGTTGAGAATCACTGGATTAAACTTTGAAATTATTTTTTTGAATTTCAAAAGTATAAATGTAAATAATAAAATAAATAAATGATACTATATAATCTAAATATTTTTAATTTTTTTTATATCTATTATTGTTTATTCATTTTTTAAATTTAATTTATAAAGGGCGTATCACATGGTTTTAATTGCTATTCTCATTTTTTAAATGTATGTTAATTCTTAACTAAACCGCCTTTTCAAAATTTTAATATAAATAAAAGCAAAGATAATAACAGATTAAATGGACAGGGAGTTAAAGTAGGTATATAATATACCTCTCTCTCTCTCTCTCTCTCTATGTATATGAAAGAGGGGCTACATTTTATCAACTAGTGTATAGGGGGGGGGGGGATTAGAAATTTTAAAGATCCAATTCAATGATGAATACAATCATTAATTTTTGTGTTAAATCGTGTTGAACTTCCTGAGTGATCCTCTGAGCAGTTCGTTTGATTGGTAGTCTGATGCGAAATAATTAATTGTTAATTATAAATAAAACAAATAAACCTTTATTTTTCAAATAATTTAATTTATTAAATTTAACTTAACATAGGTGATTTTAATTTAGCTTAAAAATAAAGGAACTGATATAAAATTCAGTATTTCAATGGTAAATATATATTATTCGAACCAGGCACCTCGAGGACTTTGATGAAACTTCGCCAGTTGATTCTTTGAGATTAATTCTAAGAAACTTTTTCCTTCTAGTTTTTGAGATAAAAAGGATTAAAAATTGGATATAAATTAGATGACTATGAATGTCGAAATGTGCAACCATTAAGTAATTTTTATTGACTAATTCACTAATTTTCGGGTTTTTCTGTTCGGTTTGGATATGGAAATAAGAAAATAGAAATGCATTAAAAATTATTTTGACAAATCAATATCATTGAATAAATTTAATCCATTTTAAATATGTATTAAAATATTTTGTAATTATAAAATTTTGGAACTATTTTATATAAATTAAATTTGAAAAATGTGAGAGAACATTTTAAATGAAAATGAAATAGCCAGGAAATAATATTTATTATAAAAGTTTGCTGCCCAAGACTTTACTCTCTTCATTTTGCTTATTTATATTCTCGGATTAAACTCGTGCAAGAAACAAATTCGCGTTTAAAGGACCTCAGCTCATACAAATCGCTCTGTTATTCAAGACCCCTGTGTCAGCAAACTTTCAAAACGAGGGATGAGGTAAGTTGAGCTTATAACAAACTTCATATTAAGCTTTCTAAACAGGTAAACTCAAATATTGGAAAGTTATCGCTATCATCCAATAAATAATCTTGGAATAGTTTTCGATTCACTATTAAAAGTAACAATCATTTGGTGGATTTAATTCATTTGAATCTGTTCAACTTGGCAACTACATTTCGACTATTATACCGCTTATTAAACCGCTTTTAATATCTATCGCAGTCAAGAGTGTAATTATATACAAAGCAACGGATCTTTACGAATACGGAAAGTGGAGAAGGGGTTCGATTTATCAAGAGCCTCCTTTCTTACGGGACGTGAGCAAAGAGGGGATCGTAAATTGTTTTAAAACGACACCGATCCGGATTATTTCCGATTGATTTGAACCCATTCATAGTCAGAACATGCATTTAACAAAGAACGGCAAGAAAGGCCATTCATTCGTCTTGTCAAAGAGTGGGGGCAATCGTGGTTCTGAAGAGAGAAGAAGAGAGAAAAGTGAAAAAAAAAAAAATAAACGAATTTGTTTCAACTACCATATATATTGTGAAAAAAAAGGAAACATTATTTATACATTATCTTATATATAAACTAAAACTTTGCAAGTTTTTTTTTCTATTTATTAAAATATTAAAACCAAATTTAGGAGAAAAACTAATTAAATAAACCTTGCCGGTATCAGAAGATTAATTCCATCTTAATTATAAATCTTCTTAACATGTCAATATTATTTTTTTTTTTTTAAAAAAAAATCTAAATAAAATAAAATACTATTTTTCCTCCATTTCTCTTTTCATTTGGGCCAATTTTTATCGGAACTGTACTAATTTACGCTCCAGCGATAACGCGGAATTAATGGTTTAATCCGAGCAGCATAAATCAAAACTAATTTGCATTGTTTTATATATAGGCGATAGAAACAAGTGTTAAACTGCAGCCATTGCCAAGCAGACATCGTTATTAAGTGATAGTTAGTCAACTAATTAACTAGCGACCACTGATATTTATCCGCACGATTACAGCTGATCTACTATTAAAGCTAGCAAACCAGCAGTGGCATGCATCTTCACACACTAACATCAGAACATGAAAACTGGAATGAGGTGAGCAACTCCCTAAACGCTTTTTCCAGAAATTATGCCTATTAAATTAAGTTAAAACTTTTTTTTTTTTTTTTTTTTGATTTCCTTGCTCCTTTTCTTTTTCATTTTCTTTTTTTTTTTTTGAATTAAACTTTGATCATTATTGAGCTTTTCCATACAATTTTTTTTTTTATTTTTTTTTTATTGTAAATTACTGCATTTTCAATGTTAACTTTTTAATTTCTTCTTAATTACAAGACAAATTATTTATAAATGAATTATTAATTAATAGCTTTTAGTAAAATATTAAGGTAATTAAAATGTATATACTTATATTGAAAAACATTTGCATAAAGCAATCTCTCTTTTTTGTCAGCTATTTATCAATCAATATTTATTGATGTTCAATAAACGTTAAACAATTTTATAACTCTGATATTTGAATTGTTAAGACATTCGTTAATACCAAATTAAAAATACGATATCCATTCATAAATATAATTAATATAAATCAAAATAATTAAATAATTTTAAAATACACATAACTCTTGCAATAAAATATGAAAAATGATGTTTAATTAAGTACCATGGTTAATTTGTTTTTCAATAATATAAGCCTTTGTCTAATTTATAAATGCATAATAATAAAATATACCTAACAAGGGCTGAAAACATTTAAGGGAGGATTAACCTAATAAAGAACATTTTTTTAACATTATAAATATAATTTCACTCACAAAAAAAGGACGCAATTTTATATATAAATATTATATTTTTTTTTCTCCTCATCCTTAGACTATCTTGCAATATTTAAAAAGTTTAATTACATAATCACACACACACACACATATATATATATATATATATATATGTAATTCCATTATATCTAGAAAAATGTAATTAATTCAGTATTTAAATAATTTTATATAAATATAATATAATATAATATAAATAATCGTATTCTCTGGCGGCTTTTTCAGTAATTAAATAAATTATAATCTTAATTAAAGCCATCCGCATTTAGCCAGACACTCTCTACCGCGGTTCATTCTTAATTATTTTAATTAGTTCAATAAATTGAGCACTTTGTGTAATTTTTTTACCTAAAACCCATAATGTAAATTTGAAAAGAATCATTAGAAGCCACAAATTTAGAGATATTATCTTTTCTACATTGTTTTTTTTATTTTATTTTTTTTTTTTGTTTTTTTTTATTAATAAAAGTTATTGATTAGATAATGTATTCATAAAAGTAAAATTAAAATTACCTTTGAATTTCCATTCATATGAACCTGGACTACAGATCCGCGGAAATTTTTGTCTAACTTAACTTTTATAAAAATAACTCGTATTAAATTGTTTGTGATTTTAATCTTCTAATATTCATAATTTGTTATTATTTTTAATAAAGGGACTTACAAAATTAGTATAGTTACGAAATATCACTTTTTAAAAATAACATCTACAAAAATAGTAAAAATATTTCAATTTAAATATTTAGAAAATTTAGATTATCTTAAAAAATTCTTAGAAAATATAACTAATATATATATATATATATATATACTATATTTTCATATATATTAATACAAGCATAATGTTAAACTTTTATGGTATATGATTAAAAAAAAATAAATTGTTATAATAATTATAATAACCTCTTTATTGTCATTTATTTATATTGTTCATTGATATAGAAATGTATTATAAATGAATTGCTGGTATTTGCATTTCATATAATTTTTTTTTTTTTTTTTTGAGCTGGATTTTTTCCCGGGCCCTATCACCTCTGAATTGAACTTCCTCCTACCCAACCCAACTGCCGAACTGCCCTTCAAACTGCGCATCAGAGAGCGAACGATGAGTTGAACAGCACCCGCCACTTTCCACTAGATTACCTCGACAAGTGGAATTTTTCTCTCTCTTCGCTAGCATCAATGAGGAATTCTATTTAAAATAAAAGTTACATGCCTAGAGTTAACTACTGCCAAGATCTATTGTCTGTATATTCAGAAAAGTTGCTAAGTTTTGTTTTTTTTCCTCTCCCCGAGATTTATAATGATATTTGTAAACTTTTTAAAAGCTTGTATTTCTAGGTAGAATGTGGAATGATGCCAAATATTTGTCCAGTTTGTATATCAGAATCATTTTTCTATCTATCTCTGCTGTTTTTCTTTTTTTCTATACAGAATATATATTTTATCTTCTTTTTTAAGGGTTTGAAATAGATTATTATTTTTTAAACCTACGCACGGTTGCGTTTAAAAAATCAATGAAAAAAAAAAAACCCGATTGGTAAATCTTACCATTCTTTATTTTGACATTCTACTTCACTCTGAATGACTTGATCGACTCCACCCTGTTCGGATTGGTTAGAATTTAACTATTATTGTTTATTACTTTCTGATGTTCTGATGTCAATGCAGTTTTTTTTTCCTGCATTCTCCATTATTTGCCCTTGATGGATCATTGTTATTCCATTCTTGATCCTCTCTTCATCTCCTTAGCCTTGAAATCTCCCACTAACTTTCTTTTATCATTCTTAGGCCATCCATGGTCTCTTTGGTCCTTTCACACAAAATGCCTTTAACTGTTCTAAGGTTGTTCCTTCCTCTTTTATTTTTTTCCACCCTCTTCGTTTCTCTCGACCTTTGTCGTTTTATTGTTCTAAACAAACGTTCTAAAAAACCATCAAGGTGCTTTTTAAAATACTCAGCGTATTCCGAATTGTCTTCAACTTTTTCGGTGCATCTCCTTCTTAAAAGAAACCTTGACGTCACTGTTCTTGTACTCAAGCCAAACAAGTTTTGATAAGAACACGATGTGGATGGAATTGTAATGTCTCATTTGCAGAGGTCAAAGAAATATAAATAAATATATATATATATATATATATATATATATGTATATTCTGTGAAGGGTCTGTCTTTGTTTTCTAAACATGAAATGGATGTTGAATCAAGCTCAAATACATTTGCATCAATATATTCAACTACACCAATGAAGATGTGTTTTTCTATAATGAGATTTTGCACACCCACTGTTAAGGAAATGGCAAATCATAGCACTGGCTTCTAAATCGAATAACCATCCATCTTTTGGAACGATATCGCTACTACAGCCAATGGGGAAAAAGTCAATTCAAAGCGAGTAGATGAAAAGAGCCTGAGGCTGTGTCTCCTATCCTTCTTTGGCACTACTACATCAGACTTAGCTTAAGCCAACAAATGTTATAAATATAAATGGTAGGTGTTTAAAAAAAAAACAAAACAAATCAAATCAAAAAGTAAATTAAAGTTAATTTCTCTTTATAAAAGAACTAATTATTCTGTATTTATAACATTAATAATAATAATAATAATAATAATAATAGTAATTAAAATAATAAAAATAATTAAATTCATTAAAATATTTAGTCTTAATTTATTTTTATATTTTATAATGAAATGTCTTTTGAATTTGGATTTTTAAAAGAAAATATAATTTTTGAAATTTTTTTTTTTTTTTTTTTATAAACATAATATTAATTTATTGAAATTAAATTCAAATAATAAATTCAAAATGAATGCTAATAAAAAAAATATAAAAAAACTTTTCAAACACACGCTTTTATTTAAATACACTAAAAAAGGAAAAATAATTTCACCACACTCCACCATTTCCTTACAATTAGCCAAACATTGCAGAGAAAGGAAAAAAATACGAAGGACATTTCATTGTATATCCACAATCCTTTCTGTTTTTTTATTTTTCCACTATAATTGATAACTATGTCTATTTGAAGTAGAATTTACGTTTATCCCTGCATGTTTGGCGCCCAAGTTTATTTTATATTTTTAGTCTTGACAGAAATTTCGCCTAATTCATGATTTCAGGTTATAGTGTGAATGTTGAAAGAATCTAATTCAGGTCGATTCTTCACCTCAAAATACTATATATTAAATCCGTGGTATGGGAGACTAATTATTATTTTTATTAGATTATTAGTTTATAAATACACACATATATCTTTTCCAAAACAATATCGCCATTACTTTAATTGATATCCATTCAAATTAAAAAATAACGTATGTTATTTTTACAAAATAATTAAACATGATTTAAATTAATTTAATTAAAATGATAACTTTTAGAATAAATTATTTAATTCAAATGAGTTACGAGGGCTGGTCAATAAGTCCGTGACTTTTTGAATGAAAAATAAATGAAGGATAAAAAATTTGAATCATACGTACTAGTTTTTTTCGAAATTCCCATTAAGATCAAGATATATATCTTATATATAAAATTCTCGTGTCACAAAACTTTGAAATGATACTCCTCCGAAACGGCTGGACCGATTCTTATGAAATTTTTTATGTATATTCAGTATTAGATATTAATAAAATTTATAGTCTATGAACAGAAATGAAAAATTCTAAAGTCACTTTTGGATTCTAGAGGACATGAAACGCGAATATACGCAAAAAAATTTAAATTCTGAATAAAATGTTCAGATAAAAATCTGTTTATATATCTATTGATATTTACAATAACTCAATTGATCTTATTGGCCTTTTAAACTTTGAAAACATTCACATTACGGCTATAATTTAATACTATTAATTTTTAAGATTATGTGAGTAAATCATTTTAATTAAGAAAATTTGATCTCATAATTGGATTTTCACGTAAGATTTTAATATATATTTTTTAATATTAATTTTTTTTTATAGTAGTTTAGTGTTATGCTAATTTCTTTATATTTTATTTTTATTTTGTTTACTTTATTTTTTTTTTAAATAAATTAATAACATTTATAGTAGCATAAAAAAATTAATCGAGGCAGGAAAATTAATTAATTAATTTGATAATTAGTATCAGAGAGAATAATATTTGCAAAGAATTTAAATCGAGGTTGCAATCGGGAAATTATTATCAAAGGGGATCAAAATTATTAAATTATTAATTGTATTATATGGGTGGGAGGCATGGTCTATAACCCTGGGAGATGAGAGTAGATTTAGAGAATTTGAGAATAGGATTCTTCCCAGCATTTATGGGCCAAAGAAAGATGAAGACACCGGGGAATAGCGGAGACTGCATAACAAGGAATTGCATGACCTCTATGCATCTCTAGATATAGGTCATAAAATAGAGAAGGCTGGGATCGGCAGGGCACATGGCTGGAATGGGAGAGGAAAAATATATTGGTGAGGAGTTCGATTGGAAAACGTCCGTTTGGAAGACCAATTGTGAACAGGGTGGACAATGTAGGAAGGAACGTGAGAGAGATGGGACAGAGTAGGAGTTATAGCTCAGAATAGGGACACTCGGGGGGTACAGGGGGCGGAGCCCCCGTCTAGGTGTGGAGAGCGCCGAAGGCGCTCGGAGCAGCTAGTATATATATATAATAAAATGTGTAGTAATGGAGAGGAAAAGTTTATCTAAATATATGTAGTTTTAATCCATCTTTATAATTTTTCAGATCAAAATTATAAAATAAATATTGAATATTCATTTTTTCATTATAATTCTGTTCAATATTTCGATAAAAACTCATATCATATTTTGACAAAATCCATTTATAATAAAAAAAAACTTTAATTTAAAATCATTAGTAAGTAATTACTGGTTTTTTTTTATCCTTCTAGATATTATTATGAGTTTGAGTTTTTATTAATTAATCTTTTATTCTGTTTTCTATTAAAATACAAGTGGATTATATTTTTCCACATTACAAAAATATAAATAAAAATACGTTTCAAATTATCTTCTTTTTAATTTAGTAAGTATAATTTTAGATAAGCCTGGTAGATCCCCAGACTTTTAAAAAACGATTGAATTTCCAACAGTATTATTTCATTTACGCTTTGACAAAGTAAAAGTAAAAAAAAAAAAAAAAAAAAAAAAAAAATAAAAAATAAAACGTAAAAGCACAAATTGAAATCTATTGTATAATTTTGCAATTTCATTCTTGTTATTAATTTGAAAAAATTGAATAGACTATATTCGTCTCATGCTTTCCCCTGGTAGCGTAAGAGTTTTATTATCCTCTTCACATATCATTAAGGCATATCAGTGGAGGAAATGAATTTTGCTCCCGCAGGCGTGTGAATACGAATAGGAATACGAAAGGGCAATACAGACCCTACGTGCCCGAGGGCTGAGGGCACAAGGGCAGGAGTGTCTCGCTCGCACTTCTCTCTCTCTCTCTCTCTCTTTTCTCTCGGCAGCCACCACTGCAATGCAAATCTAGTGGATTGGCTAATTTTAATTCAAGCTTATCTGTCTTAATTTATCTTGCCTGATACGTTCAGCTATTCATTTTCCATGCTCCGTACTTTACTTTTGCTAGAACTTGGGACAATTTATTCATCTGAAATTACCACCAATCACTATTGACCTTTTTCAGAAGCGAGAGAGAATGAATGAGTTTCGTTCGTCTTTTTTTTTTTTTTTTTTTTTTCTTTTTATTATTATTATTATTATTATTATAAAATCTGATTTGCATTTTTATTTCTATTTTTTTTTATTCCCTTCGTATATAAATAGACAAAAATATTCCAACTAAAGTTACTTATGACTTATGATCATTTTTATTTTTTAGTGTTTAAAATATTTTTCATTGGTATCATTTAATAAAATGGAAATTCTATAAAATGTTAAGTATTTATAATATTAAAGACATTTTCTTAAAAAAATATTTAAAATATTTAATTTATCTAATAGTTCTTGGCCCTAATTCTACAAGTTTTCTAATATTTCTTTTTTCATAATTCTCATCTAACACCTTTAAACTCACATATGTATAATTTTTTTTTTTTTAGTTGAATCTCAAATCATTACTAAATAATTTCCTCAAATCTACCTCTTTCCATAATTTTTCAAATACGTATATGCCGAGTGAGGAGAGGGACTAATTTTTTTTTTTATTTTTTAATCAATGTGTTCCAATTAATTAACTTTTAACTCGACAAAATGAATATTTATTTTCTTAACAACTATAAAATATATAATTTGAATGTAAGTTGCAATGTGATAATAATGTGATAATATACGTGTAGATATAAATTTATTTATTTAATATCTTCTTATTTAATAAAAGAAATAAGTACATATTTATATGTTTGTAAACGTTTCCTTATATATTTTATATGAATATATTATTTAAATTTTTAAGCATTGAAAAACAAAACAAATCGAGTATACTTAAAGTGATTTTTTCTCAAAAAATATTATAATAAAATATTACATCAATTTTAATCTTTTAAATATTTAAATAAATGCAATTTCAAAAAAGTTGTTGTATATGTTGTTGTAATTTTCAATTTGCTCCATGTTTGGTTGCTTATGAATCTCTCTCTCTCTCTGGATTTCAATTTGTTCTTAAGGACAATCCTCTCTCTCTCTCCACTCTCCACTCCCCACTCTCTTTGGATGGGGAGTGGGTTCTTTGTTTAATCTGGACAATCTCCCTTGACCTGGACTAATGACTCTCGAGTCCGAGGGCTGCCTTCTTGCAGCTTCTATTTGAGATGCTTCGTGTCCGATATACTAGACATGCAAGCTTACAACAAGCTATTATCTTGAGTCAGAACAGCCCAACCAGTCACAAGAGCACTAGAGAAGAGGGAACCATTTGCGTCAATTCAGAACAAAGGATCATATACGTGTGGTGGGTGGGGGGAGGGGAGTTTTTTTTTTTTTCAATTTAATCTAATGAGAGATTGATTTACATGGGTCCGTTTCAAGGTTTAAACCAAAGGGATTATGTTTCAAGCATTTATTTATAATTGAATTAAAAAAAAAAAAAACATTTTTAATTTTCTATTAATTTATTTTATATTTACTTAGTTAAATTATAGTTTATTTTTTCTTTTCCTATTATGATAAAACTTATGATAACAACTTCAAAAATTGATTTTATATTACAAAAGATGATTCAAAAGAATTTCAATAATGATAGTGTATTTAACAATTTAAAAGTTTCATCTATGAGTTGTGAGAGATTTATTTGTGATCTTTAAATAAATTTTAGTTAAAACATAAAAAAAAGAAAGAAAATTGATCAATATAATCTAACAATATTTGTTGATGTGATGCCATTCAGATCCGCCGTATAAGCAAATATACTGTCCAGCATCAATCCTCCCCTTCTCCCACCCATTTCACTTCCTGTAAGGCAATTATGTCTAAATTTTAATTTCCATTATTAGTTAAGTTAGGTTTGGAATTCACCTGGCTTACATTTAATATATTATAAGCTACGTACATTCCTTATTTTGATTCCCTCTTCGTATTTGTCTTAATCTTCCTGTAATTAGGTTGATGATTCATATGAAAAGAAAAATTATATACTTATATTAAATGTACGATTAATCAATCAATCAATCAATCAATCAATCGTATAGACAATATCTTACTAAATATACGTGTAAAACAATATATATATATATATATTCAATATTTTAAATATTCATTTGGAACACTCATTTATGAATAGAGGAAAATATAATAGTAAAAGTCAATTTGAAACTATTTTTATTCAACAATTATTCTACTTTTGGTATTGTGTATAATATAATATAATTAAAAATAAGAACAAGACTTTCATTTTAATTCGAGCATAAAACAAATGATGATTTAAAAGGACCTCTAGTTAATATTGGCTAGTTAATTTTGACATTCGTTATGAGCTATTTTATAGATCACGCCTGAAGACACTTTGCTGTTGCCGTAAAGCCTGCTACCATGTTGATAATGTTGATAATAATCCTGCTCCACTGTTGACACTACAGTATATAGCCAGGACTTGCCGACTTCATACCCGTGGTATATATTTCAACAGCAGCGTATATTTATTAAATATTTACTTAGCTAAACATCTTTCACCGTGCATGAATTCCAAACAAGAAGAAAAAAAAAAATAGAGATAGAGGGAAGATGAAAAGTAAGAAAAAAAAAAGAGAGTAGAGGGTGTGCGTGTGTGTATGTAGGGCTTCTTGCGAGTTAAAAGCCCTAGCCCCTCCCGTCCTTCCAAATACTCCTCTGGCTTTTTAGATGACAAAAAATATTGATAAAAAATTGAAAGCTTCGTTGGCAAGAGGGTGGAAATGGGATTCGATTCGCGAGGTGCGATGGGGTAGCCATGAATGCAGGCCAGAGCTTTCAATCCCGAAAAGGATTAGGCTAAATATAAGAAATCGGATGCATCTTCAGTTGAAAAGAAGCTTTGTTGGATAGAACGCATGTAATTTCATCCCATTTTGATTTTGATCATTGGAGAAATGCTCAAATCAAACTGAACAATATCCTCCAGAAAGTATGCCAATAATCGAAGAAATGGCCAGAGCAAATAATTCTCCTCTGAGGTGGGTAAAGAAAAAAATAGAAAACACAAAAAAGGTTTACCAAAGAAAAAAAAATTGTAAAATATGTAAGTACCTAAATGAATAAGCGGGAGTGTCCTCCCCTAGACTTTCCCGCATATAAATAGGTATAAAGAGTTGTGAATGAATATTTAGAATGTAATAGAGTGCTACTTCCGGTTAACTGATATTTTAAATGTAAAAAAACAGATATGGATATAATATAAATATTTTTAATTTTATTTTATTTATAATATATAAGGGCTGGCTGTGACGTCATGAAGTGCTGGGTGACGTCATATAATTTTAAATTAAGAAAAAACTAATGAAGATGATTTTTCTCGAGGATAAAACCAATACAAAGTGCATAACACGTGGAGATATGCCTTCACGTGAAATTTGATATGAAAATAACCCTTCTCTTCCTCTCTTCGATCGGCAATACTAGCACTTCCGGTTTCCGGATTTGCACCAAAAGTTGATCCATTCATCATACTGATGCATTAAGTAAATATACCAAATTTCATCAAAATCGGTTGAGCCGTTCAAGCTGTACACATCTCTACGGACACACAGCGGACGGACGGACAGACATCATGCTAAAAATACTTTTTTCTGTTAAGAAAATGCATGATTCGTGGAGATATGTACCTAAAAATATCCATAGGTGAAATTTGGTGTGAAAACAATACCTCCCTTACTATCGTCGGTCGGTAAAAAGGAAACGCTACTTGTATAGGTAAAATGTCACTTCCGGTAGTCAGATCATGATGAAATTTGGTATCTCAATTTTTTTCATATTTTTAAATCTATATACAAAATAGGAAGCAAATATCTCGAAGCAAACTGGTACTTTACTTGAAAGGTAAACGCAACCATTGTAGGTAAAGTACCACTTCCGGTTAACCGATTTTGACGAAATTTTGATAGAAATCTACAAACTGTGAATAATATCGGTGTACCAAATTTCGAAGTCCTAGCTTGATTAGTTTTTGAGTAAATTTGCTTACAGACATTACATACATACATACATACATACATACATACATACACACACACAGACATAATTCGAAAAATGGTATTTTCCGACTCAGGGAGGTCTAAAACGTCAAGATCTATCGAAATCTCGAAGTCGAAATTTTTGACGATTCCAATACTTCCCTTATACGAAGTATGCGGGAAAGTAAAAAAGCAGTACGTTCATTTCACGATAATCAATTCATTAATTCATCAATAATGATAATAAAAAAAATAATCAAATTTATACAAATAATAATAAATAATTAATTTGAATATCCAAAGTAATCAATTGGATCAAAACATGTTTTAATTTTTAAATAGAATCTTAAATAAATAAATAAATTATATTTTTCATTTTCATATATATACCTATATATTAAAATACTATTATTTAAATTTCAAGTACAAAATTTAGAGAAAGTAATTATTATTTATAATGAAATGTTAATTTTCAAATACATTTATGTATTATAAATAAAATTTGAAATATAAAAACTCTTTAAAAATTTATTTTTCTAGAATAATTGTAATTTCAGTTGTTAATACAATCTATTTTTATAAGAACATGACAGCCAAAGATAAATATTAGATTCCGAATGCCATTCTAGAATTTTATCAAGAAAATAATGATAAAACGAATTCATACTCGTCAGAATTTGCGGGTATATACATGATGTTTTTTTTTCTTTTATAGGGTAATGAAAAATGATGTTAGTGATTCCACTTACAGCTTTATCAAAATCAGCATTAAGACAAAATATCTTTTGGAGAGTTGTCCTCTCGTCCAAGATATGTATCAGACAGTAGCAATAGTGGCCAAGTGACCATGTAGATATATCTTATATATACGAAGAATTGAAAAATGGCTTTGAGCAACGATCAAGCTCCATGCAGACAGACAGACAGACAGACGGCCGGCAAAAAGTGTGATTAATGAGACGATTCGTGGTTGGGAATGAGTGGAGGGGGGAGGGGGAGGGGGGTCGGGCGGTCAAATGCATTCTTTGTGGCGGCCTAAGTGCCAGGCCTCTGCAAACATAACAGGAAGCGGATATGAGCAGCCCTCGTCCCCCTCTCCGACTCGGAAAAACCACCACGGAGCCTTCATCACGGGGGATGAACCTCCGGGGGGACGAGTTGGGGTGATTGATGATCACCTGCTACGGGTGCGTCACGCGATTAGCCTCAAAGCGTGAATTTCACCGAATTAATTAAAGATCGCCTCTCCTCTTGCCTTTTATATATATAATATCACTCTCTATTTATGTATTTGCATTTACATTTAAAGGATGTCCAAAAAAAAAAAAAAAAAAAAAGTTGACGGGAGGGGTAGGGGGGGGGGGAGAATTATATCTATCAACTTAATCAAAATACCCCCTGCCAGGAATGAAATTAGTTTCATTTTTTTTTTCTCTCTTCATTTTTCTTTGTCAATTAATTAGAGAAAAAATAAAAATATATTTAAATTTATTTCATTAAAATCAATTTGATTGATCTAAATTAAATTTAAAACTATTATTTTTATTAAACTATTTTTTACGGATGCGGCTATTTATACATACAATATATATAAGAAATTAGCTATTTATGCATACATATTTTAAACTACAGTTTATTTTTATCAATTCAAATCGATACCAATGACAATTTGTTTAATAAGAATATAAATAATGTAAATAAAATATTAAAATAACCGATAATTATACATTCTGACTTGTAAAAATAAATTAGTTACTAAAGCAAATCTCCAAACAGTCTGTACATAAGTACATAAGTAACCCGTGTCTGCGGAAGTACTACTTTAAAGAGTCAGTAAGTACTACATAGTTAATAATTTCAGTTTACAGAGCGACCAGAAAAACTCTTTGGGCGCGTAAAATTTCTAATTTTAACAAGAATATGTTTGAAGCGACCTCGTGTATAGTTGACCTAACTGTATCTAGTATAGATATACAATGTACATTGAATAGATAATAGAAGTGTTAAATTGTGAATGACTTATTCTATAAAAATGTTGCAAGGTATTAATTGATTTTTTTAAATTAATTATATTATTCTAATATATATATTCTAACCTCACTTTTAGATGACAGAACAAATGTCCGTTGATGACAACAATGTTAGTGAACATATTTTAAAGGTTGGTCAACATTTTAATGATTATGAACAGTTATCAAAGACTGTTAATGTATTTTGTAAAGAGCATTATCATCCATTTGTTATTAGAACAAGGTCTCAGAAACAAGTACTGTACAAATGTTGTCATGGTATTAAGCAAAATTCAAAATGTCTGGGAAAACGTCTCAATCAACATTATCGAACTACTACAAGAATTGTCCAGCTCAAATAAATTTTTATAAAAGATATAATGAAAAATGGAAATTAACAAAACTATTACTAAATCACAATCATACCGTTGGCAAAGAAGAATATAGTAATTACGGCAAAGCCAAAATTATGAATGAAAACGATTACGAAACAGCAACAGATTTAATCTTGTCTAGCGCCAAAGATGGAATGGTTGCTGCAGTTTTAAGTAAAAAAAAGTGGGGAACAGTTTATAAGAAAAGATATACAAAATTTTCGAAACAAACTTTTGCTTCATGTACCAAAGTGGACCAAAAAGAAGGCATGAATGATGTAGACATGGAGGATATGGACAAGGATGAATTCAATGGTTTTCAAAAAATATTATCGGATCAAGAAAAATTAAATACAGCACTGACAATAACAAAAAATATCGCAGATATTTTATCAAATTATGGAACTACAACCTTTAACAAATATAGGAACGAACTAAAATTAATTGCAAAAAATGCTAGAAATGGGGTTTCTCTGTTTGAGAATGAGTATAGTGGACCTATAATTAGTTGAATAGAATCTGAGACAAGTAACTTAGTTGAAGCTGGAAGTTGCATGGATAGCTTAGTTGATACTGAAAGTCAGAACGAATCCGATACAAATCATCAATCAAATGAAAACCTAAAATTCAAAACAAAAATTAAGTCTAAAGAACGTCCGAAGAAAAAAGTAAACAGATTCGGTTTTACAAGAAGCAAATTAAAACACGGAATAAAAAATAAAATAAGTACTTAAGTATATAGTTTATGTCTAATTCTTTATCTATTTTATTGTTTTGCTTTTTACGTATATTGTAACAATAAACATTAAATAGATAAAACGTTATTTTTCTATAATTATGTAGTTTTTATTAAAATATGTATATTAATAAACTTTTTACCGACCGACGATAGTAAGGGAGGTATTGTTTTCACACCAAATTTCACATGTGGAGATTTTTACATATCTTCACCAATCATGCATTTTCTTAACAGAAAAAAGTATTTTTAGCATGATGTCTGTCCGTCCGTCCGTCCGTCTGTCCGTATAGATGTGTACAGCCTAAACGGCTGAACGGATTTCGATGAAATTTGGTATATTTACTTAATGCATCAGTGGGATGAATTGATCAACTTTTGGTGCAAATCCGGAAACCGGAAGTGGTAGTATTAGCGATCGACGATAGGAAGGGAAGGGTTATTTTCACACCAAATTTAACATGAGGAGATTTTTTACATATCTCCACGAATCATGCACTTTGTATTGGTTTTATCCTCGAGAAAATCATATTTATTAGTTTTTTCTTGATTTAAAATTCGTCATCCAGCCATTCATGACGTCACAGCCTGGTCTTGCATATATATTACTAGCTGCCCCGAGCGCCTTCGGCGCTCTCCGCACCTAGACGGGGGCTCCGCCCCCTGTACCCCCCCGAGTAAAAGGTTTTCATCCATTTTGTTTCAATCAGTATATTACATAAAACATTCATTTCTTTTTGTGTTCTTATTTAAAAAATATATTTTAATTTAATCACTATATTAATTATATATATTATTATTGTATATGTTATATCTTTCTATCTATGTGACTCTAAGGAACTCGAAAGTTCTAGGCCGCAGCAACCACATTTCTCCAAGTGTCCCTATCCTGAGCCCTTGTCCCATCTCTCTTACGTCCCTTCCTACACGTCCTTGGTCTTCCAAGCGGACGTTTTCCAATCCAAAATCTTTTTCCTCTCCCATTCTAGCCGCGTCCCCTGCCTATCGCAGCTTTTTCGCTTTTATAACCCTAACTATTTCTGAAGATGCATAGAGGTCATGCAATTCCTCGATGTGCAGTCTCCGCCATTCCCCGGTGACCTCATCTTTCTTTGGCCAATAAATGCTGGAAAGAATACTCTGGATCTACTCTCATCTCCCAGGGTCATAGACCTTGCGTCCCACCCATATAATACAACAGGCAAAATAATTGGTTTATATATTTTAATTTTGATTCCTTTTGATAATAATTTTGATGAGATAAGCCTCTTTACTGCATGATAACAGGCGTTTCCCGATTACAACTTCGATTTAAATATATATATTCTTCTCAAATATTATTATCCTTCGTGATTACATTCAATTTTTCTACATATTCAAATTCTACATTTTGTATATAGATTTTGTTACTAAATATTTTTTCTTATCACCATTAATTTCAATCTGAATTAGAAGAAAATTATAAATTACCTCCTCTTCCAGCCCATTTACCTATCCAGGCATCTTAATTTCTTAACACTCCGTTTTTTTAAATTTAAAATAAAAGGAGATAAATAGTTTTAAATTATATTCGAATGGTCTATTATATTCTATATATCAGTATTTTTTTCTGAATTTAATACCAACTTGATTTTCAAAATGTTCCATTCGTTATCCATATGATTGATTACATATGTTAAAATTTAAAAAAATTCAAATATTCTAATTTTTCAATTTAAATACAATTGAATATTATTTTTTATTAATATCATATCAAAAAAGAGAATTTATTAAAAATTAAAAATAAAAAAAGAAGCCTATTAATAAAAAAATATAATAGAATACAATAATTTTGATTTAAAACAAATTTTAATTTTAAAAAAAAATACTCAATATAAAAAAGACATAAATTTAAAACATCTCGTAATATCATTTGTCTAAAAAACATATTTTAATTAACCAAGAAATCATTTTTGCACTTAAAATATATTTGTAATTAATAATTGAAACAAAAACAAAAATAATAAAATTTAGTCATTTTAATTGAAGTTTTGAAAATATTTTTGTATTGATAAAAGTTTAAAAATAATATATTCAGTTTTTTTAAGCTTTCACTTTCAAATAGAAAAGAAGAAATATTCAATTATATAGAAAGAATAAATAAAAATTAAGTTAAATATGATCTAAATATTTTATTAAATAAATTTAAATGAGAACTTTTAGAATAAATTATTTAATTTAATTGATATTTAAATATTAGAATTTAAAATAAAAAGTGAAATATTATAATAATTTTTAAATTCTGAGCAATATGCAGACAAAAACCTTTTTTTTATATATAGATAGTCGAGCTGGGGATGGCAATATGGGTTTTTCCAAAAAGAGAAAGTTACCCCCCCCCCGAGGCTCTAGTAGGGATTAATTTAATTATTTATTATATTTCAAAGGAATATTTTAATATCATTTTAAATGAATGAATGAAAATTCAAATTTTATATAGTTTACATAATTATTAATTTAATAAAATAAAATTTAATATTATAATTTAATAAAATAAAATTTAATTTAATAAAATAAAATTTAATAATAAAATTTAATTTAATAAAATATTAAAATAATAAAATTTAATTTAATAAAATATTAAAATAATAAAAATTAATAAATTTTAAAAAAAAATATATAATATGTAAAGAAAAATGTGCCTTTGCGAGTTTCGAACTCAGAGTGCAAAGTTATAAGATGGCGCGCTAGCTAGTTTACCCATCAACCAGTATTGTTTGGAAGCTTTTTATAAGGGTATATATAAGATTTCAAATTTTCGCCACCAGCGCCTCTATGAGCTAGTATGGTAACTAAACTATTTTTAATTAATTAGCATTTCCTGGACACACCTTACCAATTAGCGGTTTTCTAAAGGAAGTCTGACATGCCCTGAGACCTACTGAATATACATAAAAAATTTCATAAGAATCGGTCCAGCCGTTTCGGAGGAGTATGATTTCAAAGTTTTGTGACACGAGAATTTTATATATAAGATAAATAAAATAAAATTAAAAATATTTATGTTATATCCATATCTGTTTTATATTGCATTATAAGATACATTTAAATTATTTGAAATTGTTTCTGTAGCTGGAAATTAATTTACTTCAAACCGTCGGTCGGTTCGGACCTGGCCACAGGTCAACTTTTTTTTGTTAGTTAGTACGTTAAACGTAACTACAAATAGCTAATTTCTTAAACATACGGTATGTATAAATAGCCAATTGCGTATACATACTGTATGTATAAATAGCCACATCCATTTTTTACTTCCAATTATATATTTTAATCATTCTTTTTACAATTAAAAATATATATATATTTTTTTTTTATACTTACATCTATATTTTTATTAATATATAGGATTTTAAATTTTATCTATTTAATATAATTAGAAAGAAAAATTATTTGTTCATTAAAACATTCCTCAATTTGTTGTTTATATATATATATATATATATATTTTATTTAACTTCAAAAAAATGAGCCCATTTGCAACAACACTTTTTGTTTCAATATGTCGTAATAAGATTTCATTTTTTTTTTTATTTTAAGTAATACTTAAAAACTTTTTCCATAATATATATTATGATGAATATTCCAAGCTTCAGTCGTAAAAGTTTTTTTTTTTTTTTTTTTAGAAAATTAACCTTAAAAATAGAAAATTTTATAATCATAGGCGACATTGATAATAATAATATGTTATTTTATTTGATTTCTGTTTTTGTTAAAATGTTTTTGCCCTATCCAAGAAAGTTTCAAAATATTAATGTAAATATTTATGGTATATATATATATATATATGTATATATATATATATATATCGTATACCTATAAGGAAAGTTTTTAATTAATATAGAAAATATATGTTATTAATAAATTGGATTGTAATTTTAATTTTTCTGGAATTATTTTCTTAAAAAAAAACATCCATTGACAAATCTTTCACGATTGAATTTAAGGCATTTTTTGTATGAATCCAACCGATAATTCCACATCCAGACAATCATGCTTATTACATATAAAGTTCTAGAAATTTCAACATAACGTTTTCCGAGACTCTGCCTTGAAACTTATTTTGAATAATTAAAGCAAATCAAGACATGTATAAATAAAAATATTCTCGTGTTTGAGGAGAATGGAACGAGCGAGGTGTCCATGGAGGGAAAACGAATTGAACAAACTGTGCGATCCAAGGTTCAGAAGTTTCAATTTATAGATCAACTCGAAAACTTGACTACTATCGATCAATTTTATTGAAATAAAGAATTGTTAATATCTCCCACACAGGTTGACCAGCTCTTTTTAAAAAACATATCTATATATTCTATATTTTCATTTTTACATAATTATTAATAATATTTATTTTGGGTTCTATATGTTATTTGAATGAGTTTTTTGGCCATTAAGTATTTATTTTTTTCTTAGAAATTTTTGTTTAAAAAAATGCTATGAAAATTATATTTAAACATGAATTTCCACCCTAAGAGTTTTGAATTTCATATCTTCAAAGAAAAAACTACATTTTCTTGTCTACAAAAAGAAAACTTTGAACTTAAATATTTATAACACTTGTTCTAAAATCTAATTTATATATATATATATTAATGTATAGAAATGAGTAAGTGTAGGTATTCATAAATAAGAATTCTCTTTTTTTTTTTTTTAAATAAAAAAAGTCGAATGTATAACAGGGTACCTTGTTTCTTATTTTTAAAGAGTAAATAATTCAGTTAAGGTTTATAAACGGGAACCTGTAGCAAAAATGAAAGCTTGCATTATTAAAATAGCAGCATTAAATTTATAATGACCCAATTTGCTTCGTTTTAAAATGGCTTCTATTTAATTTCGCATGCAAATACGGTAAAGCACAAGTTCTGACCATTGTGCTCATGTCAGTACCCCGGCGGGGTAATATCAGCCAAGAATTCGCGTGCTGCTCCCTTTGTCTCCAAAGAAATATTATGCGAATTTAGATACAATTTAACCACTCATTGTGGGGCTAATATTAATGCATTTAACCCCGGAGAAATGTTGCTGCGAGACAAAGAATCTTAAATTGAAAAATATAGGATGTACAGAAATAGTAAATGCACTTAATAGGACATCAATTAAATAATTATGTAATTAGTGTAGTTTTTTAATATATCAAATCATATTTGTAATTTGTAGATAAATATTATGTTTTTCTTCAGGATTGAATTTAAATATTAATAATAATTCAAAATTATCATCATATATTTGGTATAAATTCTACGTGTATCTTACAACTCAAGAAAATTGAATCAAAAGTTTTACTTCCTTTCGAAGAACCCTATATATATATATATGTGGTGTGTAGCAAAAGTATCACGAATTTTGAATTTTCGTGGGCTACGTGTATTTGAGTTTCTATTGTTTTATTGCGTTATGATGGTCCTCACATATCCCTTACTGATGCTGACAAGTTCGGCTATTTTGAATGTTTAGTTAATTTTTGACAGCTGTTTTGCTTGGACATATTTTGGTTCGTCTTCGATTTCTGCTTATTCCAAAAAATGGATCAAAGAATCTGAATCAAATTTTGTGTGAAAAAGAAAATTAAGTGCGCCGGCGCATTCCGAATGTTAACTGTGGCATATGGTGAAGCTACTTTGGACAAAAGCAATATTTATTGGTGATACAAAATTTTCTCAGAGGGGCGAGAAAATGTGAAGTGCGTGCCTGAAGGTTTTGCTCATAGTTTTCTTCGATTGCAGGGGAGTCATGCATTAAAGTTCTTGCCAAAGGGTCGCACGTTCAATAAAGAATATTACACTCGGATTTGTGGAAAATCGAATATTGGCTTTTGCATCATGATAACGCCCCTGCTCACGCATTGTTACTTGTGCGCGAATATTTGTCTAAAAACAACACAGTAATGGTCCCGCAGCCACCGTATTCTCCAGACCTGGCCCCTTGTCACATTTTTGTTTTTGTTTTTTTTTGTTTACAAACCTGAATATGCCCATGAAAAGAGATAAATGCTGCATCAAAGGTGGAGCTGAACAAAATCACAAAAAATGACTTTTTTAAGTGCTTTGGCATAAGTGCATGATATCTGGGGTGACTACTTTGAAGGGAACAAAATAGATATTCATGAATAAATAAACACTTTTTTAAGAAATACAAAATTCGTCATACTTTTTGAACACATCACGTATATATATATATATATATATATATATATATATATATATATAAGCCTTCCTCTCATATTCCAAGAAAACTAATAATAAACATATTGTTTTGTTAAAAAATAGGTAAAATTGTACAACCAATTTAATTATTTATTATTTGATTATTTGTAATAATGATGATAGTTTATATATCTTTCAGAAGATAGTAATATGAAAAATTCATAGAGGACGATCTAAAACCATTTCAGTTATTTAATTATTATAGCCATATTTTTTTGACTCTATGTGCACTGGCCGGCCAGATAAAAATTGGCCCTGACAATCCTGCAATTATTTATCATTAGAAGTGAGAAATGTCACTTTTGACTGACAAATATAAAGAATAGGAAATTGTTGATTGGTGGTAGGTTTGGGCATGGCAATTGCTGTGAAATATTTAATAAATCTATTTCCTGTTGAGTGTCTTGTTTTTGTTGCCCGGTGAGATGCTACAATTTTATTTATTATTTTCAAAACAAATATTGTTTTTAATTTTTCTGAATTTTAAGTTTCGATCCTCGTTCAACTCAAGTCCCAGTAGTAGCATAAATATTATATATTAATATAAATTTGTTTAATAAATGTTGATGTTTTTTATTTTATTTTATTTATATTATTATAAGTTTTTCTAATAGGTATATATATCATATAATAGATATATTTCAATATGTCTCCCCAATGTTTCAATTAAAAAAAATAAATAAATAAGATAAGAAGATTGAAGATACATACATTAAATAAAATGAAACACTTTGAACCACCACCACCACCACCACTTATAAAAATGGTTTAAATAAATGATGACGATTGTCATTAGACTGCTCGTGTCATGATCCGTTTTCTTAAAGATATTTTTTTTATTGATCGTTTCTCGTTACTTTATCTCCCATTCCATTTTTGCAATGTTTAATATCAGAATGAGTGAGTAGCTGACTTGTTCTGGTCCCATTTATCGCAGCCATGTCATTTCGCTTGTGCATGTCTGCTCATGGCTCAATTACGTTTGCTTCTTCTTGGCTATCTTCTTGGCCATCATCTATATTTGAGCATGGCACGAGAACAGTGGTGACAACCAACCCGAGCCCTCAGCCCATCGGTCTCTAGGACAGTTGACCCTTCCGATCCACGTACGATTCCACAATATATAATTCACTCTGGCCACGTGACCAGTCATCATGATGTCTTGCCAACCTGTCCCTTCAACTCAAATCAACTGATTTTGCCCTCACTTTTCACCAACCATTTTTCAAAAGTGAGTTCAATTCATTCTTCTTCTTTTATTTCAACATTCATTTCTAATAATAATAATAATAATAATAATAATAATAATAGTAATAATTTCAAAAAATATTAAAGTATAGTTAGTACCTTGAGGATCATAATGATAGAAATTTTTTTTTTTTTTTTAGATAATTTATAATATAATTTTATACACATATATATATATATATATTTAAATTGAATTTAATTAAAATAATTGAAAACAATTATTATATATATTATTATTATTATTATTATTATTATTATTATTATGCAAATATATATATATATATATATAGATAGATAGATAGATATGATAGTTGGATGATTAGTTTAGATAGATAGATAGATAGATAGAGATAGAGAGAGCGAGAGTAAGAGTGTATTACAATTGGAAAGAAAGAAATTACTTTTCAACACTCATTAGATATTAGTAGAATATCTAATGAGGTCATTTTTTCATATCATTCTCTCTTTCCCTCATCTAATTAGAAAATTCGATTTGAAACATTTTGATTTAAATAAATCTAAATAAAGTTCCTTATATTTGTTTTTTGAATAATAAATAGTTTTTACCATATTATTATTCACCATCTAATTGAAAAAATTTTAATACCAAAGTAAGGAACTATACTATACATATATATATATATATATAACTTAAAGGAAGTTAATAAGTAAAGACATAAATAATTAATGAGTATTCAAATTTGTTTTCATTTTGTTTTTAATAAAAACTTTAACAATGCTCATAAATGAATAAACCTGTAAAATATCCATGAAATAAACGAAAATCTAATAGAACTTATTAGTTTTTACTTTCCCGCATACTTCGTATAAGGGAAGTATTGGAATCGTCAAAAATTTCGACTTCGAGATTTCGATAGATCTTGACGTTTTAGACCTCCCTGAGTCGGAAAATACCATTTTTCGAATTATGTCTGTGTGTGTATGTATGTATGTAATGTCTGTAAGCAAATTTACTCAAAAACTAATCAAGCTAGGACTTCGAAATTTGGTACACCGATATTATTCACAGTTTGTAGATTTCTATCAAAATTTCGTCCAAATCGGTTAACCGGAAGTGGTACTTTACCTACACTGGTTGCGTTTACCTTTCAAGTAAAGTACCAGTTTGCTTCGAGATATTTGCTTCCTATTTTGTATATAGATTTAAAAATATGAAAAAAATTCAGATACCAAATTTCATCATGATCTGACTACCGGAAGTGACATTTTACCTATACAAGTAGCGTTTCTTTTTTACCGACCGACGATAGTAAGGGAGGTATTGTTTTCACACCAAATTTCACCTATGGATATTTTTAGGTACATATCTCCACGAATCATGCATTTTCTTAACAGAAAAAAGCATTTTTAGCATGATGTCTGTCCGTCCGTCCGTTCGTCCGTATAGATGCGTATAGATGTGTAGATGAAATTTATTATATTTACTTAATACATCAGTAGGATGAATTGTTCAACTTTTGGTGCAAATCCGGAAACCGGAAGTGCTAGTATTGCCGATCGAAGAGAGGAAGTGAAGGGTTATTTTCATATCAAATTTCACGTGAAGGCATATCTCCACGTGTTATGCACTTTGTGTTGGTTTTATCCTCGAGAAAAATCATCTTCATTAGTTTTTTCTTAATTTAAAATTATATGACGTCACCCAGCACTTCATGACGTCACAGCCAGCCCTTATATATTATAAATAAAATAAAATTAAAAATATTTATATTATATCCATATCTGTTTTTTTTACATTTAAAATATCAGTTAACCGGAAGTAGCACTTTATTCTATATATATATGTAAAATAATAACAACAGAATTTATTATATCCAAAAAGGAATAATTAATTTTCAAGTTTATTTCTTTTAAATTATTTTACAAGTTTATAAATAAAATATATACAAATGGATAAATAATAAAATGAGTAAATTAAATGTCGATAACACATATAAATAGATAAATAATAAATGAGTAATTAGATGTCCGCTAGAGGGTGATATAAGTAGGTAGAGGTAACTATAAATATTTTACATCTTACCCCCTTAGGCTTTTTCTTCAGAAGAAAAAGGTGTCAATTTACTGCAGTGGAAACAGTTTGATAATTTTTTTTTTTTTTTCCACAGTCAACCTCGTATATGGATGAGGAAATTCTTTTTGTTATTTTGAATGGGCCCATCCTTACTTTATCCGTTTTCCTACGGTTTATTTTATTCCCATTCTCGATGTATACCATCTCGCCTATTTTAAATTCTTTTTTTTTTCTATTTTTATCTATCCTTTCTTTATTAGTATGGAAACTTTTTTCGGAATTTTGAAAAGCTTCTTTCCTGGCCTGTTCCAGATTATCTTCCCCAAAAGTGATAGGAGAAATTGTTGATTTTATACCCAAAAGTAAATATTCAGGTTCAAATTTTGTTGAACTATGAATTGTCTTGTTGTATTCCTTTGTACAATCTTCTGCGATTTTAGACCACGCTCTATTATCACCACTATTTATTTTGCATCTTATTCTATTAACAAGAGTTTGGTTTAGTCTCTCATTTAGGCCATTAGATTGGGGACAATCTATTGATGTAAATACAAGTTGTATATTTTTTTTATTTAAATAGTTTTTAAATTCTTGAGAATTAAATCCAGAGTATTGGTCTGTCAAAATCATTTTAGTTTCCTTTCCTTTTGTAACTGGATCTATTAATTTGATAAATTCTTTAGCGTCTTGACCTGTCGAAGTGGAGATCCAAGCGTATCTGCTAAAGTGATCCACTAAAATGTGCATAAATCTTTTCGGTGATCTGTTCCCGGCGAATCCTCCTACCGTATCAATGGACATAATTTCATAGGGTTTACTTGGAGGCCCTAATTTCGACATTAATCCAATTGTTCTTCCTTTACGAGTTTTGTTTTCTTTACAAATCTTGCAATTTTCACAAAATGAATTAATTAGTCGATCCATATTTTTAAAATAATAATAGGGTCTTATTTTCCTTTTTAATTGAGCATTTCCTATATGACCATAATATTCATGAACGAGCTTTATTAATTTTATACCAAAGTCAATTGAAATATATATCCTTGCTCTGTTATTTAGATTTTTAAAAAAAATATTATTTCGTTTTTCTGTTTTTTTATCATTTTCTATTTCTTTAAAATTTTCTTTTTGATCTTCAATTATTTTTTTTATTTCTATTAAATTTACTACTTTAATTTCGTCTTCATTTTCAAAGTATTCTAATATTGGTTGTCTTGATAAAAGGTCTGCCAAAATATTGTCTTTCCCTTTTTTATAAATGATTTTAAAATTAAATTGAGATAGATAATTGACTAAATCTCCCAATATTTCATCTGTTCTGCTCTTTGTTCTTAAATTTTCTAAGGGTTTATGGTCCGTACAAACTCTAAATTCTCGGCCCATGACATAAAATTGCCAATATTTTATTGCTTCTTTAATTGCTTTACACTCCAGGTGAATAATATCCATTTTCTTTTCTTTTTCTGATAATTTCCTAGAAAAATAAGCAACCGGATGCAACATACCATTAATTTGTGGTTGTTTCAATACTGCACCAATTCCTTTTAAACTAGCATCTGTTTCAATTATTATTTCTTTGTCTGTATCATATATTGCTAAAATGGGTGAGGAACATAAATATTCTTTAATTAAATTAAAACTTTCATCACATTCTTTTGTCCATTCAAATTTTACATTTTTTTTTAATAATCGATGAAGTGGTTCAAATTTTTCTGTACTGTTTTCAATATATTTTAAAAAAAAATTTATTGATCCTAAAATACTCCTTACACCAGATTTATCTGTTGGTTTGTTTAGTTTTCTAATAGCAGCCAAATTTTCAATTGCTGGTGATATTTTATTTTCTTGTATGAAATGTCCAAGATATTTCACTGAATTAGAAGCAAATTTACATTTTTCATATTTTAGTTTGAAACCCACTTCGTCTAGTATTTCAAAAGTTTTTTTTATATGTTTCATATGTTCCTCCCATGTTTTAGAAAATATTAAGATATCATCGATATAGTTTATAGAGAATTCGTCTAAACCATTCCTTCTTAAAATATTAGATAATGTCCTTTGAAAAATCGCTGGAGCATTTTTAAGACCATATGGTAATACTTTAAACCTAAATTTCCCAAATTTTGTAATAAATGCGGTTTTCTCTCGATCATTTTCTCTTAAAGGAATGTTCCAAAAAGCCGAATTTATATCAATTATCGAAAAATATTTACAATTAGGTATCTTTTCAATAACATCATTTATAGTTGGAAATGGAAAACATTCTGGTATTATCAATTTATTTAATCTTCGGTAATCAATACAAAGTCTTGTCCTCCGACCATCCTCTTTTTTGAATACAAGTGTAACTGGTGATGAAAAACCTCCATCTGATTCCTCAATTAACTTTGCCTCTAATAATTTTTTTATCTGATTTTGTATTTCTCTCTCGTCTATTATATTGCATTTATAAGGTCGTGAATTAATATATTCCTCTTTAATTAATTTAATCTCACCTTCTTTACATTTTACTTTTCCAACATCAAATTTATTTTTAGCAAATATATTTTTGAAATTTTCTATTATCGTTTTTAATTCTATAATTTTATTCTTATCTTCTATATAATCCAATTCATTCATATTTATTTGAAAATCGTTAACATTATTTTTTTTATTTGTTGGTTTTATTTTTATAATATTCTCATCATCTATTTTCTGAAAAATTTTTAAATTTTCATTTTGTATGAGTCTGAATTTCTTTATTGCGTCGAGTCCCAACAGTAAATCATAAGAAAATTTGTTATTTTTAATTACATAAGTATTTAGATTCTCCGTAATCTCTCCGATTTTCAAACTAATATTTGCCCGGCCTTGACAGAAATTTTTACCACTAAGTGTTCTAAATATAGATTTGTTTTTTTCTAATTTTAACTTTAAAATATTTAAAAGTTTTTTATTTAGTAAGCTTACATTCGAACCACTATCATAAATAGCTTTTATATTATAGTACCGGGACCCCGAGCCTCGGCTCGGTACTTAAGTTAAAAAAAATGATTCATTATTATTGGATTTGGCTGGTAATATTAATACCTGGGACACCGAGCTCTCGCTCTACCCTTTAAAAAATATTGATACACAATTCTTTAATTATTTATTACAATTATTAAATGTTACACATTTGCATCAATCTGATTAAAATTAATGAACTTGTGCTCCTCAATAATACATAAATATATAATATATAGGTACATATATTTTTTTTCTATAGTGTTTTTTTGAAAAACTGTTTAGCGCCCCAAGTGGTTATAAAACAAACTAAAGACAAAAAAACGTGCTTTGCAGCTTTTCGGAATTAAAAAAGCAAAATTGGCAGTCGTGGGACTGGCCGACAGAAGTGAAAACTTCTGCGTAAGAAATTTTAAAACAGACGAAATTCGCGCTATTTCACGAGAAAGATGAATTTCATATGCATGTATATATATATAACTTATATATTATTTTAAACATATATTTTAAACAAATTTGTAACTTATATTTATATATATATAAATACACAACTTTGTTTAAAATATTGCAATACGAACTGTTTTATAATTCTTATCTCTAACATAAAATATATATTTATTATGTGAAGTTCATTTCGTATAATTTTGATTATATATGTATATATGAAATGAACTTTACATAATAAATATATATTTATATGTCAGAGATAACAATTTATAAAACAGTTCTAATGACAATTCAAATTTCGCGCTCTGTTATAAGAAATTTGAAAGCAGATGGTTTCATGGTGTTGGTCACGATCACGCGAGTTCTATACTTTTTCCCCATCCCGCAAAAGTGCTCAACGCCGCTAAAGAAGTTTTCACTTCAAAAATTATTTAATATTTGGAAATATATCTGACTTATAGAAAAAATGAATATTAATTAAAGAAAGAAATAGTTTTTAAAATATCCTGAATAATATGTAACAATTTTCAAGATAGAAATTTATTACAATATTACAATTATTAACTGTTGCATCATTGCATCAATCTGATTAAAATGAATGGAACTTCGGGTACTCAATAATAATAAATAAAATAATATTAATAAATATATTGAATAATATTTTATTGAAAAAATATTAAAACTTATAAAACTATCTAAAACTTTATTAATAAAAGAACAATGAATAAATAAATATAGAATAGTAATTTATTAAAAAGTAAACAATAGATAAAAAGAAAAAAAAATAACAAAATCATTATTTTCATTTTTAAATAACGATTCACCCGGCGAGTTTCGAACCGACGAAATCCACTCGTTAAAACATCAGTCCAACCGCTGGACTATATGTATTTAGATAAAAAATTGTCATTTTTTTACTGTCTTAGCAGGCAGTATTAAAAATTTTGACGTTTTCCATATATAATTTTCAATTAAGAAATTAATAATGAAGCTGTATGTTTCAAGAGATATCATCAATAAAACTTAATTTTTCTTTATAAATACTATATCTAGTGTGAATTTGAAAAAAATCGTTAGAGCGGTTTTTGAGAACCAATATATATAGATAAATACATATATACAATTTTAGCTAGCATAATAAGATAAGATTTATTGTCTATTAATACATTTATTTTTATAAGTGGATTAAATTCTTCCGGGCTTTTTAGTTTAAAGAATCATAGTTTTCATTTATTTTAAAATTTTCTTTTTCATTTAAATTACTTTCTTGTTTTATCTTTAAATTTTTATTTCTACATATATTTTCAGAGTGATAACGGTTTGGCCAACCAAAAAATTCGCAAATTGAGCACGAAAATTTTTTTTTTTTTGTATCACTTGTATTATTTTTCTCTATATTTTCGTTTTTATTAAAATTTTTATTATAATTCGTTTTAATTTTATTAAATTCATTTGATAAATATTCAATTTTCTTTAATTCGGAAAACAATGTTTCAATTGTTTTTATTTTTTCATAATCTAGTCTATTTTGAAATTTTTCAGGGAGTCCCATCACTATCATATGAATCCTAGACTGTATTGTTCCACCGTTCTCTATTTCAATACATAGTTTTTCTTTTGTAATTGCATAATCGATGATGGACCCTCCTAAATATTTAAAATCAAAAGCTTTTTTTATTTTTATCCAACTTATATCTCTAAATGTATTTTGAAAAGATTCTTTCCAAAGATTCCATTTATTTAATCCAAATTTTGTTAAATTTGTATCATACCAGTCTTTTGATATGCCTAGTATATAAAATCGAAGCGTTTCAATAATATTAGTCTCATTCACTATATTATTTCTAAAACATTCATTTTCAAATTTTTGAATCCAAATTATTGGATCTTGATTTTTATTAAATTTTTCTAAATTTAATTTTTTTTCAATATCATAAAAATTAAAATGAGTTGCACTTAGCTGTAGTTGTAATTTTTCAATTTCCATTTGCAAATTTTTCTTTTCTTCTTGATCGAAGTTGATTTCATTAGAAATTTCTTCTAACGGAATTTTATTAAAAGAAATATTTTCACCTTCATCAAAATAAATTTTTTTAAGTTCTTCATTTAATTTTATACCAATTTTACGATATCCTTGAATGGGTTTTATAGCCAGCATTGAACTCTTAATTATAGAGTTTGAAAGTAATATGGGATGATTTTGAACTTTCCTTGATTCTTCTGGCAACCTATACCATAGTTCTTTGTCTTCGGATAACCCAGAAATTTCATATTCATTTTCTTCCTTTTTCACAATATGTACATAAAAAAATTTTTTTTCCATTTTAAAATTGAAAATTAATTTGTAAAATAATAACAACAGAATTTATTATATCCAAAAAGGAATAATTAATTTTCAAGTTTATTTCTTTTAAATTATTTTACAAGTTTATAAATAAAATATATACAAATGGATAAATAATAAAATGAGTAAATTAAATGTCGATAACACATATAAATAGATAAATAATAAATGAGTAATTAGATGTCCGCTAGAGGGTGATATAAGTAGGTAGAGGTAACTATAAATATTTTACATATATATATATATATAAATGTTACCAAATACCAAATTTGACACCAATAAACTAATACGAACTGGCTCTTTATCAATCCCAAGTTTACACATTCTAAATATTCATTCACAACTCTTTATACCTATTTATATGCGGGAAAGTCTAGGGGAGGACACTCCCGATTTTTTTATATATATTATAAGAATTAGATCTAATTTAAATAAATATTTTTACAGAATTAAATATAATAAATACATATAATATTTTCTTTATTTAGTAATATATGTATAGTATATTATAAAAAAAAAATAATTTAAATATGTATTGGTTGATTTTTATAAAATAAATTTAACAAAAATGTTGGTTGATGATGGTTTCTCATTAATAGAAACTAGAAATACATTATTATTGTCATTTAAATAGAATAACTCAATTTTAAAAAAATATTTTTTTATATAAACTATCTAAAAAAACTTTGTACTTAAACATTTGTTTCATTTCATAACAATATAACTAGTATTTTTGATTTTTACTTCTAGTGAGCCTCTCACTGGTTAGAGTTTAATTTTCCTATTTAAACACTTCATACCTTAAATTTAAATTTAAATATAAAAATCATAATTCAATTTTAATATTCACATTCGATTGATTATTAATTTGATAATTCGAATATCAGTGATGAATAATGCATCTTTTCTAAGCTAAATTTAAATAAATTATATGTGGGAATTTGAAACCTGAAATCTTACAACAAATGCAAAATACTATGGTTAAAAAAATTTTCGATGGGGAGGCCAATTTATATAAAAGTCTTTTCCATTTAGTTTTTATGTAGAATTTAATGTGTACACATGGCATTTTCTAGGTTATAAAACATAAAACCTTTGAAAAGTGGCTAAGAGAATGAAATGAGTCCGCAAAAACGAAAGCTAAAAGGTCTCTTTGCTAGCAAAGTACGGCAGAGATAAAACGGACTCCATATATTTTTATAAAATGCAAAGTCTTAAAAAATTTTTATTCAACCATCAACAGACTTAGAAAGAATCACGAGCAATTTCCATCGCACATAAAAATATATATTTAATAACAAATGATTTTCAAGTCCACATGGTTATAACCGAGCAAAGGAGAGGGAGGGGCTGTGACCGGATGAACCGATTCATGGTTTAGGAGGAAAAAAAAACATAAAAAAATATAAAAGTATTAAAAAAGTATTGAAAAGTCAATAACAACATTTCTTGGACAAAATGTTCTTTTATTTGGAAAATAAAATGAAAAAAAAAAAAAAATTTATTTAACAGTCAGTTGGAATACAATCAATGGCCGGAATTAAGGAAACATACCATTCCGTTCAAGAATTTCAAAATTAATAGAATTCAATTATACAAATTTCATAAAAATTTTCAATTAAAAAGATAATATATATTTATAAATATAATTTATGTATTTTTTCAAATTTTTTTAAATCTAAAAAAATATCCAAAATATAATATGTATTTCTGGATAAAAAAGTAAAATTTCCTTAATAAAATATCATAATAGTAAATTAACCAAATCAAACATTTAAAGAGCAAATCATCCAAAAATAAAAGATATATAATATATTTTTCGTTTTCTTCTTATGTAATGTACTACTAAAAATGTAACTTTCTGGGGTAAATAATAGAATATTTTTCAATTTTTTTTTATTTTTTATTTGATAAAATAGGACTATTGGGATGGTCGTTGATATAGAATAGTAAGAATAAATCCGGTTGATATGAATTGTGTCAAAAATCTACAATTCAATTCATTCGTGTTTACTCAACCTGAAAGTGAACAAACTTGATTGTAAAATTATAAAATTAAAAAATTAGCTGGAGTGTCTCAACTCGACTATCTCGCAATTTGAATTGGATTAAATAACATAATATATTATATTTAAATTAAATTTAATTAATTAAAAATTATAAATAATAAATATTAAACCAGCGCATGTTTGGCTTTTTGTTGATGGCACCACTATACGTAATTCTGGTAATTTCAGCGAATCAATCAAGCTGAAATTCTATATATAGCAGTTTTATACAATTATCAATCATGTGAAAAATTATCAAACATATATCTTTATTTTTACGGTCACTTTAGAAGAAAAAAAAATCAAAACGTTGTAAGTAATGATCCTCTTCCGGTTGAGCTATATTTCTCAAAAGTTGATAGAGATAGTAAAAACTATAGTAGTAAACGTAAATATTATTAAATTATTAAACAATTATAATAGTATGACCACGTATATTCATGTGTAACATAATAATAATAAATTCGAAAATCATAATTAAAATTTATTAGAGGTTTCTACATTTAAATGAATTTCAAATTAAAAATGAAATATTTTCATATTAAAATGAAGCTATACTAGAAAGAATATAAATAAGGTCCTAGAACTTTCTTCTAGATTGTCTACATCTTCCGAGTTTAGAGTTTAGAGTTTAGAGTTTAGATGATGCTCAATAACAGAGATCGAGAAACCGGGGATAAATTAGTTCTGATAAGATAAAATTATAAAATTGAAAAAAAAAAAATATATAACAACATTAATAAAAGAAACAGAATGTGTTAGTATGCTTTCCTTCCAATGAATTAAACATATTTTTGGAATATTTCTTCCCCCCCCCCTCCTCCTCCTCATCCTCCATCTGCCTTTATTATGCTCCTAGGGGAATCACCCCACATATATATATATTATATAGTTTTTTTTTAATATGGTTTGTTAATTTAAATAAATATAAGTATTTTTTAAAAAAAAAAAGTATAAAAACAATATTACAAATATAATTCTACATTTACAAACTATCTAATTTTGATAAATTGAGTGAACTAGAATTAAATTCTTAAACTTTTTCAAATTATTTGATTTTCTTTTACAAATAACTCTTAAATAAATCCTTCTAAATTGAAAAAAAAAGTAACATGGAGGATCTACACCTAATTAATATCTCTCAACAAAGAGTTCAAACTTTTTCACCCTATTTATTTTCTCTTTAATAATATGATCAGGAACCAGAAGACGAAACTTTGTGATAGTCGAAGAAGAAGAAGAAGAAGAAGGAAAAAAAAATAATGTATCGGTGGTTTGACATGACAAATCTTTTACAAACTTTGATAATTTATTAAATGATCCAAGTAAATTGTCCATCAACTTATTTACTAATTCAAAGTCTAGTGAAAAGAAATAAAACATTCTAAGTGGAAGTGGAAGAAAAGAACTGACACTAGAACAAATAGAATAAACTATTCTAAGATCGTTTCAATATTTATTTAACGTTTAATTATATCTGGAAGACAAAAAAAAAAAAAAAAAAAAAAAGATTTGAAAAATGGCAAACAACTTATCCAAATCAACAATCATTTATCATTAAAATTATGTTATGCGAAAACAAAAAAAAAAAAATTCATATTCTTTTATAACATAATGACGAGTAAAGTGGAAAATGAAATAATTGTCTTAAGTTTTTAGAAAAAAAAAAAAAAAAAACAATAATTTTTATCAACGCATGTAAGAAGTAGTAATAATAATATTATATTATATCTAATATTAATATTAATTTCATAATAAAAAATATTTAATTCAATATAAATAAGAATATTTTTAATTTTTATAACGGAATTTTGTAAATTAAATCACCAATTGATATTTGTTATTGTAAATTTATTCAAAAAATACAAACATATACACATATACATTTTTAATTTTTCTTTCGATACAGGAAAGATGTACAAATATTTATTGAATTTATAATAATTAAGCAAATAAATAGTATACACTCCTTTTATATTATTCTAGAGATACCAACATATTTTTTTTTATTCATTCAATCTATCACCAATATATCAATTTAAAAAATAATAATTAAAAAAAAAAAATCATTTTCTATAAAGATGAATTATTTTTTCAATTTATTTATTTATTTGTTGTTTTTTTTTAAATTACAAATAATAATAATTCAGAAAACAATAAGTAATAAGAGTGGATGAAAGTTAAAATGTCATTTTTCTTTATTATATGAGATATATTTTATATTTATTATATGTATCTATAATTCAAAGAAAGTTCATATTTAGATTTTTGTTAATATCTTTTTTGTAAATATAGATTGTAATATTATTTTTCATTGTTCAAGTCCCCCCACTCAAACTTTAAGGATATTACTAAATAAGTACGTAAGTATTTTAATGGAAAGTCAAATTTTTCTATATGATTTGATTATGTTACTTGTAGAGTGTAGAATAAGTATCCGTTTATAAAAGAAAAAAGATGAATTAATGAAAAAATGGTGTCGCTTTAGTTTTGCTTTTGGTCCAAAAGGGTTGGAGGTGGAGCCATTTGCAAAGAGTGAGTGGATGGGTAGTGCCAACCCTAATGAAATCGCGTAGAAAGCAACGATGTTTTCCACTATAATTAAACTTCCATCACGCGTGCACGCACCCAGGAACACGGAGCACGCACGCCGCCTAAGATTCAATTAAGCCCGGTGTGGGTGTATGAAAAGCAGCCAAGGGGCAGCAGCAGCAGCAGCAGCCGTTGTATTGTTCGTGCTGCTGCCCTGCATGCATCTTTCATGAGAGCCAAGCTCAACTAATAACACAGCAACCACAGACCACAGGTCAAATAGTTAAGCAGTAAATAAATAACGGACCTTCTTAATGAAAGAAACAACTACGATGTACGAGCTTCGGATGAACCAAACCACTACGATAGCTTTACTAGATTATTTAGAGAAATTACATTCACAATCATAGCTTCGAGAGAAATCTTAATAGATCTTAATTTTCTCATAAATTGTATACCTACTTATAGGTACCTACATTTATTAGTAAAAAACAAAAAACAAAACAAAATTAACTTGAAAAAATGATTTTTTTTTTTTTTTAATATAAAAAAGTATGTAACAAAAAAAAAAAAAAGATACTAAAAAATACGAGAAAATATATTTATAATATAGTTTTAAAGTAAATAAAATATTTGCAAAAGAATAAAAATCATCGAATAAAGAGGAGGAAGATAATTGTCTATATAAATGCACCAGCATTATAATTAAAATGCTGAATAGGTTTTGATCTGTTGTGAGAGGCATCACTTGAAATTCAATTGATGCCCTAAGTACAAGCAGCCATGCATTGTTTATCAAGCAGCCCACACCCCCTTTTACTCCTTCACAAACACTCCCCCACATGCCCCACTCATGTATTTTTCCTTCATTTCAATCATCCTATTTCATTTTTGCAAGTGAATGAAAATAGTGCACCAGAAGTGTTTCGAGTCAAAATGATTAATGCAATACTACTATAAAGTGGTACGCGCGATATCTACGTATATTCATACTTAACATAGACAACTCGTATGTTTGTTACTATTTTTATATTCACTTATTAGTCGAATCCGTTGCAAACCGTGTTTGCAATTTCAGTTTCAAATAAATTTATCGTGGTTTATCGTGGTTTAATTAATTAAATAGCCCTTTGAAAACAATATCTGGGCGTGGATATTAAAAAAACGATCTCTTTTGTTGATAAGTTCATGTTTAATATTGACATTTGTTCGTTGTGCTAATCTTTGGGCTGTTGCCTCAGTGGAATCCATGACATACATAGAATTGGACGTATTTAATTGAATTTCCGCCTTGTAGGTTTCAATGTGAAGTTCTGAGATATATATACTTGACCATGTATTTTGAAAACGTATGAACTATTTCCTGGAGACTCAACCAGTTTTGCAGCCATCGACCTTCAAAACGTATAAAAACATCAAAATCCCGAAAAGGGAAAATTTTCGTGATCGCAATTTTATCTCTGATGAGATAGTAAAAATGAAAAACTGATTCCTTTAGTAGGATCTATTAGTAGAAATGTGAGGGTGTGATTCCCCATAACAATTAATCCAATATTCCAACGTTTATTTCGATTGTAATTGTGTTGTTGAATGTCCAAAACATGTAACAACTTCTCGTTCTTCTTACAACACTTAAAAACATTTTATTTTTCTCAAACATATCAACACTTTAAGAGCATTCGAAACACTTCAATTTTAAGTTTAATACAAAGTTTTTGATGCAATTTTTCAATAGAATTAGGTAGATATTTAGCTAGTCTGAGAAAAATAAAAGTAATTTTTTGCAATAGCTTATAGTTTTTAATGAATTAAGGCAAAACATTTACTGCTAAATATTTATTTAGATATTCGATTAACACATTTAGTTATAGAAAAAAAAACATTACGTAAGATAATTTATTTAAATTAATTTTTAAATAATTTAAAAGTATTATGATTTGAATCGAAATATGTATTTAATTTTAAATTTAAATTTACCATACATACTCATAAATGATAAGTAATAAATATGGACGGCAATTTTCCCACCACCTGTGACCCCAAGATTAATTTTTTTTTTTTTACCCATTTGTTTATTCATAATATCATTTTTATACACATTACTCACTTTATTATTAATAGAGTATTTCTCATCTTTTTTTTTCTCTTATAAAAATAAAGCGATATAAGGGATTAATAAACATAAAAATTATTTCATTAAATGGTTAAATTGGACCTAATTGTCATAAATATACTTGAAAAAAAAAACCAAACTATTTATCTGATCTATTATTTATGATTTGTTTTGTTTTTCTTTAATAAAATTAATTGTATAATTTGGCAACGTTCTATGAAAAATTAAATTGTTTAAATTATTCAAAAATAATTAAAAAAAATATTTATTATTGATCTGTGTGGCAAATGATTGTGGTTTTATTCTTATTTGATTGATATTGTTTTAAGTGTAGATCCATTATTCTTTATTCACAGAGAATGTTTCGAATAAATTATCATCATCGCGAATGATTAGATTTTACTAATATCAAAATTATTTTGTCTATTCTTTTCTCTTTTCCTCTCACGTTTCTATTTAAGAGAATCAAATGAATGTTTCATAAAGCTTAAATGAAATATTATTCGTATCTTGGAGGTTTTGTGCGATAGTGGTCCATTTATTATTTTATCTGAAGTCAACATTTCTCTCTTTAGCTATATAATTTTACTAAATCACAAATGTATCTACTACTTCTCCCCCTTCCCCTGCCCCCTTTTCCCTTGCACCCTCCACCCTGGAGTTGTTTCTTCCATCAATTTATTGTCATCTTTATTCCGCACAATCTGACACTCCCACCACTCCGATTGCCATTAAAATGCTTTTTGGGACCTTTCTTTCTTAGCTGCCACATCAACTCCAACTTGGCAACATTTTAGTCTCTCATTGTCTTTTTTTATACATATATATATTATTTTCTTAAGTAACAGGCAAAATTCGTTCAATATTAATCGGCTATCTCTAAAACGCATTATTTAAAACATTTTCAAAAGAATGCCACACTTTACTTATTGAAATACTTTTGAATTGCTTTATTATATATTATTATATGCAAGTAATAATTTAATAATATTCATTTTTTCAAAAAAAAAAAAAAATTATCATTAAGTATTCTTTAAAAATTTGATTTACTTTTATTTCAACTTAAAAATTACATATAATTTTATAAATAAAAATGTCATATATTTTTTAGGATTTATTCACTTGAAATTGAATTTTATTTTTTTTTGCCAAAAACAGAAATAGTTTGAGAAATACTTTAGAGTTTAGACCCACAAGTAAATTATTGAAGCATCGTCTAAAACATAGATAGGTTCTCAAACTTTTTTGTGTCGTTCGGTTTTGGGTAGACGCCCTAATTTGAATTTGATTTTTTATAATAAAAAAATTACCCTTTTTTTTAGAGCCTTATTAAAAAATCAAAAATGTTTTAAGAGCCATGTCGAGAAAACACGTAGACCCCGATTTTCATTTCATGGATCCCCAAATTTTTCATTCGCTGCCGTAGACCCCTTGCAGGTTGCCATAAACCCCTAGGGGTCGATAAAGTCCACTTTGGGAACATCTGGTCTAAAATGATAAATATAGTTACTTTTCATAAGTTTTATAAAATAAAAGAAGCATAAAAATTTGCTTTAAATTCTCTTTCAAAAGTAATATTTCTATTTTTTTTTTTTTAAATTATTTAAAAGAAATTATTAACATACAACTAAATAATAAAATACTAAATTATTATTTGTTGTGTTTTTAATTATTAACTTAAAAAAGGCTTCGTTACTTTGTTGAGTAATTACATAATTTGTTAAAAAGCTTTACTATAAAAAAAAGCAATAACAACGATGTTTATTAAAATTATTGGTTGGAATTATGTTATTAATATTTACTTTAATAGAATGAATTTTAGCAATTATCTAAGTGAGCTTGTAATCAGATAAAAAGTGACAAGTAGTTATCAGTAGGTATATAAAAAATGCAAATGCGTTTCATATATATGATATGATAGAATACGATATAATAAAAGAAATTCTAACTTGCAATTATTAACATGTCAAACTTAACTAACATTTAACAGTCACTTTTATTAGTTAACTATTTATTTATTTTATTTTTCAATATAATAATAATAGTACGATTAAGATGTCATTAAATAGTGCTATTGGATAATAAATATATATTTGAGTATATAGTTGAGTAAATCAACAAATTTTTAACAAAAATCAACAGTCAATTCAGTAAAGGTGCACAAGGTAAGAAAAATTAAGTAATAAAATTAAATTTTAATTAATATATTATTTTGAACAATTTTTTAAAGTTAAAATACATTTATATATCTATATATATAAAAAAAGGTTTTTGTCTGCACATTGCTCAGAATTTAAAAATTTTTGCATATCTTCGCGTTTCATGACCTCTAGAATCCAAAAGTGACTTTAGAATTTTTCACGTCTGTCTGTCTGTCTGTCTGTCTGTCTGTCTGTCTGTCTGTCTGTCTGTCTGTCTGTCTGTCTGTCTGTCTGTCTGTCTGTCTGTCTGTCTGTCCGGAAAATTACTATTTTATAGACTCAGAATTGGCTGAACCGATTTCTTTGAAATTACATCACAATATTCTTATATACCTCTAGAGTAACATAGGCTATAAATTTTATTAATATCTTATCAATAACCGCAGAAATTAATTTTTTAAAGTTTATATAATTCTCCGTGTTGTTCATTCAAGAGCAGCTCGCGGCTCACTGTCGGCCTAGCGGAATCATTTCAAACAATGAATTATCATAGAGATTCCCAATCGAAGAATTATTATAATATTTCCCTTTTTATTTTAAATTCTAATATACAAATATCAATTCAATTAAATAATTTATTCTAAAAGTTCTCAATTTAATTAAAATATTTATTAGATCATATTTTTATCTTAAATTATTTTTTATTTAATTGAATATTTCTTCTTTTCTATAATATATATATAATAATATATAAATTTTATCATTGAATAATAAAAAAAAATATTATTTAACCTGAATTAAAATGACTGAATTATATTATCTTTGTTTTTTATTTTAATTTAATTACTCTATTATTAATTACTAAATATATATATATTATATAAAAATTAAAATATGATGATATAAAGTTGTTTTAAATTTTTGACATTTTTAAATTGGGTATATTTTTTAAATTTATTAAAATGTCTTTTTTATTTATTATGTTTAAAAGATTCATTTTTATTATGTGATATTAATAAAAAATAACGATGCTCTGTGCAAGTCGAATCATGTTGCACATAATTAAATAACAATTGCCAAACAAAGAATATAATATTTTTTTAAATTCTTATATTTAAATATCATTTCAATTAAATAATTTATTCTAAAAGGTCTCATTTTAATGCAATTTATAATTTTCTTCTAATTCAGATTTAGGACAAATCGTACAACATTATATCAAATCTCGCTAAGAACATTCAATATTTTTGTACACAAATTATTCAGAGTATTGGCTAAGCGTATCACTCACAATCAGTTTATATTGAAATTTATATAAATTAACAAAGTAAAAATTTTTATTTGTTTAAATTTTATTATAATGAATCAAAAAAAATTAAATATATAGATCACATGATTAAGAGAAGCAAAAAACTTAACAGAAAATAACTGTTGGATGGAGGTCGGACATGACAGAAACTGTAAGCGAAATCTTCATATTGCGGCTAATAATTTTCAAATCCCCTAGCACCACAGAATTTAAGTTTCTTTTAAGGAAAATAACTATGATCTAAAAAAATTAATAAATGAACTTAATAATAAAAAAAACAAATAAATCAATTAATTTAAATTAATACTATTAATGATGTATATATTGGTCATTTATCTATAGTTTTATACCGTTAATTTTTATAAATTGTCTCAAGTCTCTATTTTTGCATTTTCTCAAGTTTCATTATAATTAAAAATATTCAATAATAATCTAGCAATGAAAATAAAATACCAAAATGTAATGATCAAGAAATATTATACTCTATTATAACATATACAATACTTATAAACTATAGGCGGAGGAAATATTAGGAGATATCATTGCGGGTTCAGGCCAAATCGACCAACATTAATTAAGATATTTTCATTATGACAGATATTAGGAACAAAACCGCGAATTCAATATTTCTGTTCACTAATTATTTGTAGACTTTAGTAAAACATACGCATAACTCAATAGATCCGGATAAACTTTTTCAAATTTTCAATCTTCAAATTTCTCTTGAAGGTAGTAAAGAAAGAATAAGATGCGGAAATCAATTGTAAAATATTAGGTTACTCAGACGACTTAAATATAATAGGAGATTCGGCAATTGCAATTACAGATAGCGAGGAAAATTTAATGGAGGTTTGAAATTAATAGTGATAAGAAAAAATATTTAGTAACAAAGAGGAAGAGTATTAACATACAAAATCTTAAGATACAAAATGTAGAATTTGAATATGTAGAAAAATTGAATGTAATCACGAAGGATAATAATATTTGAGAAGAATTTTAATCGGGGTTGCAATCGGGAAACGCCTGTTATCTGCAATAAAGAGGCTTATCTCTTCAAAATTATTATCAAAGGGAATATATAAAAAGATTATTTTGCCTGTTGCATTATATGGGTGGGAGGCATGGTCTATGACCCTTGGAGATGAGAGTAGATTCAGAGTATTTGAGAATAGGATTCTTCCCTGCATTTATTGGCCAAAGAAAGATGAGGTCACCGGGTATGAGGGAGACTGTATAACAAGAAATTGCATGGCCTCTCTGCATCTTCAGAAATAGTTAGGGTTATAAAAGGGAAAAAGCTGCGATAGGCAGGGCACGTGGCAAGAATGGGAGAGGAAAAAGATATTGGTGGGAAGACCGATTGGAAAACGTCCGCTTGGAAAACCAATGACGCGTAGGAAGGGACGTAAGAGAGATGGAATAAGGGCTCAGGATAGGGACACTTGGAGAAATGTGGTTGTTGCTTCTAAGAACTTTAGAGTATCGTTGAGCCACATAGGTAGATAGATATAACATATACAATAATAATATATATAATTAATATAGTGATTAAATTAAAATATATTTTTTAAATAAGAACACAAAAAGAAATGAATGTTTTATGTAATATACTGATTGAAACAAAATGGATGAAAACCTTTTAATACTTTCAACCACCAAATACTATGTACAACTCGGGGGTACAGGGGGCGGAGCCCCCGTCTAGGTGTGAAGAGCGCCGAAGGCGCTCTGAGCAGCTAGTATATATATATATATAGAAAATAATTCTATTGAGTAATATAGAATGGAACTTTAAAAGTGTTTTATCATAGAGTTTTCATCTTCATTAAGCAAATATATAGATGGCTTTTGCAAAGCCATCACCATTGATGGTGGTTGAAAAATGGAGATATCAACGAATTTGAACATGAAAGAGTTTAAAATCGATTTCTCTGACTCTTTCTGAAAAATAAAAAACTGATTGTCGATTTGATCGAGATTTTTAGAGATAGGATACATAAGAAATTAAATGTAAAATGATTGACAACATAAAAAAATGATGATTTGAAAAAGTACGTATATTAAATTACAATATATACTTCTACTTCTACAATATTTAAACATAGTTTCTAAAACAAAACAAAAGAAAAGGTTTAAAAATAAAGTACTTATTAAAATAATTAAATAGTACCTGGAACAACGAGCTATCGCTGGACCCTTTAAAAAATATTGATTCTTTAATTATTTATTAGAATTATTAAATGTTACATTATTGCATCAATCTGATTAAAATGAATGAAACTTGGAGTTCTCAATAATACATACATAAATAATAATAATAAATAATAAAATTAACTAATAAAAACTTAGAGAAGAATTATAACAAAAAATTAAACGACAAAACAGATTAAAAAATTTCAAATATTTTAAAGGAACAGGAATTAAAACATTATTTATTTATGCATTTCTATTTGTATTTATTATTAATAGATCATGTTTATTCAATAATTTATTTGAATCAATCATTTTAAATGAATATTAATTAAAGAAAGAAATTGTTTTAATCTTAAATAATATGTATAATATATTTTCAAGATAGAAACACATAAAATAATTATATTAAATAAAAAAATTTTAAAATATTTTAAATATAAAAATATATTAATACATTTTCCATAAAAAAAGAATAGCAAGAGGCAAATTTCAATGAGGATGACGTCATTTAAATCTACTATTTTAAAATAAGAAAATAATGAAACCAATACATATCGATTTTTTTTTATAAATATTATCTATGGTGTGAATTTCAAAAAAAAAAAAAAAAAAAAAAAACATCTAGCGGTTTAATATCTCAATATTTCCGTTTGTCTAAATGAAATATGAATAATTCATTCGGTTAATTATTAAATAATATATAATTAATGGATTGGAATTTAACAAATAATTAATAATTTCCTGTATCATTAATCATTTTAATTATTCTTTCTGTCTTGATGAATGAATGTACGAGAAAAATCTATTCTCAATTATATATTATCTTAAAAATTTCTTACCTAATCACATTATCTTTTAAGAGAATTTCAAATCTTTTAAATAAATTATAGTTTCTTATATGTTATAAGAAGACTTGTAAGAATAAAAGTGATGTAATTATTCGTGTCGAATAAAATATGGCTGGTGAGTAAAAGGGGCATATGAATGGAGAAGGAGGAGGAGGAGGAGGGGGTGGAGGTAAAATATTGGAATGCTTTGGAAGAGTAAAGGAGAATGGGAGCCATGGCACTAGTGAATAATGCATACTTTAAAACAAAGATTCAGTATCTCCGCGAAAGGTATGCACACGAGAATGTGCCATAGTGATTTCTACCGAAACTATGAACAATCGCCCACCGGCATTAACTGAATCAGACAAAAACTAAATAGACGCATAAACATGATGCCATGATTCTCACTGGAGATTAAAATAGGATGGCTGAGGGGGTGGAGGTGGTCAAAAACAATCCTTTAGGGACCCAAAGAGATTCCGGACTCGACTTTCGATTCAATATTTACTCGACAACCGGTCGGTCGGTGGTCCTATCCAGAAACGCCTACATACAAATTTCATATTGAAGCTTTTTCTATCTCCAATTATTAATTGAGAATTAAGATTATTGTTAATTAAAGCGGAAATGGATATTCTTCTATTCCTATCTTTTGCATGAATGAATGAATAAACGTTTGTATTTTTATATTATAACGTTTTTATCAACTATACTTCATGTCGGTCTGTCTGTCTGTTCGCTCCTATGACAAATTCAAATCGATTTTTCATCAACTTTAAATTTTTATTGATATTTCAATGGATTCCTAAAAAAGGTATGGAAGAAATATAATTGAAATATAATGTTTTAATATTTGAATTTTCATTCACTCCATCTGACGGATTCTGACGGATAACTTTATTGACAAGGAGATAGATAGTCAACTATCCTGGTAGGGCATTTGAAAATTAAAATGCATGATGGGTAAATGAGCAAAGACCCGCCCAGCAATCTCCAGGTTTTACTAGCCTTTCCTGGTGAGTTGACAATCACAACCCTGATTATATGTATATTAAACTTAAAATATACTTAAGTAAAAAAAAGAAAACAAATGTAAATAAAACATAATATAATTAACTAAAATTGTAATAGCGTATCAATAAATGATCGCAATAGAAACAATTTAATCTTGTAAATATTGTAACTTTCATCTTTTGTATGTTCTGATAATCAACTATTGTAAAATTTTTTTTTTGGCTAATAAACATACTCTTTAAATTGAAAAAAAAATTGCAAAGACCCGCCCTAATGTTTTTGCCTCTGCGGTTCGAATCTCTGCAAAACACATTTATTTTTTTACAAATTTATTAATTTTAAATATTTTAAAAGGCAAATTAAACTAATAATTTTATGTCAATTAACTAATTAATTTTCTTTTGTTTTATTCAAATTTGCAAACTTTCATATAACATCATCTTTTCTATTTCTCTCTTAATATATATTATTAAATAAAATTTATACAATTTAAATTGCACTAAAAAGAATAAAATAATTTTTCTATAAGCCTGACAAAGTTTATGGATGATTTGGTTCAGATTCAAAGAAAAACGTTTGGCGCATCTAGTTTTATTTATTTATATGTGAAACATCAAGTCAAATTTTTGTAATAATAAAAATTTTATTAAACACATAAACCGACAAATTTTTTTATAAAAAAATTTTTATACTTATTTATATTATTATGAAATAAGTTAAATTGTAGAATTCCATTTTAGTATAAAAATTTAATTTATAAATACCATAATTTATATTATTAAAAATTTTTAAGATTTTTATTCATAATTTTTATAGAATATAAGATGTTTAGAAATAATAACAAATCATATATATTACATTGCAAGGAATGTATTTTCTAAAAGTTTTATTGAAACGATTAAATTTTTTTTATTTATTTATAATAGGTAAATACATACTATATTGATTTTATTTATGATTAAATATCTGATTCGTATTATAGAGGGTTTTTACCATAATTTGTGTAAAAAAATAAAATTACAGTAACGAACAGTGCATGCTGCAATAATGAACTTTGAAATTGAAAAATCAAGTTTAATTTTTAAATTTTTGAGATTCTTTTAGATAAAAAATAAATAATATCAGAAAATATTTAAATATTTACCACACGAACGAAATATTAATTTAATTATTTTATTTGATCTAATACACACAGACACACATATTTGAATTGATTGTTTTAAATTTTAATTATTAAATCAAGATCACTAGTAGATAAATTGCGAATTTTTTTTTTCATTAAGATTAAGTAAGAATTACAACTAATATTGTCCTGGTAGGGTATTTTTTTCACAAACTCTCAACCTGTTCTTTTTTTTTTTTTGTTTTTTTGAGAACTATTCCTTTCTATGACCCGTTCACTTTGAGGAATCCAATTGTGAAATTCCAGCAGCACGAGGAGAAGGAGTCTTGTCAACCCGATGCCAAGTCCCCCCCCCCCCTCCCCGATTTATAACCGACAACACGCTCTTGTCTTATTGATTCTTCCCTTGTATGGGTATGAATGGAAGTTGAAAGTGAAGAGGAAATAAACCCCAATCCATAAGTGAATGAATCAAATCCATATACACTATACTATTATACACATGGTTTCTTATCTTATCTTATTACTTATTATACTAGCAAAAATTGTATATATTTATTTGTATTTTTTTGAGATATTAAACCGCTCTAAGTATTTTTTTTTTTTTTTGAAATTCACACCATAGATAATATTTATAAAGATAAATCGATCTGTATTGGTTTTATCCTCGAGAAAAATCAACTTTATTAGTATTTTCTTAATTTAAAATAGTAAATCCAAATAATGTCATCCATATTTAGAGTTTTTCACATGATTATTGAAGATTGTATAAAACTGCTATATATAGAATTTTACTGAAAGTATCGAAATTAATTTCTTAACACGTTGACTGCCGATCAACCAAAAGCCAAACACGCGCTGGATATTAATAAATAATAAATATTATTTATTAATTTTAAATTATAATTTATAATTAATTAAATTTAATTTAAATATAATATATTAATCCAATTTTAAATTTGCGAGATAGTCGCGAGTGAAGACACTCCAGATTTTTTCTAATCATTCTTATTATATTACTTAAGCAATTATTTTATTACATATTAATAAATTCAAATAGATATAATAATACTTATTTCAATATTATTACTATTAAAGGTTTAATATAATAAACTTATCAATTTGTTAAATTTCAATTAAACTTTTATTCATTATATATCAAAGTTCAATATTTATTACTTTTTTATATTTTTATATAATATTTTTCATAAGTCGTATTTGATTATGTTGATCGCTTTTTTTATTATTATGACTTTGTTTTATATAATTTATTTTTACTATATATTATTAAAACGCATTTACTGATCAACATAAAATGTTCATTTTATTTGATTTTATGTCCTGGACATACAATTTCTATTTGTAACTTCGGTCGTTTCAAAAGATGGACCCCATTTCTTTGCAAACACCATACATGCAGAATACGGCCTATAAAATTAGTCATAATCATATAAATAGAAGTTCTATGTATGTTGCGAAACAAGAGCCCCGGGTTGGGGTTGAAATCTTAGCCAAAATGCCGAAATGATGATGTCACAAGACAAGCACGGTGTCGGCAAGCGGCCAAGAAACGCCAAAATGAAATGTCTAGAGGAGGAGGAGGAGGATGGGGAGGGGAAGGATTCAGAAAAAAAGATAATATGAAAAAGAGACGGGGGCTACCAGCCCTGGCCAGGGACAGAACATTACGCAAATCACGGCAAGGGCGACGCGTTAGCGGATGAAAATAGCTACATCTGTTACCATCATAGCGCCACTCTGAAAAAAAATATATTTATTACCAAGATTCATCTTATATATCGTTTTCTGGATTTTGTTTTTTTTTTTTTTCCACTATCCTTACTAGCTCGTAATGTTTTTTTTTTTTTTTTCACTATCTCTCCCCTCTCTTCTTAATTTAAATTATATTTCTAACGTTAATATAATAACTATTATATATATATATATATATATGTAGGAATTCTTTAATCGTTTAATAAATCAAAATTATATAAATACATAAGATAACAATTCAAATTCTTAATAATTATTTTTGGCTCGTAATTCCTTGAAAATCTTATTTCTCTTCCGTATAGTCTATCTCCAATTCGTTAATTAATCAACAACTGATCTAGTCTGCCGTTTCCCTAGCAACTTTTCACTCGTTACTCTTCTCCTGCTTGGTGACGTCATCCCACATTCGGCCATTCCTGTCCATCTTCGGTCCCCGAAGATATCCTTGGGTATGGCTTCATGTAGTGTTTCGTGGTCCATCCAAAATTCTCGGTCTCTTTCCTTATCTCGATCCCTTCGGTCTCTGCCTCTAGAACATCTATCACGTTTACGTTTACGTTTCCTATCTAAACCTTTTCTTGATTGACTTCTATTTCTACTTCTCTTATTTCTTCTAGAAGGTCGTGTATGACTTTTGCGACAACTACTATGTACAGGACTCTTCTTTCGTGATCTAGACCGGCTTCTACTTTTCCTGCATGGACGTGAACGACTTCTTCTTCTTGATTTAATTGGTGATCGGGAAAGTGATTTATGCTTATCGTGGGAACTTTTATCCTTTTTTTCTCTATCGCGATCTTCCTCTTTATCTTTTAATTTAATATTTTTGTCAATATCTTTTTTGTATTTTTCTTTTTCATACTCTTCTGATACTTTAGATTTAATTTTATCATCATCATCGAGTTTGGATCCATTTTCTTTGGGTCTGTCTTCATTAATTTTATCATCAGTCTTTTTTTCTTCAATTTCTTTTTGATAAAGGTTTTTTAATTCTTCAACTGTTCTACGAAATTGGTATACCATTTGTATAACCATTCTCTCCTCAAGTCTTTTATATATATCATCAGAAATTTGATTAGTTCTAGTTTGTGAATTGAAATCAGGTAATTCGTTAACCGATTGTGTCGGTGAATCACTTGAAGGAATATAATTTTTCATTAAATCTTTTATTTCAGGTTTATATTTCGGAGGTGCATCGATATTTAAATCATCATCGACATTCATCATCATTATCATTTCATCGTCGCTTTGTTTTTGTACATCATCTTTTTTAAAATTTTCTTTATTTTCTTCTTGTATTTTTTTGATTGAAATATAACCTCTTCTTACATAAATTTCGCTTTCTTTTAACATTTCGTGTCCCAACAAAATTTTAAAATTAATTAATGATTTTTCAACAATGTAAAATTTGGTTGCATACTCATCTTCGTTAATTTTTATTTTTAATTTAATTATTCCTTTTGGGATTATTTCAACATTTCCCATTCCATAGCATGTTGTTGTCGTAGGGATCATAGAATTTTCAATCTCATCGGTTTTTATAATTTTATATAAATCTTCTCTAATTATATTTATAGCACTACCTGTGTCAATTAGCGCTTCATAGGTTTCAGTGGCTATTTTAATATTTATTAATTTATATGAAGTTGTTATGCAAGCAACTGGTTCCATTTTATTTCTAGTTTCGCTACATTTTGATGATAAATGGCCAAAATTATTACACTTGAAACATTTGGGCCCTTTGTCTTTATCAGGACAATTTTTTACATCATGTAAACTGGATCCGCAATTAAAACATCTCCAATTTTTTATATTTGTTGACCTTTTATCAACTATTTGATCTTTTCTAAAATCATTCGTTTGATAATTAATAGTTTTATTTTTCTTAAAATTATATTTTCCTTGAATTCGGTCATAAATTTCAAATTGCTCTTTAAGTTGTTTCAAATTTTTTGCTTGATATAAAATTATTTTAGATTCATCGTCTCTTATCCCATCAATAATATAATTAATTAAGGCGTCTTCCTCTATTTTACCTTGACTAGCGATTTCTTGCATGGCATAAATATATTGACGACTGCTTTCATTTGGATGTTTTCCTCTTCGTGATAATTCAGAATGGATAATAGCACTGTTTATATTCTTTTTAAATTCATCTATTAATTTGTTTTTTAAAATTTTCCAAGAAGTAATTCCCTTTTCATAAGTAACAAACTGTTTTGCAGAACCTTTCAAAATTCTTTTTGCATAAATAAAATTTTGTAAATCGTTCCATTTTAATAAAATACTCGTTTCCTCGAAATTTGAAATCCATTTATCTATTGATAATCTATCATCACCAGTAAAATATGGAAGGTTTTCTTCAATATCTTTTATTGAAAACTGTGCTGGTGGACATTTTAAATTAATATTTAGCTTTTCGTTTAAAATTTGTTTATCTTCAAGTTCACCAGTATCTTCATATTCACTTTCATTCTCTTCATCATCTTCCTGATCCTTATTAACGATTTGTATTAACCTAACTAATAATTCGGATTTTTTCCCAACGTGTGACATACCTCGTTTTTTTAATTCTTCTTTAAGTTCAGATAATTTCATTTGAACTATTTCCTGCGTAGTTAATTCATCATCATGACCGTCGTCGAGCTCTTGCTTATCTGATCCCGGACGAGCCCCCATTTGTAGGAATTCTTTAATCGTTTAATAAATCAAAATTATATAAATACATAAGATAACAATTCAAATTCTTAATAATTATTTTTGGCTCGTAATTCCTTGAAAATCTTATTTCTCTTCCGTATAGTCTATCTCCAATTCGTTAATTAATCAACAACTGATCTAGTCTGCCGTTTCCCTAGCAACTTTTCACTCGTTACTCTTCTCCTGCTTGGTGACGTCATCCCACATATATATTTCATTACTCTTTTTGGCAATCCTATTTATTATTTATCATTTTTTGTAGAATTCTTACTATTCTAATTTTCTCTTAAATTTTTTTCTTTAATTTGTTTTTATTATAAAAATTCATTATTCTTTATTAGAGAATGATAAATAAATAAATGTTAAATGATATTTTATATATTTTTTTTTGGAGGTGTCTTTATTCATAACATGAAAAGAAAAAAAAAAAAAAAAAAAAACCTTCTGTGAATAGATATTTCGATATTGCAAGTTGCCTAAATAAAGGAAACCATTTCAAATAATATGTTGTATATTTTTGTATTTTTATTTTATATATATTAAAGATCTGTTGTTTGTTTGTTTTCTTTTTGCAAATAATTTCATTTTCCAACCGATGTTCACATTGGTACATAAATATTTTTATCTAGATTTTAGGGAACAAAAAAAAAAAAAAAAAAAAAAAAAAAAATCTATTTGCATTGGGTGAGAAGACAATGACCATTCTTTGGATATTGAATCCGACATAAAGTTTTACTGTTATTTTTCTCGTACACAGGAAGGGCCTTTTCCTATAGATATTTTTATATTTAAGCGTCTGTGGTGCTGATGACGAGGATATTAAGAAGTATAGGAGTCCAAAGGGAACAAAAAGCTATTAACACTATCAGAGGCGCTATTGTGTGACATGTGTAATAACGACAATGGTTATACTTTCCCTAGTCTCTAAGTGTTTTTCATAGGTCATAGAAAAAGAAAAATTGTTTATATCAAAGAATTGTATTATATATGTATATATATATAATAAATCATTCAATTATTTATTCAATCATGAATTATTATATTTTTATTACTATTAAATATTAATAAAACTATATAAAATTTGAATTTTATTGAATTTTAAAATATTCATAAAATTGATTTGATATAGGAAATTAAATATTTGCTAACAAAAATTTATATTTTAAGTTTTAAATCTAATCGAGCAAGAATCTAAGAAAAAAATACTTTAGGATCATGGATGTAAAAAAGTCAATATTTTTAACTACATATCATAGGTAACTAAAATTTATAAATTTATATTAAAATAGTTGCAATAAATTCGTAATTAAAAAGTGTATCATTCATATACGAAGCTCTTATCAACTTACAAGTTATATGCTTAGCTAGTTTCGATCATATAATAAATCTTAACAATATATCCAAAGTTTTTGCCTTTCATTCTATTTTTATTCTAGTAAAAAAATTTCTCTTTGTCCTAGAAGAGTCTTTCCTTTGGTAGACTTTTAAATATATAAACCACAACCATTGTTCGATTTGATGACATCTACACTGAAAAATGATAAATATTCTGTTCTTTGCAGATTTATTTTTACTCAAACCGTGTTTTGATTTCAAAATTGGCAAAATAATAATAATAAAAAAAAAAAAAAATTGGACCGATTGAATTTTTATTCATATTTAAATCTTTGGTATTTCAATAATTATTTATTTATTTATTTTTTTTTATAAAGTTATTTTATGATGAAATTACTAAAACATATATAAATAAGTTGGTATTTTAAGTCCAAATAAATATTAGATTATCTCATAAGAATTAAATAAAAGGATTTTCTTTTATGAAAAGATAGTTCTTAAAAAAGATCTTAAAATAGAAAACTAATAAATGAATAAATATTTATTATAACGTAATTAAAATTTAATGAACAAAAATAAAATATAGAAAATGGATTATCAATTCTATTTGAAAAATGAGAATCAATAAAGGCATCCATTCCCTTAAATACTTACCAGTTATTATATATACTTCTAATTATTTAATTTGAAAATAAAAACAAAACAAAAATGATTTATTATTGATAATAACTAAAATATAAAGGTATTTATTAAAAAATAACAACAACAACAACAAAATTAATTAATAAATATAATAAATTTGATTATTATTTTTCCATTTTTATAAATATAATTTAATTATTTTTATTTTTTAACAAAACGTGTGTGAAATATCTTTTAAAGAATATTATTACTTGTCATAAAGACAAAATAATATATCTTTTGTTATAATAATTTATTTTTTTTTTTTTAGAAAATAAAAATATTACTAACACAAAAATTTATTTCATCCAATATCAAATTTAATTTAATTGCTATCGTTAAAATTTTTTTTTTTTTTAATGTTTATGTAAAATTGAATATAAAAAATAGCTAATATATTGACAATAATAAATAGTTATTATTAATATTTTATTTTAGTATTCTTATAATATTAAAGTAAGCAATCAAAATTACTTTGGCTAAGGTGTAAATAAATAAATAAATAATTTTTTTTTTATTATAATTCTAAAATAAATTTACGATAAAAAATTATTATGTCTAAACATTGATTTTCAATAAAAAAAAAAAAAAAAAAAAAAAAAAAATCACACACACATGTATGTACATATACATATCTACATAGTAGGTTAGTAGGTAGTGCTAGGCAATCTAAACAAATAATAAATTTTAAATTTTAAAAAATTATATTGATTTGATAAGAGTGAATCTGGAGACCTACTAGATCCTAGCTAAGTGACTTGAGAACCAAGGTTGTTTGTTTTGTATCGTTGAAATAGGAGTTTGTATTAGTTATTAAATATATTTAATATAAAAAAAATATTTATTTTTCATTAAAAATATATTAATTGAAATTTTCCAAGAACAAAAGCTAGTCAAATATTAATTAATCTCCATATATATAAGAATATTTGAATTTCCTTAAATGGTCTATTTAAAATTTCAAAGACATCATTAAAATTTTGTATCTCTATAGTAAAACGTAAATTGTAAAACTTGTTTGTTAGTGGTAATTTTAGATTTGAATAAATTGTTTGTTGATTGGTTTATGAATGAGACAAGAGCTGAAATAGTTTCCCCGAGTCCATGCAATATGTATGGCAGAGGATTCACTTCCGGGCAGCCACTTGTCATTCCACGATGACGGGGGGGGGGGGGGTTATGGAAATGCATAATCCATCTAGCTGGGCCCGAGGCGAAAGGCTTGTTACATGTTACTGTTACTGTTATTGCAACGGTCATCAGACCAGACCCTTTAGACATCTCTCTGTCTCTCTCTGGCCAATTCTACTTAATTTCCATCCGTAAAGCACAAATTGAATTTACATCTATCATACAAATAACCTCATTTAGAGTTAGATTCGAATTGAGACATATTTTCTTTGTTCCAAATATTTCATCAAGAAATGAAAAAAAAGAAAAAGAAAGATTAAATATATTACTTAATTTGTTTTGTTTTTTTGTTTTTTTTTTTCAATAGTATCTTTATTTTTTTATTATTAATTTTTTTTTATTCATAGATATGTGTATTAAAAAATAAATCGAAAATAATATTCAATATATTTTTTTAGTGTCGTACACAATTATGTTAGTACATTAGATTTAATATAATTTTATTTTCAGCAAATAAAAGAACATAAGTATAAATTATTTGGATATATTTGATAATGAAAGTATCGCGTTGATTATTTACTTTTCAGGTGTTAAGTACGATGTGTCTTGAATAAAATGTCCTTTAGGTAGCCTATGCTAAAGTAATAACTTGATGTAAACTCGACTGAAAAGTGTTCATTATTTCGTGTAATATCTCCAAAAGAAATTCTATTATCTCTCAATGAATAAGATCAGGGAATAATGAATCGGCTTATACCTTCCTTCCATGCACAGTCGTGCTATATGGCTTGTTGCACCATTTATTGTTACTTATTACTAGGTTTGTTCATTTATTTCTGAATAATTAGTCTGATATCACATAAGGCAACTTCATAAACAATTTCTGGTTTTGGCCGTATATATTTCTCTATTTTATTTTTAAAAAAATAAAGACAAACATTAAAATTATTAATTAACTAGAAAGGACGGTTCTGTCGAGATATATAAATAAAATATTTTTTTATCCATTGTATCCATTGTAAAGTATATTATTTAATATTTTATATTTTTTTTTTAAACTATTTATTAACATTTATTATTTATAATTAACATATTTGTAATTATAAAGACATTTTAACATATAAAATATATTAAGAAAAGATTTTTAATTTTAATTATACTATAATATATATGTGCCACTCAGAAGCCAAAGCGATCAACTCCATTCACATTAAATGTGAAGAAACTGAGAAAATGAAGACCAAAGTTCACAGCTTGGAGAAAATGCAGATTTATTGATTAAAGAAAAATATATGTATGTTGTATTGCAATATTAAAGATTATCAAGTTCATTATTCACTTCATATGTTGCAGATTACATTACATCACTAGCAAAATTTTAAAAATTGGAGTTGATCGGTTTGGCTTCTGAATGACACATACATATGATATATAAATACACAAAATTTAAACTAAATTTACTTATGCTATTTTATGAAAATAAATATTTTACAATTTTTTGTGATTGAAATTGAGAGGCGACCAATAAAAGAGTACAGTGGCATTGGAACAAATAAAATCTGTTTATCACACACACACAATTTGAAATGCACAAGAATGTCAATACTAAATACTAAGTACTAGAGAAAATATATAGAGCAGAAGACAAAATAATAAACTTTAAAATGATATAGGCGCAAGAAGTGTTTCCAAACTTCGAGGGTGGAAACTACTCGTATAACATCGATTCAAACTCCGTGACACTGAATATTGCAATAGAAAATAAGCACAACGCAAAAATTCATTCGGTCTTCCATTAAGTAAAGAAAAAAAGAGTTAGTTACATGTGTTTTGGTAAGTGCTTACGGGTGCTATTAAATTATAATAATTAAAACATTTATTGTCTGTGTCAGCAAATCATTATATTATCAAAAATATCAAAATAATTGATATATTTAATAAATATTTGGTTTTTAAATTTGCCCGTTTAACATTAATGACTTTTACATGTTAAATAAATTCAACATTTTTATTTGAATACACTAAAAAGTCATGAGTTTTAATATAAATAAAAGTTTTTATGAAAATTCGTATGAATATTCGAATTTGAATATTTTCTCGTATTAAAAAAAAATAATCAATGATTACTATATGGCTTTTTCCTTCAAAAATAAATTTTAGATAACATAAAGTATAACATATGTATTAAAATCAAAGCAATATAGCATAGGGGTTCACTAGCCATTAGAATTTTCAGGATTTAATTCCAAAATTCGGTGTGCCATTCACTAATACCGTATTAGTACGGCCCAGAGGGACATATTCAACCTTCTCTTCTACTAGTATGTTAGAATCCAGATTTAGAATACTGAATGAACCAACCAAAGTGCCAAACGTCTAAAATTCTTAAAGCTGTTGAGGTGACATTAAATTAAAAATTTATTTGAATTAATTATGAGTAGTGTAACAAAAAGTACAATGTTATTTCTATCATTGAATGGTCGAGTTTTGACAATAATAACTATTTTATGAGAAGATGAGATGTTTTGTCAATAAGAGAACAAGCAACGCAGACATGTCCTCTCATTTTATTATTTTTTTTTTTTTTTTTTTTATTTTTCATTTTTCCTTTTTTGATAAGAATGAAATAAATAATAAAATAAAGAAAAGAAGCAACAAAAAAAAATGTAATTTAATTTGTTTCAGGATATAAATATTTTTTTTTTTTTTTTTTTTTTTTTTGAATGTGTTTTACATTTCGTTTTAGAATAAAGTTTTTCTTTTAAATCAGATAAAGGTAAACCTACCTACCTACCTACACATATGCATACATGTATCGACTAATACTCGGTTACATCTATGTATATATATATATATATATTATTTTGTTTGACTTAATATTTAATTAAAATATAAAAAAATGAAAATGATTAATAAAATAATAATAATTTGTACCTGGAACACCGAGCTATCGCTCAACCCTTTAAAAAATATTGATATTGATGAATTATTATATGTTACATCATTAAAATGAATGGAACTAACAATCTTAATAAATATTAAATAATATTTTAGTGAAAAAAAAATATTAAAAATTATAAAACTATCTAAAAATTAATTAATAAAAGAATAATGAATAAATAAATATAAATTAGTAATTTAATAAAAAATAAATACGAAAATAGATAAAAAAAACAATAATTTAAAATTAACAAATAAAAATTTATAAGAATTAACAAAAAATTTAACGACATATAATATATATCTATTTTATTATTTTTATTTTTATTTTTATTTTTAAATATCGATGCACTCGGTGAGCTTCGATCCCTCGAACTCGAGTCGGCTATACTTTGATTTAACCTCGCGGCTAACTATCAAATATTTTAGAGAATAAAAATAACAATACTTAAATGTTTGCAAGTCAATTACCAAGCCGTACTTGTTTGTTTTTTTGTTTTTTTTTTTTTGAGAGATTATATTTTTAATTTTATTTCTAAATTAAATAATACATTTTAAAAAATTATAAATTTAAAAATTTTTTAATACAATATCAATTAAAAATAAAATTGGCAAGAAACAAATTTCAATATGGATGTCATTTCTGACGTCATCAATATATAAATTTAAATTAAGAAAGAAACTAATGAAGATGATTTTTCTTCAGGTTGAAACCAAATACAGATCGATTTGTATTTATAAATATTATCTATGGTGTGAATTTCAAAAAAATCCTTCTATTAGTCAATTAATAAATTAATCCAACAATATACAAATATATATACAATTTTTGATAATATAATAAGATAAGATATATTCATTTCTAAGATATATAGATATAATTATTATTTTGGAATAATAGTATAATTGATAATTTTTTGAATCATTCATTAGAAATTTTAATTTATTAACTTGATTTTTTAAAAAAATTTTCTATGATAATAATTTTTTTTCAAAGTGATAATAATGAATTTGTGATTATAAATATCTAAAAATTGAATTAAAACTTATTTGCGCCTAAAATCATGTTTATATCGATAAATCTTTCACAATATGATTTGTTTTCTTTTAATTATAATACATAGTAGAATATTATTGTTTTTATTATTATTATTATTATTATTATTATTATTCTATTATTTGTTTATGGCAAAGTTAAATTAAAAAAAAAAAAAAAAAATCTAATAAATTTCTTCTGGACTAATTTAATAAAATTTTATTGGAAGTTTTCATTATATTAAGCTTTCCGTAGTTATGCATCTCGATTTTTAATTTAATCTAGATTATTGGATTAGTTGATAAACATGGTGTAGAGTTTAATAACTCTCTCAACTGTTTCTCTTTGTTTTATATATATCTTTACAATATTTACTAGTGCCTGGAATTACTAAACGTATATTCAAACTGGTATAAACATAATCGATATTTATGAGTTGTCTACGTGATTAAAATAGATTGTTTATATACAGTGTACCTACAATATATATATATATATAACAACGTAGATTTATAATTGCCTCTCGTTTTGTAAATACAAACATGATATGTTCATCTTATTTATAATGCTTTATAAATTTGTTAATATTATAGATTGAAAAGGAAGACATTGGTTAAAACATGGAAATTAAGCAATTTTTAAACTTTTAAGTAAAAAAAAAAAAAATTAATTTAACAAAATAAATTATTTTGTTTTTAATATAATATTATTATTCAAAAATGATATGGATAGGTATATAGTATATAATAAATGTAGATTGTTTTAAATCACACACATAAATTTAAGTGATATCTTATTTTAATATCATTTAAAATAAATTATATAATATACATATTAAAAATTATATAATAATAATAATAAAAAGAAAAAATAATAATTGAATAAACAAATAATTAGAATAATTATGAGAATAATTGCTCTGTTTTTTATTAAGTATATTTATATTATTTGATTTTCTTTTATTTTCCTGATGTCATTGGTTTCATTCATTCATTTTAAATACCTACCTTTAGAAATAAGTAAAGGAGAAATACAGGGGAGAGGATAACAGCCCATCACTCCCTATAAAGGGATGATACAATCCATTTTAACTGCAGACCCTTTTATGATGTGTCTAGACGGTAATTTTATTGAATAATTAATAAAAATTTTCACAGCTATTCTAAAAAGACCATATATTATACATAAAAATCCAAAGTGATATTAAATACTTAATTACTGTCAGCCCTATCAGAAGAGGGAAAAAAAAAAAATATTTTCAATTAAAATCATGATGGTACTTTGTTTGTTGAGGGTTCCTCAAAACCACCCCTTCCTGTCTCAACCCTCAAGCCTTAGTCCAGTCGATATCAAATATTTATATTCGCAACTCCTAATGGATTTCAAAAGTTGGCATTTCTCTCTTTCTTTACTTTTCGATTATCCGATGCCAGTCTAAACGTTACTGCTTCGTCGAACCTAAAGTCGGCTTGTATGCTCCACAATCGAGAACATTTCCATTTTGTTTTGTATTTCTCCATGTTCTCCTCTTTTTGCGATTTTTTTTTTCTCTCTCTTTACTCTCGAAAAGTTTCTTCAATATGTCTAAATAGTGTGTGCATGTGGATGTTCTCTCTTCTAGATGGAAGAAGCTTATAGAAAAAGAAAGAGATGGTTGCTTTTCGATCGAAATATCTTTAAGCTATAAATTCTATTCTTCTTCTTCTTCTTCTTCTTCTTCTTCTTCTTCTTCTTCTCATTCTCCTTCTATGTATATAGATAGGTACTTTTAAAATCGTAGCTGTATTATTGAATGGGGCAAGTGACTGGGAAAAGAAAAGAAAATTTTTATTCCATTCTTTCAGCTTAATGAGTAACCAAATTTAGATTATTCTATCATTTTTTTTTTTATTATTATTATCTTAAAACATTCGAAATCAATTTGATTTTTTAATTTATTTATTTTTTTTTAATAATCATTTTAAATAGTAAGTTTGAAATAAAACTTTTTTAATTAACTTTGTAAATGTTTTTTTTTTTTTTTTTTTTTTTTTTTTTTTTTTTTTTTTGTGTGTGTGTGTCATGGCTAAATCGTTATTGCTGATGTAATTGTTCTACATAAATTTTCATCTCCATTAATAATTAAATTTAAATATTATAATTTTATATATAATATGATTTATTTCTCGTACTCTAGGATACCCCACCATAATTACGGTTCATGGTTATCATATTATGAACAAACAGATATTATCATAAAAAGAAATCCTATGCAAATGTCTAGTTTGTTTTTTGTTTTTTTACAAAATAATATTAGATGAATAAAGTAACGGTCCATTCATTATTTCAAGTGGAGGGAAACAGGTAGGAGGCCCTTGTTCCGTTCAAGAGGTGTCCGTCCGGCCGTCAGTAAAGAATAAAAAATCACTTCACTTCAACGCCAATTCAACCAATTTTAATAAAACTCAATCAGGTCCATTCGGTATCAATATCTAATTACTAAATTAATAAGTGAATTTAGTAATAATATTTGCTCAAATTGTGAGTAAAAAAATATTTTTATTTCATTTTTAAAGAAATCTTCATCCCAGTTATAATTGTTTTAACTAACACGATTTTATTTTATATTTATATACCTAAGATATTATCTAATATTATACACGATTCGTTAAATTAATTTATTATTAAATATTTAGAATATAAATTTTTATCTACTTATGTAATTATACCTTGAAATAAATATAATTCTATAAAAAATAGTTACATATAAAATAGAAATGAATCTATTTTTTATTTTTCTATACGCGAATATTTGTTCTTTTACTTCTTTTATATGTACAGTGCTTTATATACAGTGATTTTTCCGCCCCAAAATTGATAAATTTATTATTTATATTGATTTAATTTACACAGAGATATACTTAATGATGATTAGTATTAAAAACAACAAAATAAAATAAATATTTATTTCTATTTTATAAATTCTTTTTTCAAAAAAAAAAAAAAAAAAACTATACAAAGTCTGTCATCATTTCTGTTGTGCGAAATTGTTTTCAGAAATTTGCTATCAAGAATTCAATCCCAATCTCAAATAAAATAAATAATAAATAGAAACCATGTTCATTTATTATATCCCACTCACAATCAGATTCATGTCCGAAAAGTGACCATTGAAAATATTATTTAAAGATTTTATTATATTATATGATATTACTTATTCAATATGAAAATTTAAAGTTTAAGTTATTACGTATTATTATGTTGTAATATATGTTCCTAAATACATATGTCAAATAAATAAACATAAAAGAAAAATAAGCATGTAATGATTTAAATTTGAACGATATTAATTAAATTTTTTTTATGCCACTAAAGAAAGAAAAATAACTAAATGGCATGAGAGTCTTCAAAAGATATGCTTGTTAAGCTGAAACGTCTTTTAAACATTAATCAAACCAAAACAAGATCAGCATGTAATTCTAATAAATGATCCTATCTTTCTAAAAGAAAAAACGATAATATTATATATTATTCACTCTATAGTAATAAATTCAAATCAAATTATTTATTTATGAAATAAAATTCTACTTTGGCGATATATATATATATATATATATATATATAAAGTTTTTTGTCTGCACATTGCTCAGAATTTAAAATTTTGTCTGTCCGAAAATTTTGACGTTATAGACCCAAAATTGGTTGAACCGATTTCGATGAAATTACATCACAATATTCTTGCATATCTCTATTTGAGTATAGATTATAAATTTTATTAATATCTAATCAATAACTGCAGAAATTAATTTTTCAGCAGCGCAAAGAATACAATACAAAGATTGTTTATAATATTTATATTTTTATTTTTATTTTTCTAATATTTACAATTTTTCAATTGATCATATTAACACACTTAAAACATTCACATTGAGACTATATTACCTCTTTTAATTTTTTAGATTATATGAATAAATAATTTTAATCTTGATCTCATAATTGGATTTTCACTTAAGTTTTTAATATGGGTGGACTATGAAGGAAGAGACGTGAAAGAGATGGGACAGGGTAGGAGTTAGACAGTTACAGCTCCGGATAGTGACACTTAGAGAAATGTGGTCGTTGCAGTCAAGAACTTTCGAGTACCGAGGAGCCACAGAGATAGATAGATAGATAGATAGATAGATATAACATATACAATATTAATATATAATTAATTTATTGATTAAATTAATATATATTTTAAAGAAGAACACCAAAACAAATGAATGTTTTATGTAATATACTAATTCAAACAAAATGTATGAAAACCTTTTAAATATAAACATATATATACAGAGCCACCGTCTAGGTGTGAAGAACGCCGAAGGGGATCTGAGCAGCTAGTTGAAAATATATTTTACAAAAATAATAAAAGTAAAAATCATAAATTTCTTCGACAACTTACCAAACTGATGTTATATATTTATTTGAATTCAATTTTAAAGTTCAAAGAATATTTTATTAGAAATTGGGAATGTGAGGAAAGGGAAGAATTTGCAAATGCAAAACTACTTGCTTGGTGACTAGATTAGATATTCTTGAAAAATTAAATTAAACGATTCCTCTCGTTTTAAAAACATTATACGAAACGGTCTATTTTTTTTTTTTTTTTTTTGCACCATTCTTTTCTATTTTCACCCTCGGGACATTCTACAAATTTAATTCGGATCGTTTAGTCGCCTTTCGTGGGGGATGAGTAGAGGAGGTGGAGGGGAGTCGCTTGTCAAGTTGCTGGCGAATCGGCTGCCCTGACTACTCCAAACCCCCCATCCCCCCCCCCCGCCCTAGACCTTTTTTAAAAGTAGCTGGTAATGGTATATCTGGTTAGGACGCACACCTGCGTCCAAGCGTCGTCCTCCAGCCAGATGCGACCTATCACGAAAATAGAAGAAATAAAAAAAAAAAAAAAAAAAAAAAAAAAATTGATATTCGTAGGTCTGGATGGTTGGGCATTGGGGGTGATTTACATTGAATCCCTGAATCTGCAAGTCGCAGTGCATAAGCCATTGATATTTTCCTACTCGATATCTTCAATACAATCACTGACTCGGAAATTCCACTTGAACAAAAATTATCATCAACAATTTCGGTTTGTTAAAACAAATACAAAATATTATACAAAAAAAAAACAATGAAATATTATCTTAGCCTAGTAATTTTTTTTCTCGTTTATAAATAAGAAAAAAAAAATAACTTAATTATTCGTATCTTTTATCATCGTCAAGTTTTTCTTAAATTTCATTCAGATTTAATAATCTCAGAGATGCTCTTTTCTCTATTCTTAGATTTAACACGTTGTGAGACTTTAATTAAAATGCTAATGAATTTTTTCTTCTTAATATATCGTATACACACACTTTCATAAGATTATTTGGCTCTAAAAAGAAATCTTTCTTTGCATTTTTTTTGTTTTTTTTTTGATAACATTCTAACCATCATAACTCAATGTTTACTGGCATTTTCACTCGTGCGTTTAAGACATCCGTTTATTCTTCAGATACCAGCCTCATCACAATTGGTATTGTTCATCCCCACAATAATAAAATAATTTTATTATTATAATTTTATTAGTAATTTAATATAATATTACAAGCCAGTTCTTTTTTTAAGAAAATTTAACGCAGTTTTATATTAACATTCTTGCATATTAGATAATAAAATGAACTTTTTTCTTAATTTTCTTCTTCACTTCCAGGTAATAACTCAGAGAGATGCTGTTTATCTAAATTTAATTGCAATTTTGTATACACGTTAAACATCAATAAAGAATTTTGTTTGTATTTTTTACCCCTTAACTAATAATAAGAATACATTTTTATTCTAACATAATTTTTTTTTTTGTCTCTGGCCCGTCAAATCCGTCGAACTTACGTTTGGTCATTTGATAAAAAAAGGTTTGCTTACCCGTGGAAAAGATAAATCTCTCTAGTCTATCTCTGTGCAACTCGAAAGTTGTTGGCAGCAGCGAGCACAATTCTTCAAGTGTCCCTATTCTCAGCCACAAACCATCCATCCAACTCCTACCTTCTTTCATCTCTCTCCCATCCCTTTCTAATAATATCAACAGTACGATGCAGTAATATCTTTTTTGATTGTTATTGTTAATGTGAAACATCAAAAGGTAATTATCTAAAAAGAAAAAAAAAAAAAATAGACACGTGTAACACATATGAAATTTCAGAATTCAAACAGAAACATTGTCATCGAGTAAACTTCCTTTGACCCGCATTCTCCACTTTCTAATTAGAATGTATGTTACGAATATTGCAGCTTTTATTTTATTTATCTTAGAGAAATTCAATGCGGGATGCAACAGAATGATGAGATCCATCAGCGTTGGGTGTATGCCATGGGGGTGGGCTCCTCGAAATTGTTACGCCATGACAAAAGTTTATTTCCAATGGAGTCATATATTATAAAGTACGAGAGTAGATTTTTTTTTTGTATCTGTGTGTGTGTGTGTGTGTGTGTGTGTGTGTGTGTATGAAGAAAGAAGAGATGGTGTGAGAGGCTAAAACAGGAAATGGGTGTTTCTATAGGGGTGGTGCATAATTCACCACTCTAAAACCTGAAACCGGGTCCAGAATCTTCAACATGACTTCCACACCTGGACGCCCCCCTCTTTAGATATATAAAAGTAAAAAAGAAAATAAAACACAAATCTAAATCTCCGCTTCGCGTGGGCGTTTCATAAATCATCTCTAGATTTCACTCTCTATTTTCTACTAGTCAAGATTTTAGTCACTGTCTTTGGCTGAAATAAATCAATTGGATTTTTATTTATCACGTTTGACATTAAAAAAATAACTACCATCATATAGGTTTAAAAGTATATTATTTTCAAAAACTAAATACTTTTGAAATTTTTCAATTTTTAGTAAAAAATAGGTAATATTATCTAATCAAGAATAGAAATGATTAATTTCAATCTATTCTATTAAAAAGAGAAATTTAAAAAATAATAATATAGATTTTAATAAAATTTAAGTTTACATTAATTGTAAAGAATTATTTATATATATATCTTATCTTCTTATATATCTTATCTTCTTATACGAGTAAAAATTGTTTGTTTGTTTGTAAATGGGTTCTCAAAAACCGCTCTAACGATTTTTTTGAAATTCACAACAGAGATAGTATTTATAAAGAAAAATTGAGTTTTATTGATCATATCTCAGGAAAAGTACATCTTTATTAGTTTTTTTTCTTTCTAAATTTAAATGTATATATGTGACCGCCTGAGAGATATATATATATCTATTCTTAAAATAAAATTAAAAATATTTATATTATATTCATATATTTTATTTTTTTTATTTCATTAAGAAGATTTACATTTAAATTATTTGAAATTGTTTCACACAACGTTTTGAAGATTTATCTTTATATTCGATTCGATATATATTAGGAGAATTAAATGACGTTATCAATTTATTATACAACGAATCCGTAAATATATATTATAAAATATTATATACTAAATATTCAATTAGTATATATTAGATAAAACATTTATTTGTTTTTAATATATATTTATATTGTAAATGTTATATCTATCTATCTCTATGTGTCCCTTCATATATAGTAATTCCACCCATAATAATATTTTAGTACCGGGACCCCGAGGCTCGGCTCGGTACATAAGTTAAAAAAAAATAATTCATTATTATTGAGTTTGAATTAAAAAATATTGATATACAATTCTTTAATTATTTATTACAATTATTAAATGTTGCATCATTGCATCAATCTGATTAAAATGAATGGATCTGGGGTCCTCAATAATACAAACAAACAATTTTAGCTAGCATAATAAGATTAATCCAAGTAATATCGTCTATTTCTATTCGACACTATTTTCAGTTATGAAATGAACAGTCAGTAGAGATCAAAATTATTATCAAAGGGAATCAAGACCATGGACGCATAGGAAGGGACGTAAGAGATATGGGACAAGGGCTCAAGATAGGGACACTTGGAGAAATGTGGTTGCTGCGGCCAAGAACTTTCGAGTTCCTTAGAGTCACAGAGATAGATAGATATAACATATACAATAATAATATATATAATTAATTTACTGATTAAATTAAAATATATTTTAAATAAGAACACAAAAAGAAATGAATGTTTTATGTAATATACTGATTGAAAGAAAATGGATGAAAACCTTTTACTACTTTTAACCAAATACTATGTACCACCCGTCCAGGTGTGAAGAGCGCCGAAGGCGCTCTGACTAGCTGGTATATAGTATATATATATAGATATTTCATTATATGAAAAACATTTTAAGTAAAAAATATTTTAATTAATTAAAAAAATATCTGATTAAATTTTTTTTTATTAAAGCTTTGGTGGCTGTTTTTATTTACAAGGTAATTTTGTAAATAAAACCACATATTGATATTTGTTACTTATTGTAAATTCATTCAAAAAAATACAAAAAAAAATACACAAAGTTTCGATCGTTATCAAGCGACTGCACTGTCCGAGCGTCCAGTGACGAGCTACTTTTGCAATCGAAACGTTGTATATTTTTTTGTATTTTTTGAATAAATTTACAATAACAAATATAAATATGTGGTTTTATTTACAAAATTACCTTATAAATAAAAACAGCCACCAAAACTTTAATCTGATTAAAATACTACCTAAATGTATCTATCTATCCCCAACTTTATTTTTTTAAAAATAATAAATTAATATTTTATTTTATTGTAAAATTTTATACTACTACTGTTTAATTAATTAATTAATTATGACGAGAATTCCTTCATCACTGAAGAAGAAAAATAAACTTTGATCTCCTTAATGTTTGTATATTTATAACTGAGAAGTATTTTTAGTTGCATAACTTAAATTTCAAAGGCGCTCTCATAAGTTCATAAGAATTCCTAAAAAAAAAATAATTCTGTTTATTATTTCACATTGATCATATTTATAAAATTTAATAAATAATTAAATAAATGATAAATAATTAAATAAATGTATTTATTTTAATTCATTTATATAAATTTTCATAATCTTAAAATTTGCTAATTACAAAAAAAATATTTATTATAACTTGTGGATAAGGAAATTTTTCAAAAATTAAATAAGTATTGTCTTTATTAACACTAACAATAAAACAATTGTATTATTTTGAATTGATATTTCATTGAAATATTTATTAAATAAATCAACGGTGAGAATGCTTGAAAAGCAAGAAGTTACACTCCGCCCTTATGAAAGCCACGAGTTTTTTTTTTTATTTATAGTTATTATCTACCCTAAAAGAATGAATGGGTTATTTTCATAATTTTTTTTTCTTTCTTGTGAGTATATTATTATTATTATTAATATTATTTGTAAAAGCTTCCTTTTTTTTGTTTTTTCTATAAATATCCTCCACATTTATTCTAAATGGTGAAAAAAATTGATTTATGTTTCAATTCCTAAAATACATTCTAATTAACTTTGTCTAATGGTTATTATTTTTTTCTTCCTCCATTCTGTTGGTTTTGAAAAATATATAATTTAATTGTAAAAAAAAAAAAATCGAATAAAAACTGCTCATTAAATATTCTTCGTTTCTTCATTATTACTACCTACCGAGAAACGAATCCAAACAAAAATAAAGTATCTTCTATCATATATATCACACCTCAATCACAACCATAATCATTCTTGGTGTTATATAATATCATTTGGCTTTTTAATATATATAATATTTCTCTTTGTTTTTTCTCTCTCTCTTCTCCGTTAAACATGTCGAAATCCAAATCTCTTGAATTAAAATTAATTTACATATTTGAACTGTATTTGCTTTAGTATAATTAAAACACTTTTTGTTAAGTTTTTCACTCACTTAATTTTAAATTTTCAAATGAAGAAATTTGTATAATACAAAAAAAAAAAAAAATCTATATAATATATATATATATATATTACTTTTAGTTATTATATCTTTCTCTGAATATATAAGGTTTAAATAAATAATAAAGCTTCCACCGCTTGGCTAATAATAAATGAGTTGGTTATGATTTTTAAATAAAAGTCGGCAATTTTTTTCTACTGGCAAATTATTATCAAGAATGGAAGAGGAGAAATGTCGTTATTTCTGCTCAGGTGACTTTTAATTACTTTTTTTTTTTTTCTTTTCTTTTTCACAAAAACGTTTTCCTCATTGAAGGGAAGGAAAGAAGCATGAATGAGACAAAATCAAAGGAGGGGCGTAAATGTCATTCGGACAAAGCGAACAGAGGAGTTATAATGTCGGTCGGCAACCCGGCCTTTAGCTTTACCTCTTAGATGCTTTAAAGCATGTGCTTTAGGCTCACGCAAGGGGTGACTCTCTCTCTCTCTCTTTTCTTAAGGGTGGCTCCGACCTTCTCGACAATTGGGTCGCGTGGTAAAGCGCTCTGTTGCCAATTTGTCTAATAGCACGTCATGGATTCAGTTACTTTTCACACAATTGCTCAAGTTGGATTACAGTCCAACGTTTACATCTACGACAACCACGCCCACACTTTTACCTGGCTTGCACAATGCCATCTTGCTACACGAATGTGTCTTCTTCTTGTTAAGTTTCTCCAAATAGTCAGAATCATATGTTACTTAAGTAAAGTGGGGCGTTTCAATGAAAATAAACTCAGATAAACAACAGTAATTTCAACTCAAAACAATGTTACATGACAAATCTCTAACAAGAATTTTGCACTCTTCAAAAAATGTGTGCAAATGTTTAAATGCAAAGTTACAAAGAAAATAAATAAAAAGTTCACATTTCTCTTATTTGTTTAATTTTTCAATTAAAATTTTTACATGATTGGGTTGGGTACAATAATTTTAATTGTTATTTTCTTAATATTATGTAACATTACTTTTATTTTAAAATATTAATATTAATATTAATATTATTTCTATTTTAAAATACCAGCTAAACATAATTATTTTTTATATGTACCTTGAATAATATTTTCAAATTATAAATTAAAGTGTAAGTGAAAATTTTACTGAAGTTTCATTGAATTTCATTTTAATTAATAAAGATTAATAATGTCTTTTAAATTTGGAGACATGCGTTAACAACTCAGCTTCCCATTAACGAATTATATTTCATTATCAATATATGTATACGAGAATCTAAATTACTTACAATGGGTTATAATATAATAGTAAACTCGAAATAAATACCTTAGAATATAAGATATGTATATTAATATTAATATTAAAACAAAATAGTAAGGAAATTCATTTAAGAAGATGAAGAATAAGGAAATATTAAAAAATAAAATGTTAGAGATAGTAGGAAGTAGGAAGAATAGCAGTGATTTATATTTTAGGGAATTCAAAATGTCTAAAAGGGTTATCAGACAGTTAGTTAGAGATAATTAAACATGATAATAATAGTAATAATAATAATAATAATAATAATAATTTAAAAACAGATGTGGGTGAAATTAAAAATAGATATTGGGACTATTTGTGAAAAAAATTATTAAATTCAAATGAATAAATAATAGATAAGAAACATAACTGATAACTGAGCAGAAATTAATTTAGAAGAATCAATGTTAGATGAGATTTGAGAAATAATAAAAGTAATGGCGAAATTCAAAAATAATTAATAAATCACCTGGAATAGATGGAATGGCTGCAGAATTAATTCACATTATTATCTTTATGTAGTAGAGTTTATGCACAAATTAGTTCTTGCAATTTGGCATAAGGAAAAGATCTCATTAAAATGGCATAAGGCAATATCCCACTTTTCAAAAGGACTGCACTAACTACAAGGAAATTTCTCTTTGGATGACATCGTATATATAAGATTCTCTCGAATATTATTTTATTAAAATTACGACCAAATGCAGAAGAAATATTAGGACAGATTAATTCAGATTCAGTATTAGATCAGATCCTATTTGCATTAAACCTGATACTAGACAACAAAAGGCAAATTTACTATTTGGGTTCATCAACTACTCGTAGACTGTATCAAATCATATAACTCAATAGATCGGAATAAACGTTATTCAAATTTTAATGGGAAATCCAAAAAAATAGTCTGAATAATTCGAACTTGTTTCCAATGTAGTAAATAAAGAGAAATTATCAATTATTTATCAGAAACTTTTGAATTTGAAATGGGTTAAAACAAGGAGTCGCACAGTATCACTAATTTTATTTAAGAATACGTAAATAAACAAATTGAGGAGAAATCAATCAAAATCTAATTAGACAAAAAAATTAGAGTATTAGGTTACACGGACGATTTAAATGAGATTAGACAAATTCAATGAAAGAAGCGATTTAAAACAAAAAAAACAAAAAAAAAAAAAAAAAAAAAGAAAATATTATTAGAGAAGAAGAGAACTATTGCACGAAATATAAAAATTTGAAAATTTAGAAAAATTTAAATATTTAGGTACTATAAACATGAAGAATAATACTAGTTGAGAGAAATTTAAATTAGGATTGTTATCGGGTAGCGTTTGTAAATAAATGGGATTATTTCTTCAAAATTATTATTCAAGGAAACCATAATAAAAAGAAATAAAATCAGAATCAAAAAATAGAATATTATTAACTGATTATTTTGACGAATGTGAGGCGTGTACTATGCCTATGGGAGACGAGTATAGATTTAAAAAAATTTGAAAAATGAAGGATTCTTCGCCTAATTTTCATTCATAACTCTGTTTTTAGATTTGATCCAAACATTTTAATTATATTTTTAATTCATATAATAGGAAAATGGAAACGTTAAATAAAATAGTAGTCGGATAATAAATTAATAAAAAAAAAAAAAAAATTCAAATATTTGACTTGAGATTTAATTTATAAAGTATATTTCTATTAACAACAATATTAATATATTATGTGAAATGATATCGAAATTGAAATTTTTAAATTTGATTAAATTTAAAATGGTGAAGAAGAAGAAAAAAAAGAAGCTATTTACATAATAATTTCTTATATAAATTCTTATGAAATTACATGTGTGATCAAATCTAATTTTCCTATTTAATCGAAAACTTTATTAAAGAATTGAAATGAATGTGATTTGAGATGAATATGTGTGTCTAATAACTAATAACTCACACTTGAGGAGAAATAACTACCCCCCGTTAAATTACTATCAGTATGAGTGTGTATACTCCCATTTTATACCTCCATAAATGGGAAATCGACTTGGCTGTTAAAAAAAAAAAAGTGGTAGGGATAGTAGATGGCTGTTAATGGCTCAACTAGACGATTTTCAATTTCCCCGGGATCCGTTACATAAAAAATAATTGCTCTTTTCTTATTTCGCAGGAAACTGCTACCGCGTGATAACAACATGTTTATAGTTATTGTGGCAATTTTCGATTCTCACCCATCGAAATTGATATGATTGGCAGCACATCGCACAATAGAACAAGCGAAATTACCTTTTTACAAAATATGTACTTTCGAAAACACATTTTTTTTTTTTAATCGAATCGTGTAAATAGTCAAACCATCTGGTAATGTCATTAATCAGAAATTGTGAGCTTGAAATTTTTTTTTTTTTTATGAATTTAATTGAATTCAAATATATTTTAATTAATACAATTAAAAATCAGCGCTTTGTCTTTTTATTTAATATTTTAATTTATTTTTGTTTATTCTCCTTCAAAGTTTTTTTTTTACCGACCGACGATAGTAAGGGAGGTATTGTTTTCACACCAAATTTCACATGTGGAGATTTTTACATATCTCCACGAATCATGCATTTTCTAAACAGAAAAAAGTATTTTTAGCATGATGTCTGTCCGTCTGTCCGTCTGTCCGTCCGTCCGTCCGTCTGTCCGTCCGTATAGATGTGTACAGCCTGAACGGCTCAACCGATTTTGATGAAATTTGGTATATTTACTTAATGCATCAGTGGGATGAATTGATCAACTTTTAGTGCAATTCCGGAAACCGGAAGTGGTAGTATTAGCGATCGACGATAGGAAGGAAAGGGTTATTTTCACACCAAAGGAGATTTTTTTATATATCACCACGAATCATGCATTTTGTATTGGTTTTATCCTCGAAAAAAATCATATTTATTAGTTTTTTCTTGATTTAAAATTATATGACGTCATCCAGCCATTCATGACGTCACAGCCTGGTCTTGCATAGATATTATAAATAAAATAAAATTAAAAATGTTTATATTTATTATTTATGTATCCATATCTGTTTTTTATTACATTAATAGATATATGAAAATTATTTGAAATTGTTTCTGTAGCTGGAAATTAATTTATTTCAAACCGTCGGTCGGTTCGGACCTGGCCACAGGTCAACTTATTTTCCTTTTATAGCCACGCCATTCTCTGCCATGAAACAATTGCATGTTTTCTCTTTTGAATATGGAAGACCATTGGAGAACGTCTCGAATTTTTATACTCTTTTGGTCATAAAGACACCGATCTATAACAAACGGATTAACATTTTTGCAACAATAACATCTTCAGCGATATTTAAAAAAAAAAACATTGTGATTATTGAATCGTGGTCTTTACCGTCCGATTTCGGAACAATTACGATTTTTCTTTACATATTTTTTCCTTCAACATTTCAATAAAATAATTTTAGTTTTTATTCTGACTTTTAGGATTTACGAATTTAAAAAACAAAAAATGAAAAATTAAAATTGTAATTCTGAATATTAGATTAAAGAAAAATGATTAATTATTTTTATAACCCAATGAAAATCCAACAGCAATATAATACCATTTAATAATAAATATTACTTTTGTTAAGTATGACTTTCTAATGAGATATATATATATATATATATATATAGAGAGAGAGAGAGAGATAGATAGATAGATAGTAACATGCACTAAACCAAGGAAAAGAAACTTTATTGAAAATTAATGCTTGTTTTTTTTTTTTTTTTTTTTTTTAAAAAGTACTTACTATTTTCTAAAATAATAAAAATAAAATAAAATAGTGTAATAAAATGTAAATAAGATTTATTAATTTACATGATAATTATTTTTATCTTTATTTACAATATATCGTTACAATATATAGTTGTTGTATTTGTGAAGATATAAATGTTAATTATTCGTATTACATAACTTAGCTATATTACTTATACTAAAATTTAATTTATTTATGAAAATTAAAAAAAAAAAAATAAAAAATAAAAAATTAATAAAACTGTATTTTTTGTTAAGAATTTAATTATTAATAATTATAAGGTAAATTTATAAGTACTAACTAATATTTAATATTTGCGTGAAAATGAACCACATGACTCATGATAAAGACTGTATTTGGAAGTAAATCTACCGATTATTCCAGAATTCAGCGCTCTACAATTTCCTCTTCATTATTATGGATATTTACTACAATTAATGGATATAAAAGTGTACATCCTAAAACTTATTACATCCATTAATAAAAATTTCAACCTTCAATAATTCTAATTATAAATTTTCTAATATTAATTATAACTGTTTTTTTTTTTTTAATAATAAAATAATTTTAATTTTATTATAAGATATTCTCAACGAGTTAATAAAAAAACATTATAATCATGTTAGAAGAATGTTCCATCATTATACTACAATACAATAGGATATATCAAGTAAAACTTACTAAAACTAATAAATAAAAATAATTAATCATGAAAGGGGCGAGAAGTGAGAGGAGGAGGAAACATAGACCTTAATCTCCTCTTGAAAGATTTCCATTCCATTGGATTTATTTATTTTTTTTTTTATTTTAAAACTTCAAATAAAATAATTAGGGAGTGGTTGGTTAGTGAATTATCTGTATTTTTTAATTTTAAAATTTTCAAATACATTTACTTAATTGTTTGTTTAAATTCGAAATATAAAATTTAGTTTTTGAATAATTAAAATTTGTCTTAAATCCTCTCTCTCTCTCTTTCTCTCACCAATATAATTTAAATACAATTATTTTAAATTCGCTTGCTTCTAATAAAAATTCAAAATTTTCAAATATCGTATTTTAAAATAAAATAATAATAATAATTGCTAAAAAGATGATTCATTAATAATAATCATTTGTTAGAATATTGAGATTTAAACAAAAAAAAAAAAACAAATAAAAACAATTGGAAAATGTTTCATTTGATTATTTGTGTGTGTGGTAAATTGGTTGGGATTTAATAGAAAAAGTTTTTTTGTTTTTTTGTGAATTACATCGTTTGTTATAACCATTATATTACATTTTAATTGTAGAATCATAAAAACCCATTCTCATACAAATAGAACCATTTGAATATTTCTATTTCACACTCTGTTAAATAATTTTTGGTTAATATTCTTGAAAACCCTTTCAATTATTTTATAGAAATTAATGCTTTCAGTTCTTTGTATTAACAAAAAAAAAAAAAAAAAAAAAAAAGAATAAATTTTTTTTAAGCTTGCTTTTTCTTTTATTATTACTTTTTTTACTTCCCATTTTATAGATAAAAGTAAATTGAAAAAATTCAGAAAAGTATTAACAAGATCTAAAATTTATAAGATTATTCTTCTGTTCATTTACATTTTTATTTCTTTTAAATTTAAAATTTTATAATTGAAACTATTTTAATTAATTTTTTTTATAACGCTTCAGAAGAAAAAAAAATAAAATATGAAAAAAACATAGGAAAAAAAAAATTCTAAAAAATGATATTAAGTATTCGAAAAGACGGAGTTATATTCTAATTTTGTTAATTCGTTAATTTTTAAAATTTATAGTACTTACTTACTTATACACTGCATAGGAGTTCCGAGTAATTTGAAATTAAAACATATTTGGCGGGGGCTATTCTTTAATATGCTTTGCAGGCCACGTAATTATAGGTCGCAGCAGGGCAAGTCATAAAAAGCAGGGGCAATAAACACACACGAACACGAATGGAGGGCTGTGGGGGCAGCTTCTGCCCCCGGGACGCCAGTAAATAGCATTGTGAATACGGCTAGTGCATTACTCGGAAGTCAACTCTAGTTCTACGATATTTAAAAGCCAACTCAAGTTAGGATTATTTTGCTAGGGGGAATTATAAAAAAAAAACAAAAAACAAAAAAGCATAAAAACATAAAAATATTTTATTAAAAATATTTAAATAGAAATTTATTTTCAAGGAGAAACATTTTTTATTACTATACTATTTGGAGACAGTATAATAGTATTTATATCAATTTATTTAATTATCTCCAAGATAAAAGTTGATACCCCCAACCGATGGGTCATCGCCCGCCAACTTTTCATAATTTTAACGGTAAAACTAAAATATTATTATATATCATAATACAACTTTTTTAAATAGAAGGGATACATTTATTTATTATTTATCATTTTCTTCATTTTTTGATCCCAAACACAAACCAAGTCATATTTTTTTAATATCTTAATTATTTTCAATGAATTCATAGAGAAATCTTCATTTTTAACAAATTTTATAGGGAAATTGTTATTTTTTTAAATAGTAGGGATATATTTATCTATTATATATCATTTTCTTTATTTTTTGATCCTTAACACGAATCAATTGATTTTTCATTAATATCTTAATTATTTTCATTGAATTCATAGAGAAATCTCTATTTTTATAACAAATTTTATAAAATTTGCTAAAAATTACAATTTCTCAATGAATTCAATGAAAATAATTAAGATATTAAAAAATATGACTTGATTTGTGTTTAGGATCAAAAAATGAAGAAAATGATATATAATAGATAAATAGATCCCTAGTATTTAAAAAAGTAGCATTTTCGTTATAAAATTTGATAAAAATCACAATTTCTCTATGAATTTTATGAAAATAATTAAGAGATTAAAAAACTATGACTTGATTTGTGTTAAGGATCAAAAAATGAAGAAAATTATATATAATAGATAACTATATCGCTCGTATTTAAACAAAAAGCATTTTCGCTATAAAATTTGCTAAAAATCACGATAACTCTATGAATTTAATGAATAAAATTAAGATATCAATAAAATATGAACTGAGTCGTGTTAAGAATCATAAAACGAAGAAAATGATAAATAATAGATAAATATATCCCTAGTATTTAAAAAAGATGCAATGTCGCTATAAAAGTTGCTAAAAATCACGATTTCTATATGAATTCATTGAAAATAATAAAGATATCAATGAAATATGTACTGATTTGTGTTTATGATCAAAAAATGAAGAAAATGATATATAATAGATAAATATATCTCTAGTATTAAAAAAAAGTAGCAATTCCCCTTTAAAATTAAAAAACTAAGACTTGATTTGTGTTAAGGATCAAAAAATGAAGAAAATGATATATAATAGATAAATATATCGCTCGTATTAAAAAAAAGCATTTTCGCTATAAAATTTGCTAAAAATCACAATTTCTATATGAATTCAATGAAAATAATTAAGATATCAATGAAATATCAAGTGATTCGTGTTTAGGATCAAAAAATGTAGAAAATGATATATAATATAACAATAAATTCCTCGTATTTAAAAAAAGTAGTATTTTCGCTATAAAATTTACTAAAAATCACGATTTCTCTATGAATTCAATGAAAATAATTAAAATATCAATGAATCAACGTTTTTTCTACGATATCAATGAAAATAATAAATGAAATGAAGATAATAAAGATGAAATATGAATTGATTCGTGTTTAGGGATCAGAAATGGATGAAAATGATATTAAATTCGAGACTGAGCTCTGATCAAAGTTGATACCCCTAAACGATGGATATTTTCTAATCAATCTTTTTTTGAATCTGCAAACATTGCATTTCGTATACGTATATCATAAGTATATATATAACATAATTTTTAGATAAATTTAAATAATAATATTCAATATTTGTGTATTAGTTTGGCATTTTTGGAAAATACTCTTTCTTAATTTAAAAATATTACATTCAATAAAATTTATAAAATTATAATTCATTACAATTTTTAAACATTGAAATATTAGAAAATAATTAACAAAATTATACTTATTCATAATTTAAATAAATTACCTACATAAGCTTAGTTTTAAATATATTCATGAGTGTTTTTTCTTATTTTTTTTTAAACAAATTTTGTGTAACCATAATTGTTTTTTTTTAAATATAAAATTTAAAGTTATAATATAAAGATAAAAAATTAAAAATTAAAAAATCTCCGTTGGTTTTTATTGTTATTCTTTAATTTATTAAAAAACAAAATTAATTAATCTCGGAATATTTAATTGTTTTTTTTGTAAAGAGCTAACCATTAGTTTAACAAGTTTCAACTTTTATCTAAAATATGATGAATTCAGTCTATTCACGCGAGGGAGGCCTTAATCAGAAAAATCTAATCATAGGTAATAAATATTTCAATGTCCCAGTGTCCATTCATCGTTGATTTGAGTTTCATTTACACATTTTATGAATATAATTTTAGATTAGAGTAAGAGAAGAGAACGATTGATTGAAAATTTTCTTAGGTCAGTAGTCTCATTGTTTTTTAATATTTTGAAAGACCGATTTCAGAGAAAATATATTGAATATGTTTATTTAATTCTCTTTTATGAACTTTGATGAAATTTGTTTTTTAATTTAAGTTAAGATGAATTAATTTTATCTACAGGGTTTCCCACTGATTGTAAGTAACAACATCGGATCTAATAATGCATAAAATAAAGTATATTTGAAAGAAATGACATATTCATAGTATATTTTTTGAGAAACCCCAAAAGAAAGAAAAAAATGCCATACAATCTTACAATGTAACAACGTTCTCCATTAATTGTTGTGGCTCCATCTTCAATAAAGTAAGACCCTATCACCCCACCTGTGCAAAGTTCACACTAAACAATCAGTCAACACTCGCAGAATTTGTTTTCATATAAAAATGTATATACTATGTCATTTCTTTGAAATATACGAGTAGTTTATATATGTGAATTATTAAATCCGCGGCATTCTTACTGGACACCCTGTATATACGAGTATTATTCAATTTAATACAATCAATGAATGACTTTTAATTGAAATACTTGATCAGTTATTCTTCTATTTTATGATATTAAAATATTAAAAAAACAAAATATTTATTATATTTACATTAAATGTAGATATTATTCAAATTATATATTTGAATATAAAACAAAAAAACAAAAAAATACTTACACCTATATTGCTAAATATTTGAAATAATTTTTGAAATGTTATTTTCAACTTTATGTAATCATTTATAAATTGTCATCTTACTATTATTATTCCTGTCTACTCTGTGTTTTAAGCTTGGAAAATTATCGTAAATTTCTCGGCAAATCGTCTCAACGTAATTAAATACTAAGCGTTTTACTCTTTAGGATTTTGAATGCCACACAAAGCACCTCCCAAGATGAGATGTAACTAATTAACTTATACAATTTTAAGGTTTCCAAAAGTACCATTCACCTTTCTATATATTAAATAATACAATAATTTTCTGAAAATATATATTATCTTAATCGTTATCTGTGTATCTTTGTCAATCTATGGATATTAAGTTCATTATTAGTAACCAAATAATTAAACAATTTTTCATATATGCACAAGTTTATCAATATAAAAAAAAAAAACAAGAAAAAACAAGAAAAAAGAAATTGTTATCAATATTAATGAAAATGAATTATAAAAGATTTGTTCAATCTATGTACTATATTAAGTAGGTATATTTGATATCTCTTTCAAATGATTGTATAAAAATATGGTGTGTATTATAAATATATTTAGAAATATTTTTTTTTTTTTTTGTAATTTTATTAAATCAAAGAGCATGAAAATCTAAAAATAATAACAATATTTTTTTGATTTTTTTTGATTAGATAATAAACAGGTGATAATTAAATTAATGCTTATATGGTCAGCAATGTTTTAATTAGATTTATGTCCTCTGTTAATTTATTGACTATAATCTATTGGTGTAATTTTATTGTAATAAATTGCACGGTAGAACGCATTAGTCGTCCCGCTGCCCGGACTCATTTATTCATTTAACCCCACACTCTCAGCAGAGCTAAATCCAAAGTTCACTAGGACTGTAAAATATTTAATCAGATCATTAATTATGCATCAGTGAAGAGAATATACCCTAACTTATAGGAGGAGTACATAGATATTAAAAAAAAAAAAAAAAAAAAAATTATCATTTCTATTTATTTTAAAATATTTTAGACTTAATTATTTTTTTCTTTCAGCAGCTAATAAAAAAATGGAATATATAAATTGAAAAGAATATGAAAGAGAGAAATGAAATTAAAAGAAAGACATGATTTTTAAGTTAAGGAGATGAAAAGGGTGCGCTATACTATCAATTTATCATCTCATCTCAACAAGAAATACATATTTATTTACAGATATCTTAGTAATTTTTAATAAATTTGTTAGTGGTTCTCATTCACCATGCTTTTTGACAATAGTAGTAGTATCTACCTCTAGCTAGACTATCTAAATTAGTGCTCCACATATCAAATGTTCTAGGCTAAAACAATTATACAAATTTAAAATGAAATATACTAATAAAACACAAATAATATTTTAAAAGTTTTAATTATTCTTTATTTATTTATTTACTTATATATAATAAATATTTTTTATTATTATTAATTTCTTTATAACTCATATATAATGATAAAAATACAAAACTACCAAATACTCATTGAGGTTTTAATCGAATTTTACAAATTTTATATATAATTAATATCAAATAAAATAATAGACAAAAAGTTAATTAATAAATGCTTGCATGGATATTGTGACAAAAAAGTTTACGGAATATGTTTTTGTCGATATTCGTCGTGTGGTGAATCATGAATACGTTCCAATAAGGAGTATTATGTGACTTTTTTGAGGTCTTTGCGTGAACGGGTCTGTCATGTTCGGGCGGAATTGTGGATAGACAATTCGTGGATTTTGCACGACTATAACGCGCCATCGAGCCACGATTATGGACGCATTTAAGGCAAAACACTCGATAAATACCATCGACCAGGCACCATATAGTCCAGATCTGGCCCCGTGTGACTTTTTCCTCTTTCCAAAACTAAAATTTCCACTCCGGAGAATCCGTTTTGACTCCATATCGACCATAAAACAGAATGTGACGAGGGAGCTGAACGCCATCCTGGTCAACGCCTATAAAAAATGTTTCGAAGATTAGAAGAAGCGTTGGCATATGTGTACTGCTTCAGAAGGGGACAAAATGAATATTGAAGAAGATTAACTATTTTGCGTTTTTTTTTTTTTTAGAAATTCCGGAAACTTTTTTGTCACAATGTATTTTGATCAGCGACATTTTATAGTTAAGATGTCAAGTATCAATGCAAGCAAATTCGATGCATTTGAAATTTCTCTTCATAAAATAACAGTATTATTGAGTTATTCAGTGTATATAGACGCTAATCATGGAACGCACAAAATTGTATTTTCAACATACATTAATTTTTGTTGTTTGATTTGAGGAGCCCATCAAACGCTTTTAAAAACGTATGATGATGATGCTTCGTCATATCCCAATTGTCGATTTCGGTTTCAACGATTTAAAAATGGAGGACCAAAAAAGTTCGAAAACAATAAATTGCAAGACTTATGGATGAGAACTCTCAAACAACATCCAAGACAATGGGATGAATGAAATTGTAACTGCAGATGTCTACCATTGAACAAATTTTGAGCAACGTAATGTTGCAAAAAAGTTCAGCCATAACGTGTAACAGACACAGAGTCATCTACTTGCATTACAAAGCTCGGCCACTGTTGCAGCTCGAATGTGAAGTTCTGTCATCACACACAGAGACCATATTTATAATATAAATATAATTTCGATTTTTCTTAAATTAATTATGCAGAGCAAGATATCAAAATAAATTCAAATTTAAATTAATATGGTTCTTTTTCCCTCCACACCAATTTTAAGTAGTATATGAAGATTCACAAAATAATTATTTCATATTTTTTTAATAACGAATATAGTAATGTAATAAAATATCTAAACATAAAATATGAGATACATTCATGTTGTTATGTCTTTAAATTTAAGGATATTAAATAAAAAAAATAAATTAAATGAGGAGGCGCTGGCTGTGACGTCATATAATTTTAAATTAAGAAAAAAATAATGAAAATGATTTTTCCCGAGGATAAAGCCAATACAAAGTGCATGATTTGTGGAGATCAAAAATTCGTAAAAATCTCCACATGTGTAATTTGGTGTGAAAACATTCCCTCCCATACTATCGTCTGTCGGTAAAAATACTGATAGGATAAGATAAATAATTGGAATTTAATTCAATTTTTATTGAATGGAAGCCGAATTAAACTTAATGAAGTGCTGCTGCATGCATCTTTCAAAGTCACATTTGTCCAGGATTGATATATTTAAGATATTTAAGATAGAAACGCTAATAATTATAAACATATTTTGCTTTTGCCGAATTCTTTCTCTGAAAGTTCATTTGCAATTAAGATTTTGTCCGATGTGCGTGACTCCAAACTTTACTTTTCATACTCCTACACTTAATTTTAAGAATCAATTACATTGAAAAACCAAACCAACTCGAGAAGTAACAACCATTTTATCCAAAGTGTTTGTAACAAGTGGTCAATCATAAACGGAACTGAAAGTAGCTAAGCAACAGGCGCCTTAGCAGTTTTTTTATTTCACTCAATTATATCATCTTTCACAAAAACTATTCATTCAATTGTATTTTATTAAGAAAATTATTAAACTATTATTTTAGAGATTTCATTTATTTTTTTTAATCGTTTAAAAAAAAACAAAAATAAAATACTCATTAATAAAACATTAAAATAATTATTCAATAAGGAGAAAGAAGAGATATTGTGAAAGTAATATGAAAAATGTTATTCATATTTTTCAATGAAACAAAGACTTTTTGACATGATTTATATGATTAAATATATAATAATATACATAAATATATTTCATTAATTTATAATATAAAAATATTTGAATTAATAAAAAAACATATTCTATTAGATTTAACATTGAATGATTTTATTGATAGTTTCTTGTGCAAATAACACAGCTTAATTAAAATTAAACAATTTATTTCATTCTCTCAGTTGAAATAACTTTGCACTTGCAGGAGAACAAAATAAAAGGAATAAGTATAATATAACTAAATTTCTACTTGTGAAGAAGCTGTCTTGTTCACTGTTGATCAAGCGACAAATTGCATACTATCAACAAAATCTTGAAATGATATTAGAAGGAGTATAATAATATCGATATTGGAAGGATATGATGTAGTGATCAAGTAATTTTAAGAATATATAACACAGGTATAAAAACTTGTAGATAGATTGAAAATAAACAAATATTTGTTAAAATTACAAAAGTTTCTATTCAAATTAAATTCAATTTATTTAGATTATAACTTTGAGTTAGTTTATTTTTCTTTTTTTTTGTTAGGTTCTATTTTTTTTTTTTTTTTTTTTTTTTTTTTTTTATATAATATAATGATTTCAAAATCTTTACTTTCATTCGAAAAATATAATATTTTATATTGATTTATAAATAAAATTATTTTTTTTTATGTTTTATTAATCAATATAAAAACTTAAAATAATATATGTATATATTATATAGACTAAAAAAACAAAAACAATTAAATTTATAGGAAAATAATAATTTGTCTAAAAGTAAATAAAAGTAAAAATTATATATGTAAATTAAAAAATAAAAATCACGAAATGAATATGTAGTATTAAAATGTGTGTCAAAAACATTTATTTTTATTCAAGAATTTTAATTTAAATTTAAAAAAAAATTTGATATTTTTTTTATGTTAAAAAAGAAATGATATAATTAACACATATTTGGTTCAAATTGAATAATTAATGAATAAAAATTGTTGCTACACGCCAACATATGTATATTAAATTCTTTTTTTTTCTTAAATGAATTCCTTTTTATTATATTATGTTAATGATTTGTCTGTTCCACTTTTATGGCATATAATTTCTCAACAGGTTGCATTATACTGAAGAGTGTCTGGGTTCTATGTAATATGCAAATCAATTTTCCTTAACACGTGCTGATAAGACTTTTAGTTAACAGGTTAATCAATAATCAAGTTCTTATCATCTTATCATTACATTTCTTCATTATTAATTATAAAATAAGTTTAAATTTTGGTGATGAGAATGTTTCATCTTAATACACACTTCTTGAAACTAATAATATATTACATAATTACCTTTTATTCACATAAATAAATAATAATAAAGTAAACGATAAACGATCAATGGAAAAAAACCCAATTTTATTTGTTTTTGTTTTTTTTTTATAATTATATTATATAATCAAAGTACAAAGTAAAGAAAATTAAATTAAATTATTTTGAATATCATCGAAAAAAATAAAATTTGATTGCTATAATTATATTATTGATAATATTAATTCTCCTTACTATTGTATAGATTTTAAACCAATTATTGCATCAGAATAAGAATTTAATTTTTTTTTTTTTTAATTCTATATGATCTAAAATATGAAATTTATGGAGAAAATTCATTGTAATTCAGTTATAAAAATTTAGTTGAATAAAAAAAAATATAATTGAATTTACAAAGCTGTTTTCTAAAGTTACCTGATACAAAAACAAAAACCTTAAACTGCAAATAACATTTAAACAGTCAAATGTTAGAATATTTTATATATACTCATATACAATACACCAAAACATGCATTTGTAAATAGTTAATAGTTTTTAAATTTACAAAACAGCTCTTAGGACCCGCTCCGGGGCGCCAAATTTTAAGGGCGGCATTTTGGTCGTTATTGACATAAAATATTGATAATGAGTTAATATATTAAAATATATATTTGATGATTTTGTGGTAATTGTTCAGTTTAACGTATGTACGTATGATGAATTTGGATAAAACTTTACCAGCAGATTCCTTTTTGATTGCAAACAAACTTTCCTTAAGAATTATGTGGTGGTCATTTCTAATGATTGGTACGAGGTACGAGATGCTTTTAAGAATCGTTGCAATCACAAAAACGCTTGGTAAAAGTTGTTTAGCTTTTCAAGGCAAATGACACTTATAATTAGATATGTTTCAATCAATAAATTTAATTCCAGTGAATCTGAAATAAATATTAATGAAAGTTTTCTGGGCTTCCTTCCAGTTGAAAGGTCCACAGGAAAACAAATGTCTGAAATTTTGATTGGAGAACTTAATAATTTGGGTTTAAATTTGCAGGATATTAGAGGGCAGGGATATTAGAAAGGGGAAAGGGGAAAGGGGAAAGAAAAGCCACAAAGCAGGAGTGCAATCTAGAATTATAAATTTAAATACGCGAGCCTTCTACGTTCCACTCTCTCAATCTAATAATTAATGATATGACAAAAGCATCATTTGGAAGCCGCTAATTTTTTTCATACGATCCAAAAAATATATCTATTTTTTTCGATTTCTACTTTTCGATGGGCAATACTTTTAAAGCATGGTAAAAGATTAACTTTGTAGGGGCCTTAAAGTCTTTAAGCTATGAAAGCTTTAGGAGATATTTATGATGCCTTTTTGTTAAGAATTTATGAAAACAAAAAAATTGATAACTTGATAAAAAACGAAGCCTCTACTCTTTACTAAATTGTATAAAACAGTTTAAGATTTGGTGTTCAGTAGTTATAGTGGGTATAAAATAGTAAACTGTATTAATCCAATAAGCAAGCTGTTGCAAACAAAAGATTACGATTTAACATCTGCACTTGAAATTTTACAAAACTACAAAAAATTCTTTAGGGATCTAAGATCGAAATCGACTATTGTTGATGCAAAAGATGAATACTGATGAAATTGACGTTTAAATTTTAATTTTAAATTAACAATACCACGACGCCGAGTAAGAAGAGAGAAAAACCAACTTTTCATACGAAGCGCGAGATGAACCGATCAAAGATCCTAATGAAAACTATAAAATAGACTTTTTTTTATTTTATTTTACAATTATTCAAGCACTGAATTCAACAACTTAATAAACATAGTAATTATTTTTAATTCTTGTATAATATATACGACATAAAAGACATGTCTAACGAAGGATTTGCAAATAATTTTAACTGATGGCAATTTTGTTGATATAAATGGGATAGAATTTCTGCAGTTTCTGCGCTTTTGGGGAAAAAAGAAAGCATAAACGAAGTAATGAAATTAATAACAACTTTAAATATGTTACTTTTGTTCTCTTTTAATCATATGATATAATATGTGCTTATTTGATTATGTATTAATGTACATAGAATGTACTTGTTTAAGGGGGGGGGGGGCAATTTGTCTTTATGTCCAGGGCGGCAAAGAAGCTAGAGCGGGCCCTGCATCTCTGAAAAGGGACATAGTATAGTAGATAAATGAAAACTAGCAATAAATGAGAATATTGATCTCTTTTTCGCCAAGTTGAAAATGGTCCCGAAATTTGATATTAAACCTTTGGGTAATGGCAGTCATGGCACGTGTCATAAGCGTCAGTTTTAGTGAGGCACCTAAATTAAAAATATTTATTTAGATACATATAAATAAAGCATCAAAAAAAAAAATACTTTGGCAAATAGAATTGCAAAATTATTAAAATTAAATTAATATATACCAATAGAATACTTTTAAAAAAAATATACTTTCAATATTATTTATATTAATTCTATCATTTTTATTCATAACGAATAAAAGTTCAATTTTTTTTCTTTTTATTTTTATTTTCAATAACTAGTGTAAAAATGTATTTTCGATCCGAGACATTCTCCATGTGTCAGTTATGAATACAAATTGTGGATCCGTCTACAAACATTTCCATACTTGAATTCGTGACTACCTATATAGACGAAATTAAATCAATAGTAAGAACTTTATATGGAAGATAATATTTTTATTTCATGTTTTCTTTTTCTTTTATAAAATATTCAATTTTTTAATATAAATTATTATTTAAATTATTTATTATTTAATTATTTACAATTCAATCTTTATTATTATTGATGCATTATATATATATATTGGTTTCTTAGATTTCTTTTTAATTTTTCAAATTCAATAATTCAACAGGTAGTTTTTCAATTTACTTATTTCTTATTTCATATACACGTGTATATATCTATATAATTATTAACTATCATTTTAAAAAGTTAATAAAATAACTTAATTAAAAAATGAAAATGTACAAGTTTATTTTAAATTAAAAATATTTAATTAAGAGTTGTTATAATAATTTGTCAATAAACTTTATTATATTATATTATATATTGATGAAGTTTTTTAGAGTATTTGAGAATAGGATTCTGCGAAGCATTTATGGGCCAAAGAAAGATGAGCGAATGGCGAAGATTGCATAACGAGGAATTGCATGACCTCTATGCATCTCCAGATATAGTTAGTTAGAATTATAAAATCGAAAAGGCTTCGATGAGCAGAACGCGTGGCTAGAATGGGAGAAGATAGAATGGCGAAAAATATATTGGAGGGGGGGGGGGTAGACTGAGTGGGAAACGCCCGCTTGGAAGAACAAGGACGCGATTGGTGGATAATGTAGGAAGGGACTTAAGAGAGATGGGAGAGGGTAGGGATTGGAGGGTTGTGGCTCAGAATAGGGACACTTGGAGAAGTGGACTTGCTGCGGCCAAGAACTTAGCCACACAGATAGATAGAAAGATTGATGAAATTTTATTTTTTTTACTTTGTTTTTTATTAGACTATCTTATAAAATTTATAACAAATTTAAGATTCAGATTAAAAAAAAAAAAAAAAAAAAATTATAATTATTTGTTTTTTGGAGTATGTAATGAATTTAATTACTATATATTAATATTTATTAAACTTTTTCCCATTAGGTCATAAATAAATATTAATACATATTACCTATATGTAGATATATATAAATATTTTTACTAATTCAATTATTTTCTTGTTTTCTTTTCAGGTAAGCGTTTCTTTTGCTTCTCGATTTGAACACGTAATTATATTTAAATAATTTATTAAATTATCTTCTTGATTATACATATTTGTAAATAATTTGTATTTATTTTATCTCCTGCATTTTAAATTCCAATGAATCTTCAAAAAATGTTAACCTTATAAACCGAATTTCCTCTCTTTTTCTATATTTATTTTAGAATTTATTTATTTATTTATTTATTTATTTATTTATATATTACATATATATATATATATACTATTTATATATGTATATGTTACTTTGGAATTTTTTTCTTTGAATTAATAACATCTTTTGATCTTTTTTTTTTTTTCTTATTAGAAACTTTGAACTGAATTCTAGTAGAAGCTCACACTCTCTAGAGAGTGTGAGGAGGGAGAGAGACTTAGGGGTTGTTTTGCCTCTATTGACACGCACCCGCATCTCGAGAAGTTCTTCTCTCTTTTTACTCTTCTTCTCTAACCAACCTAAAATTCTATCCTATAAGATTTTTCGAGTTTTCTCTCAATTTCCCATCCCACTCCCTTCATCACTTACCAAATAAAACACGCTTTTTAAATGCATTCCTCGATGCCCAAGTTGTGCGAGGTTTCTGAGTCCAACCAGATTGTTTTCCGACTAGAAAATCTTCTTCTTGATCTCATACAAAAGGAACGGTCCAATCCAATCAAATATTGGAAACTACATTTCTTTGATTATCCTATATATATATAATATATTATATTTAGTTTTCATAATAAAAATCAAGATAGAATTTATTTATTCAATTATCAAAAAAAGTAAAGTTAATTAAAAGGTAAATAAAAAATTATTCTAATCACATAAATGAATTCTCCAAAATATTAATTAAATTAATCTGAACAGTAGAATGTCCAATTTAAAAAGAATAACTTACTCGCGTATATATTCAATTTTTTATTACTATCCTTTGTTCTCTATCTATTTGAATTGAATTCACATTAAAAAATAAAAAATAAATTCCATGTTTTTCTTTTTTTCTTTTTTTTTTATAAATTTCGAATTTATCAACAGACTTTAACTCACTCAAATCTATAGAACTCAATTTCATTTTTAATTATATGTAGTAAAGTTTTATATTTAAGTCAATATATAATACAATTGTGATTCCCGATTATCGGAATAATAGGGGAACTTGAAAGTTCTTGTTACTAACAATATGATAAACCAAAGAAATTTTTAATCCACTATTCCACTTCAATTTTAATTAAGGTCACAAATGTTTTCACAAGAATCTAACTTAATTTTTTGACATTCAATTTGTACTCAAAAACTTCAAAACGAAAAATTCCAATTAAATACTTAAAATAATAAATATAACAATACTTTTGAGAACAAAAATATTTAAAATTTAGTTTTCTCTCTAGTATTATTAATTTCTTTTTAAATTCAATGATGATATTTTGAAATTGTACAATCGGTTATGAAAAATATAATTATGTAATCAAATACGAACAACATTAATTAATGTAAAATTACCAGTTACGAGTATATAATTAGTATAATTAAAATAATTATATATTTTTTTATTTTGAAAATTTCATCAATAAATCATCAAAGTATTAACATAGTCGTATTAAAAAATTTTAAAAAATATCTTCTGTAGCAAAATCTATTCCTATTCAAAAATAATATAATAAAAAACAAATATTTTTTTTTTCTTATTCTGTACAATTATTTTTATTTAAAACTCCTTATTTCATTAAATAATTTAAAATATATCATTACAAAAAAAAACCTCTGACTTTGTACGCGTCCTACGTAAGGAAAACGCCTATCAAGTCGGTTCTATCAATGAGGTGTCCTATAATCAGTAGAACGGGTCCTCTCCACCTTTACCTTGATTTTCTTGATCGGAGGCGCTATCCAGTAGCTTTTCACCGATGTTGTACCATAGACCCCAGCTAGGGAAATTCCTTTTATTTTTATTCATTACAACGACTTATTGAATGAACAATATATGTTTTTCCTTGCATTATATATTCTGGTATATGATTTATAATTTTATATTCCAAATTGAAAATAGTATATAATGACCTATGATTTTATTAAATAACCTTATTATTATGGAAACAGTTTTTATTTATGTATAATAAATTAATATTTACAATTTATAATTAAAATATTAATATTTTGACAAAGTAAGATTAAATATTGCTGTATATTATCTTTCTTGTTGGATCCTCGAATAAATATTTATTAAGGTTTTAATTCTACAGCTACATAGTTAAAATGTTTAAATTATTTCTAAAGATATTATAAAATGTGGATTTTATATATTTAATTACAATTCCACATTAGGAGGTTTTTCTCTTAAACACAATTGACAATTTTATTGATAATTTATTTTTCGCAGATATGAAAAAATATAATATGTAAAAATAAGTTGACCTGTGGCCAGGTCCGAACCGACCGACGGTTTGAAGTAAATTAATTTCCAGCTACAGAAACAATTTCAAATAATTTTAATATACGATCTATTAATGTAATAAAAAACAGATAGGCATAGAACATAAATAATAAATATAAACATTTTTAATTTTATTTTATTTATAATATATATGCAAGACCAGGCTGTGACGTCATGAATAGCTAGATGACGTCATATAATTTTAAATCAAGAAAAAACTAATAAATATGATTTTCCTGAGGATAAAACCAATACAAAGTGTATGATTCGTGGTGATATATAAAAAAATCTTCTCATGTGAAATTTGGTGTGAAAATAACCCTTCCCTTCCTATCGTCGATCGCTAATACTACCACTTCCGGTTTCCGGATTTGCACCAAAAGTTGATCCATTCATCCCACTGATGCATTAAGTAAATATACCAAATTTCATCAAAATCCGTTCAGCCGTTCAGGCTGTATACATCTATACGGACGGACGGACGGACGGACGGACAGACATCATGCTAAAAATACTTTTTTCTGTTAAGAAAATGCATGATTCGTGGAGATATGTAAAAATCTCCTCATGTGAAATTTGGTGTGAAAACAATTTCTCCCTTACTATCGTCGGTCGGTAAGAACAATTGAATTAATTTATTTATTTCGTTAATATTGAAACACAATTTTTTTAAGTCATGTTTAATTGAAAATTTGGTTTCGAATTAAATAGTTAATTCATTTTTACTATCTCGCCAGAGATAGTAGTATTGCGATCATGAAAATTTTCGATGTCGAGATTTGATGTTTTTATACGTATTGAAGGTTTCTGAATCATTTTCTTTCACTAAGGTTGAGGGAAATGTCTGTGTGTGTGAGTGTGTGTGTGTGTGTATGTAGATAAAATTACGCAAAAACGGTTTGAGCTAGAATCATGAAATTTGTTATACGGGCATTATTCAAAATTCGTAGTTTTCTATCCACTTTTGAGAAATGTAGCTCATCCGGAAGAGGGTCATTATCTACAACGTTTTCATTTTTCTTCCTCTAAACTGATAGTAAAAATAAAGATATATATTTGATAGTTTTTCACATGATTAAAAATTGTATAAAACTGCTATTAGTATAGAATTTCAGCTTGATTGAATCGCTGAAATTACTGGAATTAATTTTTTAACACTGCAAATCACGCCCCAGCATGTGACGTGGTGCCATCAACAAACAACCAAACACGCGGTGTTTTAATAAATATCATTTATTAATTTTAATTTATAATGCATAATGATATTTAATTTTCATTTTTAGTTTCAACTGGGAAGTTATGCTCCATCTTTTCTTCATTTTTCTTTTTTTTTATCTATTTCTTTTTATATGTTTTTTTTTGTTCTATCATATTTTATCTCTTTGTCCATCCCATCATCATGGCTTGTAAAGTTTTCCCCATTGCAAGGGAGAGAAGGTCTAATCTAAGCAATTCGTTCCCCTATCATCATATTCCTCTGTATATATATATATATATATATATATATATATATTGGTATATATTGGTATATACGATCATACCTTTAGAATCTTCAATCTCTTTTTCCTCCAATATACAATGCATATAAACACCAAATAACTCCCCGGATCCATATAAAGACATTTTCATCTTCATCTCATTGAGATGAGAGTCGGCCGCAAAGCATATTGGTTGTTTTTGCTTGTTGGTTGAATTCTCACTTTGTCACTTTCGTATTCTATTTGGAATCGAGTGGATGAAATGTGCCACAATCGATTCTTCACTTGTCTCCTCTCCTATCTCCCTCTCTCTCTCTCTCTCTCTTTCTCTGATTGGTACTTTGGCTAAACTATATTTTTCACACTCGTATCTTTCTCGGCAAATGGTTTGCGGCTTTTATTATATACATTTACGTATATATTCAATTTGGTAGATCATCAAACTATCCTAACATAAATGCATTCTCATTTGTTGGTAAATCAAAACAATTTAATATTTCTAAAATAGACACAGAAATAATATAATTAATTTTTAATTTTTGAATTAATGTGAGCATGTTTGACAAAAATAATCTATTTTATTTATTAGATAATGCATGTTATTATTAATGTTTGAAAAAATAAAAATTGGTTAATATTATTAATTTTATTATTTTACTATTATTATCCCCTCAACCCCCCCCCCCCACCCTTTAAAAACAAAAATAGAGTAGGTAAATAATATAAAAGAAAAATTATATTGGATGAAATAAGATTATTTAGAAAGAGTTTGTTTAAATGCTATTGCAATTATTCCCATTCATGATAAGCTATCATCACAAGATATAAAAAGAGATGGTCCATCATCTCATTCAATCGTATTTTGACATAATCTCAATTGGTTTTTTGTATATTCAACGTCATCGCATCGCATATCCTATCTACATATTTATTTTAGATTTGAAAAAGTGAATTGATGCAATGAAAAACTTCAAACTAATTGCACTTGATCATTTGTTCATAAGTTCTATATTTATTTGCCTGTTTTTTTTGTTTTTTTTTTGTTGTTTTTTTTGTTGTTTTTTGAATTATAAAGTAGAATTTCGAAGTTAAGTTAATATTGATTATATTTTATGTGATGTATAATATATATTATATTTCAAATATTATATTCTTAAGACTAATAATATTAATGATGGAATACCAAAAATGATCATATTTTATTAAACGGTAGATTTAAAGATGATAATCCAGGTTAAATTTATAATAATTTGCATTGTGATGATTGAATGCGAGTTCTAAAATTATTGTTATCTTAGTTGCTCTAATATAGTAATAATATAAAATATTTAATATTTATAATTTTCTACTAGCAATAGATTTACTAGATTGTGGATAGAATGAATTCAAATTTTGCATATTTTGCATATTTTGTTGTTCTCAAAAATACTTAACGTGGCAGTTATAGTAGTTGCCTGTAATCCCAAATAATTAAAAAATTATATACTTTAAAATAAATTGCGAGATTTTAATTGAATTAATTTTCACTTTATTTTGAATTTTAAATTATTTTTTTTTTATTTTTTTTTTTTTATTATTCCTGTCATAGAGTTTTGTATAAATCCAATGGAGAGTCCAATGTTATAAGCTGATTCGTCCGTCATTGGTCTGATGATAGCGGTAGGCAGCCAATGAAGAGTAGGAAGAGGCATTATGGGTTGGACGGGGGCCACGGAAAGAAGGTAACGACGTTGATTGACAATGACTAAATTGGGGGGGGGGGGGGGGGACAAGGGATGTAACATCATGCCTCATTCAATCCTGTCAGAGACTAACGGATGCCACTTCAACTGGCACTCTTCTTTTCCTCTTGAATCTATCCAGCATATTTGCAAAGGGATCTGCACTTAACCCCTTTTAAGTGCCCATGAAATCTATCGATTCAATAATGGAAAATTACATACAAGAATAAATTGAATTTTTCAATTCGTATCTTTTTTCTCTCTCTCTCTTTTGAAACGAGATGTTTCCAATGAGTGCCAACATAACCTTGATGAAACACGAAAAGGAAATTGATTTTATTAATTATAGACGTATATTTGATGTTTATAATAAAAATTATAATAAAATATAAGATCTAATCTAACTTGATTGTCTACATCAGGGCTTCTCCCCTTCACCCCTAGAGGGTCCTGACCTGTCCGTGGGGTGGGGGAGGGGCGTGGAATTTCGAAAAATATGAATTAAATAAGGTCATTGATACCATTAGTAAATGCATGTATTGACTAGTAGTACTTTACATATGGAAATTTAAAATTATAAATTTAAGCAATATAAACAAAAAAAAAAAAACAAAAAAAAAGGGTTGGGGACGTGACATATTGATTTGCTTTCCAAGGGGGCCGTGACTTCAAAAAGTTTGAGAAGCACCGGTCTACTTGAATCAAATTCTCGCAATATTACAAATGAAATATGTTTTGTTTTAAAAATGAGAGATAACGATTTTAAATCAATTTTTATAGTTAAAATAGAGAAAATAACAATAATAACTTTTAATAGGTAAAATGTATTTAATAAAAACAAGTAATTAATTATTTTCAATTTAATAAGAAATAAGATTAAAATAATGATATAAAAGTTGATATTAATATATTTCTATCTCTATTTATCTATTTATCTATTTATCTATACTTATCGTAGATATATTCTAAAGACATAGTTACATTATAATTTTGAACAAAGGTTTCAAATTAATTTATCTGTAATTGCATTTAATGTAGATTATTATTATAAAGGTAAAAATATGGGTTCAATTCGATAAAGTTAAAATGTCACTATTAAAAAAGAAATTCTAATAATCATAATAGTAATCATAAAAATTAATTAGGCGAGGGCAGTTTCAAGAAAACATTGAAATTTTTTTTTTTTTTTTTTTTTTTTTTGTTTAATCGATTATAGCAAATATAAAGTGCCGAGTGGATAGGGTCGCTTTCCTTCGAATGGTTTAAGAGTTAATGACTTGTTGGAAAAGAACGAGGAATTAAATTCGTTTCCATTTGCAAATTCCGCTGGTCGTAGATGAAAGAAACGAATTCGGAATTGCAACTTTTACTTTTTGTCCATTTCATGAATATTTAATTGACCATATTTTTGTACTAGTTCAAGATAGAAGGGTGAAACTTGGCATAGGTTCTAGGCTTAAATCTCCATTAAAGGGATTAAGCGAAGTTTTAATTCATCATTAATTACTCTGTTACTGATGCTAAGTTGTCGGGATTGTAAATCCCACTCTCCAATGATTTTATTAAAATGAGTATAAGCAAGAATTTATATAATATATATATATTATAAAAGATTCAAATGTTATCAAACATTTTTATAGATTTTTTGGTTAAAAGTAATTTGTCAATAATTTGTTATAATTCCAGAATAAATCATTTAGCCCGTTTTTTTTTTTATTGCTCTTGAATAATAGACAAAAATGATTTTTTAACATACTTAGATATAATTTTTTTAACAAGTAATCAATTAAAATAAATGTTGAACATAATGTTAATAAATTATATTATCGCCGCCATATTTTAATGTTCATTTGTTTTTTGTAAATATTATGAATTATTAATATATAAAAACAGATTAAAAAAATAATAAATAAATATAAATACTAATATAATAAATTGTTAAGTTAAATCAATAAATTTAATTAATGTATTGTTTAGAGTTTAGATAATATATATATATATATATATATATAGAGGAGGAGTTTTGTGAATATGTAGCTATGGGATATAGGTAATTTATTATAAATAAATATACATTAACTTTATATAAAACTAGCTGCTCTCTTGCCCTGCCCCTTATACCATCGAAGTAATACATAGTATTTGGTTGAAAGTTTGTATGTCAAAGGTTTTTTCATCCATTTTGTTCATCGATCAATAGGAAAAATAATTGTTTTATATATTTCAATTTTCATCCACTTTGGTAAAAGTTTTGATGGGATAAGCCTCTTTACTGTATGATAACAAGCGTTACCCGATTGCAACCTCGATTTAAATTCTTATCTAATATTATTATCCTTCGTGATTACAAAACCTAAATATTCAAATTTTTCTACCTTTTGTATGTTAAGACTTTGTGTGTTAATAATGTTTTTCACTCTTACTAAATATTTTGTCTTATCAGTATTAATTTCAAGCCCCATCTCTTTTCCTGATTTAAATAATTTTTTTATGCTCTCTTAAATTGCAATTGCCGAATCTCCTATTATGTATATTTAAGTTGTCTGCGTAGCCTAATTCTTGAATTTTTTTTTGTTTAATTGCATTTCGTTTGATTTTTGCTCAATTTGTTTAATCACATACTCAAGTACTAAATTCAGTAAAATTGTTGATTCAGAATTTCGAAAGTTTCTGACAATTGATTTCCTCATCTACTCTTTCTTTACTAGGTACCTTCAAGAAAAATCTGAAAAAGTTTATCCGGATCTATTGAGTCATACGTATACTTTTTAATTACTAAAGTCTACAAATAATTGGTGGACAGAAATATTGATTTCGGTTTTTTTTTTTCTAATATCTGCCTTATTGAATATATAGGATCTAATGTTGATCGCTTTATCGAAATATTGAATGTTTTTAGCGAGATCAGATTTGATCTAATGTTGTTCGATTTGACCTTATTCTGAATTAGAAGAAAATCATAAATTACATCTTCTTCCATCTCAATTCATTTACCCATTCATGTTGCATAAGGAATCGAAATTTCTTAATTTTGCTAAAACACTTTCCGTTTTTTAAAAGGTATAATAGAGGGAGGGGGAGAGAGAGATTCTTATTATATTCGAATAGTCCATGTATTATTAATACTAAGTATTTTTTAAAAAGTTATCAAGATAAACATACATTGATTTTAAATATTCTCAGATAATATCCCTATTTTAGTATTATAATTAAATATATAACTTTTTAAGTATTATAATTACACTCCTATTTCTGAATTTAATACCAAATTGATTTTCATAATTTTCTACTTTATTTGCATATGATTGATTACATGTGTTAAAATTTAAACAAATTCAAATATTCTAATTTTTAAATTTATATTTAATATTATTTTTTATTAAATTCATAAAAAAAAGAGAATCTATTAAAAATTAAAAATAATAAAAGAAACGTATTAATAAATAAGCGGGAGTGTCCTCCCCTAGACTTTCCCGCATATAAATAGGTATAAAGAGTTGTGAATGAATATTTAGAATGTGTAAACTTGGTATTGATAAAGAGCCAGTTCGTATTAGTTTATTGGTGTCAAATTTGATATTTGGTAACATTTATATATATATATATATATATATATATATAGAATAAAGTGCTACTTCCGGTTAACTGATATTTTAAATGTAAAAAAAAACAGATATGGATATAATATAAATATTTTTAATTTTATTTTATTTATAATATATAAGGGCTGGCTGTGACGTCATGAAGTGCTGGGTGACGTCATATAATTTTAAATTAAGAAAAAACTAATGAAGATGATTTTTCTCGAGGATAAAACCAATACAAAGTGCATAACACGTGGAGATATGCCTTCACGTGAAATTTGATATGAAAATAACCCTTCACTTCCTCTCTTCGATCGGCAATACTAGCACTTCCGGTTTCCGGATTTGCACCAAAAGTTGAACAATTCATCCTACTGATGTATTAAGTAAATATACCAAATTTCATCAAAATCCGTTGAGCCGTTCAGGCTGTACACATCTATACGGACGGACGGACGAACAGACATCATGCTAAAAATACTTTTTTCTGTTAAGAAAATGCATGATTCGTGGAGATATGTACCTAAAAATATCCACAGGTGAAATTTGGCGTGAAAAGAATACCTCCCTTACTATCGTCGGTCGGTAAAAAGGAAAAGCTACTTGTATAGGTAAAATGTCACTTCTGGTAGTCAGATCATGATGATATTTGGTATCTGAATTTTTTTCATATTTTTAAATCTATATACAAAATATGAAGCAAATATCTCGAAGCAAACTGGTACTTTACTTGAAAGGTAAGCGCAACCAGTGTAGGTAAAGTACCACTTCCGGTTAACCGATTTTGACCAAATTTTGATAGAAATCTACAAACTGTGAATAATATCGGTGTACCAAATTTCGAAGTCCTAGCTTGATTAGTTTTTGAGTAAATTTGCTTACATACATACATACATACATACACACACACAGACATAATTCGAAAAATGGTATTTTCCGACTCAGGGAGGTCTAAAACGTCAAGATCTATCGAAATCTCGAAGTCGAAATTTTTGACGATTCCAATACTTCCCTTATACGAAGTATATGCGGGAAAGTAAAAAGAAGAAATATTCATTCAAATAAAATAAATATAAATAAAAAATAATTTAAGCTAAATATGGTCTAAATATTTTATTAAATTCATTAAAATGAAAACTTTTAGAATAAATTATTTAATTGAAATGATATTTGAATATTAGAATTTAAAATAAAAAATAAAATATTATATTAATTCTTTGTTTGGGAATTTGTAGAATCATTAATTTATATTCATTGTGTAAAAAACAAATTCACAGGTTCAGTGAACCACGCGAGGCTCTTCAATGAACAACACGGAGCATTATATATTAACTTTAAAAAATTAATTTCTTCGTTTATTGATTAGATATTAATAAAATTTATAGCCTATGTTACAATAGAGGTATATAAGAATATAGTGACGTAATTTCATAGAAATCGGTTCAGCCAATTTTGACTCTATAATATCCTTATTTTCCGGACAGACAGACATGAAAAATTCTAAAATCACTTTTGGATTCTAAAGTCATGAAACGCAAAGATATTCAAAAAATTTTAAATTCTGAGCAATGTGGAGACAAGAACCTTATATATAGAGAGAGAGAGAGAGAAAGAGAGAGATTAAGATTATAACTAGTTTTTATATTAAAATTTAAGCAATTTATATGTTATATTTTAATAATCGACTATGTCAGTTTATTAATCATTTTCTTCTATTTTTTTTTTTTTTTTCATTTTTAATAAAAGTAATTATATATGGGAAACTATAATATATTTAATTTATAGATTGATAATTATTTAATTATTTTTTTAATTTATATAATAAATTTTTTACCTAAATAATTTATTTATTTATGCATTTCGATTAACAAACATGGTAAAGAAAGCTTTTCCAAAATTCTATTTAATCAAATATTTATAAGAATTTCCAAATTTAAATGAAAATATACATAATTGATAACATTGGAAAAAACGTTGTTTTTTTTTTTAAATTTAATCATACATTTTAAATTAATTCCAAAATAAGTTCTCAGAAAATGATTTTGAAATTTTCTTAGGTTTGTTAAATTTTTATAGATCTATATTTCTTTTAGTAAAAAATAAACGTGCTAGCGAGAAACTGCAGCAAATGACGTCCTCTTTGACTGTGCTGGAAGGAGGGTAGTTGGTGGAAGGGAGGTGAATTTTGTCCCCAAGGGCCTCTATCCCTTTCAAGTTTTGCATGATAGTGTCTCTTGCAAATTCCCACTCGCCGATAAGGCAGCTTCACTCCCAACCACGCGTCATATAACCAAATGAAATTCCTCCAGTCATCTAATAACATAGAGGACGAATAGAAGACTTGCTCGAGAAAATAGGGAGCAAAGATGATGGTATCACACACCCGTCAGAAGCCCTTCAACGCTTGAAAAAGTAATTTAAGTTTGAAATTAAAGGTTTGTAATCCGAATTCTGTCACGTCGATTCAAGAAGCTCTAAGACTTGTGGTTTTAAGGCTGAGTGGTTGCCTGACTGTCACAACCATTAACTGGACATCCAAACTGTCACGATGCAACATCCAATTTCTCCAAACTTGTCTTTATATTAAGACTAGAAATCTTTTGGACAAAACACTTCCAATGGATTGTTTACAACCTCTAAATGCTAAAAATAAATAAGTTTAATTGAACATTTTTATGATGAAATTACTTATAAATAAATAAATTTAATACTTATATCTTGATACTCTAGTAAAAACTCATAGATAAAACATGAATTTAGCTTAAACCCAATTTACACTGCATCAAAGACGTTCGTTTTCAAAATCATATACAAGTAAAAAGGGGGAAAAAAATCTTGCACAAAACTTGGATCTTTAATCTTTATTAAAAAACTTTTATTAAACTGGAAAATTTTCCGCTGTTTAGAAACGCATTATTTGAATTTTCGATTTGAAAAGTTCTAGTCTGTCCTAATAAAAAAAATAAAGAAACCGATTTGAATTTTATTTTTATCACTTTTTATCACTTTACCAATAACCAATTCATAATCCATGCAAGTTAATTGTCCTTCCGTGTTAATAGCTAGAAACAAAATATATTTTTTCTAGATCATTTAATCAGTGGGGTTCACTTTAAAATCTCTAAATTATTTAGGATACACTCAAATATTACATATATCTGGTTGTTTCAATTACATTCCTCCTATGTGGAGGATTTCAAATTAATGAGGAATTTCAGTAAATTCTTGTAATCATCACATTATTTTGTTTACATTCTCTACCAACAAACTCATGACATATAAACAACTAATCATAAATTGTCTAAGTTTTGATTGTTTATTTTGTTTAATATATATATATATAAGTATACTGGACAAGTAGGATATATTACGTCTCTCCCTCATGTGTGTAAAGTCCAATAAACTCTACACTTAATGTGGAACAGGCAATTTTCATTTAATATTATGAAATTGAATAATAAAAAATTTCGATCATTTCTTCTTTTCGTTTTTTCTATAGAATTTTTTAATAATATTTATAAATATATTTATATTATTTATTCAATGATATGAAAAATAGTTGTTTTATTTTTTGTAAAATATACTTTATTGATTTTATTAGATGATTTTCATTGATTCTTTAATTTTTGTTTTTTTTTTTTTTGTTTTGTTTTTTTGTTTTTATCTTAAATTAATTCTATTAGTTCTAATCCTAGAATCAAAATGAGCCTCTATTCTGGTTAACTGTTTCTATTGTTTATATGAAATGAAATTAAGCTGTCTGTACATTACATTACTACGGAAGGCAAACGGTGTTGAAAGGGGGAAGGTATAATATTGGATATATATATTCCACTCCTCTCGCCTAAGTAACGTTATGGTATCTATTTGAACACATATTTTCCAAATTAAGACCAATTTAACACAGAACGATTCTATTGTGCAAATTATACAATTCTATTTTGTCTTTTATGCCAATAATTTAAAAACTTGGTTACATATCGTATTAAAGGCGATCCACTTTTCTCTCTTAATTTGTAAAGTTTGCTAGCTCAATTATTAATATTTTGCTATAAATTATCCTTTTGAGAGAATTATAAAAGCAACATTAAAAAAATGCTCTAGTTCATATACTTATATATATATATATATATTTTTTTTTGTTATTATTGATTTATTAACTTGCTCTTAAATAAAAATAAATAATTTCAAAGGGAATAATTGCTTTCATTTTTCAAATGATGCAGTAAACTAATTTAAATATCAATTGAATGCGAATGAAAACAGTTATAACACAAGCTTTGGACTTGATAAAGGTAATTTAATTTGTGTAAATGAGTTTAATATTACCCACAATGCTTTAGTACTAAAATATGTTTCACAATGCACGAATATTAATTTGAAATCAAAATATGATTATTTCCTTTAGGGTGGGTTGTTATATTTAGTATTATATTGTGTTAATGTTATCTAACCAGTACAGCAACATGGCGAGGTATAGTAGTAGTAGGTACTCGTACATAGTGATGGATCACTTGCGGACTTTTAGGGCTATGACTCACAATCAGGCCCTTAAAACCTTCTATGGTACAAACCCCTTTTAAATATATACACACACACACACATATATATATATATTTCTACACACCCACTTGATGAATAGGAAGGACTATTCTGATATTTCGAGCTCGATGTTGGCAATAAAGTGAAAATTAAGTCATTTATCTTGAGTTGCCTGGCTGACCAGTCGCCCGCTATTAAAACTCCACCACAATTCACAATTCACTGGTGTTCCATTCAATTTCAGGATAAACATCTCGACCACAACAGGTGAAATGTTGTTCTCTTATTAGACACACGGTTTCAGAAACAACGACATGCCATTCTCTTTACCATCAACTTACACACTGCTAGATATGCACAATAGAAATGTGTTGGGGAAAATTGTTTTACAAAATAACACAAAATTTAGAAGGTAAGAGAAAAATTAATTTTCTCTTTTACATATCTGTAAATATACCTATTATGATATTATATACATAAAAAAAAAACTTTTTATTTTATTATATTTATTGATTTTTTTGAATTATTATTACCTTTAATGTCATCAGGATTTATTTTATAGTCAAAGTTAATTAAATGTTTTTTTTTTTTGTAATTAAATTCTGGGATTAATGGTTTTAATTATTTTACTTTCAAAAATGCAATTTTTTCACCTATGAAAGTGACATTTCTGATGAATACTAATTTTTTTTCTTCTAGTCTATTTATATTCAGGGTAGCAGCCTTTATACAGAGTAAAGGCTGATGTTATAAGAATTGAAGTCAAGATGAACTAATAATGGATGTAGAGAGAATTGAAATTGGTTGGCTCTGAAAGATACATAGTTCCTGGATTTGGAAATATTCCGATGAATTCTAAAAATATATAACCCCAAGATAAATTAAATTTTATTAATTTAAAATCTTATCATTTTTTTTTTTTTTTTTTTTTTTGTATAAAATACAATTGAAGCAACAATATTAATATTTTATATATTTTTAATTTAATTATATCATATCATATGAGTAAAATAAACTCTAAATGTATATAAATTTCAGATTTAATAAATAAACAAAATAATTCCAAAATAATTAAAAAAAAACAAAACAAACTATTATCTTTATTTAGGGTGACCACATTTCGAAAACACCAAAAAAATGTAGAAAAAAAGTCGGAAATGTCCCGTAGACATTTTTCGGGACGCCGGGACAGAGCACCTAAAAACGGGACAATCTCGGAAAACCTGGACGTTTGGTCACTCTATCTTTATTTATAGTATTCATAAACTTCTAGTGAAGTATTTTTCTTTGAAATTGATTAAATATGCTCACATCTCAAATTTATAAAATTATTAATATCATATCATATAGTATAGTATTCTTTCTTTATGAAAGTAAAAATAATTGAAAAATTTTAAATACTCTTAAGAAAAACAAACAAACAACAAACTGATAGATTCCTATTTATTTTTTTTAAGAACATAAAATCATGTTTTTATTTTTCAATTAAGCTTGTAGTTAGTTATTATATTTCTTCGAATATCACTAAATGGCTCATGATTTTTTATTAACTATACAGATAATATAAACTGTAACAGTTTCTTTTATATCTTGAGAAGTAAATTTAATAACCGTTTATATTATTTGATCATATTACGATATAGAATAGACTTTAGTTTGTTTTTTTTTTTGTTTCATTTTAAAATAAATATGATAAAAAGAAAACATTTGCTAATGAAAAAAATATTAAATAAATGCTCAATATATAAAATTTATATTTATACAAATTATATAATTTACTCATAATTTTTTTTTTCTTCTTATTCTTATCAATAACCACTTTTTAATGAATGTAATATGTATTTATGTAACTATTAAATTTAGATCAAAAAAATTAATATATTTTCAACTAGTATTAATTTTAAAATTTAACGAATTATTTATTTATTTTTAAAATTTATAATTCGATTTATCTATCAGTTTATAGAGAAATTTATGGTTTGCTTTTTACATTTACTGTATTGCTTAGTTAATTGGCCACTGTAAGCAACACATTTTCGAGGAAATTTGTCTTATGTGGTTTCAATGGATTTACGTAGTTTATTCCATTTAAAGTACAATTTCTTCAACACCATATATTTCCACCTTAGCCCCCATAATAATATCCTTTGTTCTTCCATTATTCAGGATGACACTGTGGGTTCTAGTATAGTAGCAAATAAAGCAACTTTCTCTTTGGGGGAGAATGCCTCAAGGTCCAATATAGGGCTAAAATATATTATTGGGTGGGTCATTTCGGTTTCCCAAGGCGTTCTCTCTTTCATTTTAACAATAAATAAACGCATTTTAAACATATTCCATCGTTTTATATTATTATTATTTTTCTCATTTTTCACTATTAATAATATGTAAGAGATATATATTTCCTACTAGCTGCTCCGAGCGCCTTCGGCGCTCTCCACACCTAGACGAGGGCTCCGCCCCCTGTACCCCCCCCCCCCCGAGTGTCCCTATTCTGAGCTATAGCCATCTAACTCCTACCCTGTCCCATCTCTCTCACGTTCCTTCCTACATTGTCCACCCTGTTCACAATTGGTCTTCCAAACGGACGTTTTCCAATCGAACTCCTCACCAATATATTTTTCCTCTCCCATTCCAGCCATGTGCCCTGCCGATCCCAGCCTTCTCTATTTTATGACCTATATCTAGAGATGCATAGAGGTCATGCAATTCCTTGTTATGCAGTCTCCGCTATTCCCCGGTGTCTTCATCTTTCTTTGGCCCATAAATGCTGGGAAGAATCCTATTCTCAAATTCTCTAAATCTACTCTCATCTCCCAGGGTTATAGACCATGCCTCCCACCCTTATAATACAACAGAAAAAAATAATTGTTTTATATATTTTAATTTTGATCCCCTTTGATAATAATTTCCCGATTGCAACCTCGATTTAAATTCTTTGCAAATATTATTCTCTCTGATACTAATTATTTTGTCTTATCACTATTTATTTCAAACCCCATCATTTTTCTTGCCTCGATTAATTTTTTTATGCTACTTTAAATGTTATTAATTTATTTAAAAAAAACAAAGTAAACAAAATAAAAATAAAATATAAAGAAATTAGCATAACACTAAACTACTATAAAAATAATATTAAAAAATATATATTAAAATCTTACGTGAAAACCCAATTATGAGATCAAATTTTCTTAATTAAAATGATTTACTCACATAATCTTAAAAATTAATAGTATTAAATTATAGCCGTAATGTGAATGTTTTCAAAGTTTAAAAGGCCAAAAATATCAATTGAGATATTGTAAATATCAATATATATATAAAAAGATTTTTATCTGCACATTGCTCAGAAATTAAATTTTTTTTCGTATATTCGCGTTTCATGTCCTCTAGAATCCAAAAGTAACTTTAGAATTTTTCATTTCTGTTCATAGACTATAAATTTAGAATACGATACAAAGAACGTCTACATATCAAATTTTAAAAAAATAATTTCTGCAGTTATTGATTAGATATTAATAAAATGTATAGCCTATGAACAAATAGAGATATGCAAGAATATTGTGATGTAATTTCATCGAAATTGGTTTAGCCAATTTCGAGTCTATAACGTGACAATTTCCGGACAGACAGACAGACAGATAGACATGAAAAATTATAAAGTCACTTTTGGATTCTAGAGGTGATGAAACGCGAAGATATGTAAAAAAATTTTAAATTCTGAGCAATGTGCAGACAAAAACCTTATATATATATATAGATAGTCGACGCTGGGGATGGCAATATGTGTTTTCCCAAGAAGAGAGAGAAAGCTGTTACCTCCCCTCCGAGGCCCTAGTAGGGATTAATTTAATTATTTATTATATTTTAAAGGAACAAATCAAAAAAAATTTTAGATCAGATTTATTCAACAATTTATTTTGAATAAGACATTCTTTAATTATCATTTTAAATGAATCTTTTAATATATTTTAAATGAATGAATGAATGAATGAAAATTCAAATTTTATATATCGTTTTTAATATATGTTTATTTATGCACAAAAAATTAATTGACATAATTATTAATTTAATAAAATAAAATTTAATAAAATAAAATTTAATAAAATAAAATTTAATAAAATAAAATTTAATAAAATAAAATTTAATAAAATAAAATTTAATAAAATAAAATTTAATAAAATAAAATTTTTTAAAATAAAATTTAATAAAATAAAAATTAATAAAACAATTTTATATATAAGATATATTGATCTATGAAATCATTTAATCAATACAAAAATTTAAAATTGAGAATATTATTATAATTATTATTATTATAATCAACAATAGTAATTTATATGATTTGTTTATTTTTTGTTAACTTTATTTTTTTTTTAAAAAAAAGGAGGGTAAAGTAAAGTCCTGGTCCGCCGACTCGAGTTCGAGGGATCGAACCTTGCCGAGAGCATCAATATTTAAAAATAAAAATAATAATAAATTCTTAAAAAGCTGGCTAAAATGGAGATATATTCCAAAAAACAAATTTTAAGTTTTTTTAAACAAAAAATAAATATAAAAAAGTAATAAGTACGTAGCCTCACCCGATGGCTCGCGAATTTACTATCGTGTAGTAGATTCATTTAGAAAGTTATTGTCGAAATTTCAGCCGAATCGTAGTTTTGTTAAGATTTGAAATAAATTAATTTCCAAACAACATTAAATATATATATAAAGTATAAAAAAAAATATTTTTAAAACGTGAATTAAATTGACTAAATTATTTTATCTTAATTTTTATTTTTAGTTTAATTACTCAATTATTAATTATTACTATATTTTAAGTGAAATATTTTGGGACAATGAATATAAAAATTAATACTTTGTAAAGTACCAGTTCCGGTTTCCGGATATAAACCAAAAGTTAATGAATTCATGGTACTGATGCATTAAGTAAATACTTATACCAAATTGTGTCAAAATCCGTTGAGCCGTTCAAGCTGTACACATCTATACGGACACACAGACGTACGGACGGACAGATATCATGCTAAAAATACTTTTTTACAGTTAAGAAAATGCATGATTCGTGGAGATATGTAAAAATCTGCACATGTGAAATTTGGTGAGAAAACAATACTCACCAACTTACTATTGTCGGTCGGTAAAAATCGTTAAGATTACATATTTATTTATTTTTTTTTCATTATTAATAATATATAATAATATAGTAATCTATTTAAAATATACAATAAATATATATATATTATAGTAATAGAGTTTGTGTGTGTGCAAATGAATTATAATATTATGACAGCTGATGGAATGAGTCTTTTAGATAATACCACACTTAATAAACTAAAGATTACATTAAAAAATTAAACACACGTTAGTTGATGGGCAAAAGGTGGAAAAAAAGAATGCTTTCTTGATTTTTTTCCCCCATTTCCTTTCGATTTGAGTTAAACTTTGGCAAAGGAGAAGGCTCCCTCCGTAAGGATTATTGGTGCGCCTGGATATGCCATTGTGCGAATTCAAATAGGAATCATTTATAAATGTAGGCTGAATCGCGAAGCCAACCCGGCATCTACTTGCCTAGAATAGATGACTCTAATCTTAAAGGTTTCAATTCGGAATAAGTAGCAGGAGAGGAGGAGGAGGAGAAGGAGGGGGGGGGAGAGAGAGAAAGAGATTTTTAACATCCGTCCTTCTAAAACCGGATCAAAACGTTAATTTGAAATTCTATAAAATATTATCTTTAATAAAAAATAAAATTGTATTTTAAAGATAAAGACATAAGTTGACCTGTGGCCAGGTCTGAACCGACCGACAGTTTGAAATAAATTAATTTCCAGCTACAGAAATAATTTCAAATAATTTTAATATATCTATTAATGTAATAAAAAACAGATAGGCATATAACATAAATATTTTTAATTTTTTTTTATTTATAATACCAGGCTGTGACGTCGTGAATGGCTGGATGACGTCATATAATTTTAAATTAAGAAAAAAACTAATAAAGATGATTTTTCTCGAAGATAAAATCAATACAAAGTGAATGATTCGTGATAATATGTAAAAAATCTCCTCATGTGAAATTTGGTGTGAAAATAACCCTTTCCTTCCTATTGTCGATCGCTAATACTACCACTTCCGGTTTCCGGATTTTCACCAAAAGTTGATCAATTCATCCCACTGATGCATTAAGTAAATATACCAAATTTCATCAAAATCGGTTGAGCCGTTCAGGCTGTACACATCTATACGGACGGACAGACGGACAGACGGACGGACAGACATCATGCTAAAAATACTTTTTTCTGTTAAGAAAATGCATGATTCGTGGAGATATGTAAAAATCTCCACATGTGAAATTTGGTGTGAAAACAATACCTCCCTTACTATCGTCGGTCGGTAAAAATAAATAAATATATTTCTAAAAAATAAATAAATAAAATTCAAAATAAAATTATTTATTTATTCTAAATTATTATCATAATAAAGAGATAAATTCTAAATATTAAATTTGAATAAGTGTTAAATAATCTATATATATAAAGGAGACTGTTTGTATGTATGTATGTATGTAATTCGTTTACTTTTTTGCTGTCATAGTGTAATATGTTAAAATGTAAGTTATTTACATTTTAACATAAGTTGACCTGTGGCCAGGTCCGAACCGACCGACGGTTTGAAATAAATTAATTTCCAGCTACAGAAACAATTTCAAATAATTTTAATATATCTATTAATGTAATAAAAAACAGATATGGATACATAAATAATAAATATAAACATTTTTAATTTTATTTTATTTAGAATATATATGCAAGACCAGGCTTATGACGTCATGAATGGCTGGATGACGTCATATAATTTTAAATCAAGAAAAAACTAATAAATATGATTTTTCTCGAGGATAAAACCAATACAAAGTGTATGATTCGTGGTGATATATAAAAAAATCTCCTTTGGTGTGAAAATAACCCTTTCCTTCCTATCGTCAATCGCTAATACTACCACTTCCGGTTTCCGGAATTGCACCAAAAGTTGATCAATTCATCCCACTGATGCATTAAGTAAATATACCAAATTTCATCAAAATCGGTTGAGCCGTTCAGGCTGTACACATCTATACGGACGGACAGACGGACAGACGGACAGACGGACGGACAGACGGACGGACAGACATCATGCTAAAAATACTTTTTTCTGTTTAGAAAATGCATGATTCGTGGAGATATGTAAAAATCTCCACATGTGAAATTTGGTGTGAAAACAATACCTCCCTTACTATCGTCGGTCGGTAATAAAATAGAAAATATATTATTTAAGGATTAAAGAATAAAAATAGAAAGTAAATTAGTGAATATTTTAAAAATAAGACAATTTGTGGAAATTGAAATAACTAAGAAATGAGAGGAGGAGGGGATGAGGAGAGAGGTGGGAGTGTGTGTGAGCGGGAGAGAGATAGATTTAAAGTTTATATATAGTTCTCCGTGTTGTTCATTCAAGAGCCAGGCGTGGCCCACTGACTGGCGGACTCATTTTACACAATGTATATAACTCTAGGGATTCCCAATCAAAGAATTATTATAATATTTAACTTTTTATTTTTAATTCTAATATTCAAATATCATTTCAATTAAATAATTTATTCTAAAAGTTCTCATTTTAATTAATATAATAAAATATTTAAATCATATTTAACTTAAATTATTTTGTATTTATTCTTTCCATATTTGAATAGGTACTTCTTTTATTTTAAGGGAGGGAATTAACTATGATCTAAAAAAATTAATAAATGAACTTAATAATAAAAAATCAAATAAATCCATTAATTTAAATTAATACTATTAATGAATGTATATATTGTTAATATATCTTTAGTTTTATCAATACTTTTATACCGTTAATTTTTATAAATTAATTTTTATAAATTGTCTCAAGTCTCTAACTTTGCATTTTCTCAAATTTTATTATAATTAAAAATAATCAATAAAAATCGAGAAATGAAATTAAAATATCGAAATGAAATGATCAAGAAATATTATACTCTATTTAACATATACAATACTTATAAACTAAAGGCGGAGGAAATATTAGACGATATCATTGAGGGTTCATGCCAAATCGATCAACATTAATTAAGATATTTTCATTATGACAGATATTAAAAAAAACCGCGAATTCAATATCTCTGTTCACTAATTATTTGTAGACTTTAGTAAAACCTACGCATGACTCAATAGATCCGGATAAACTTTTTCAAATTTTGATCTTAAAATTTATCTTGAAGGTAGTAAATAAAGAGTAAGATGCGGAAATCAATTGTAAAATATTAGGTTACCCAGACGACTTAAATATAATAGGAGATTCGGCAATTGCAATTACAGATAGCGAGGAAAAATTAATCGAGGTAGGAAAAGAGATGAGGTTTGAAATTAATAATGATAAATAAATATATTTAGAAACAAACAGGAGCAATATTAACATACAAAATGTAGAATTTGAATATGTAGAAAAATTGAATGTAATCACGAAGGATAATAATATTTGAGAAGAATTTAAATCGAAGTTGCAATCGGGAAACGCCTGTTATCATGCAGTAAAGAGGCTTATCTCACATCAAAATTATTATAAAAGGGAATGAAAATGTGAATATATAAAACAATTATTTTGTCTGTTGTATTATATGAGTGTGAGACATGGTCTATGATCTTAGGAGATGAGAGTGGATTCAGAGTATTTGAGAATAGGATTCTTCCCAGCATTTATGGGCCAAAGAAAGATGAGTACATCAGGGAATGACGTACGAGAGATGGAACAGAGGCTCAGGATAAGGACACTTGGACAAATGTGGTTGTAGCTGCCAAGAACTTTCGAGTAGATAGATATAACATATTTAATAATAATATATATAATTAAATTAAAATATATTTTAAATAATCACACAATAAGAAATGAATGTTTTATGTTATACATTGTTTGAAACAAAATGGATGAAAACCTTTTACTACTTTCAACCAAATACTATGTACCACTCGGGGGTACAGGGGGCGGAGCCCCCGTCTAGATGTGAAGAGCGACGAAGAAGCTCTGAGCAGCTAGTAATTTATAAATTATAAAAATGTTATTAAATATTTTTAATATTTTTATAAATTATAATAATTTATATACATTAGGTTTAAGGTCATTTTAAACTTGAAAGTTGTATGTTCAAATATAGATTTTACAATATTAGAAATTTAAATAAAAAATAAATAAATAATTATCATAATTTAAATCGATTTCTTTCCAATTTAATTATATTAATATTATTAATCTTTCTAACTCATTTTGTTTTCCTTATTGAAAAAACTTATAAAATTAAGATTATAAATATTTATAAGGTTATCACACAAAATTTTATTATATAATATAATTTGTTTGTGTCATGTTATATGAATAGAAATCATTTATTATTGGTTTTTTAAGTTTTGAATAAATGGAAAATATGTCCCTTTATAATAAAGCCTTCTCGATTGGCAAATAAATAAGATCAACTTTTATCATATTGATAAACCAAAGACAATTTTATTGAGCTTATTCTATTGTAATAAGATGATAATTGTTATCTATCTATCTATATATATATATATAAGATATAAGAAATTAGAATTAATAAATTTTAGTAATATTTCATAAATTTGAAAATATATTTTATTATTTAATTATAATATGAATTTGGAGGTTTGTGATCCTCACAGGGCACAAGTTGCCACTAAAGGGTTTAGAACTCGACTCTCCTCTTTTGCTGGCAGAGTGGAAGCCTGCCTATGGCATTTTGGAAATAGATCAATGGCTTTCGGTTACCCAATCAGGGCATCACTTTACAAGAACAGATTATCCATATTTAATATTAACAATTTAAATAAAATAAATAAATTGCGGTTGTTGCAATATTTATTAATATAATATTAATTGCAATTCCTATAATTCAGCATGAAATAGCTTCTAATTTTGAGATTTGTTCAGGTGTTTAATTTATTTATATATATCCATTTATATATTTACTGGTGGAAAGTTGTTTAAAAAACAAAACTATCTAATTTCGAATTTATTATTGAATATTAAGAAAATCTTTAGATGTTATTCTTCTTAGATAAAAAAAAAATTCTTTTTCTTTTGAATATATGTACATATTTATTATTCCTTCCTATTTTTCTTTTTTTTTTTATTGTATTTAATTAATTTATTTTTTATTGAATTTTGGTTTTTCACTTGTAACCAGTCCTTTGATCCTTGTTCACAATTAGTAGGGTGTAAGATGATCGATATACAGGGTGACCAGCATCTCTTTTTCTCTATTTTTATGTTGCAGGGTGGTGTGGTGTGACGGTCCGGCAAAGTCAGCCTGTCTGCACACTTTACACACCCCTTACAGTGTGATCATTCACCACTCTTATCAATCTTATCTTATGAAAGAATTCATACCACAATGGTATTGCGTGGTAGGTCTGATACTTTATTAGTGTCTAATCGTTCTATAATAGTTGAAATTGTGGCAACCTTTTGCACGTCACAGTTACCAGCAGTGTGAGATGTGAGATTAGGTATCTCGTTTCTAATTACGTGATACTTCTTCTGATTTTAAATGTTTTTTTTTTTGTTTTTTTGTTTTTTGTTTTCTTATTCTCTCTTTCTGTTCTCAATGTGTTCTCTTGGTTTGCTTCATTTTTCTGTTATTATTTTGTTATGAAGATGTCTCCCGTGACGTGACACTAGTTTGACATCTGTTTGTTAGCTCTGTACGGTCCTTCACACCATGCATAATGCTCTTTACACCTTTAGAAGGCCTGGATGTTCTATTAGTATTTGTTTCTGTGTTTTATGTCTATTTATGGTCGAGACTCCGAGCCAACCGCTCGCTTCTTGCGGTCACCAATCATCATGGATTGCTCGAAATGTTCTATAGAAATGTTGTTATCTGTATTTACACATTTTTTTTTACACATTTACACATTTACACATTGATGTTAACAGCAGCTCTCCGGCTTAATAGCGGAATGCGTTGGAAATACCGCCGAGGGCAGAGCAAGCTTTGCTTTCATGTGTGTTCTTTCAAGCAATCATCATTGAGTGGAGCGAAACATAAACCAAAATAAACAAATATTTTCTAAAAAAAAACAAACAAACAAACAAACAAATAATCATCTTAAATTCTGATTTTATTTAAAAAAAAAAAAAAACTTCGCTCTACTCATGATTGTTACTTTGGCCAGATCATTCTCTCATTCATTCATTCATTCATACTTCCTTCAACACACCATATTCTCTGAATGTTGTCAATTAGAAAACAGAATCGGCCTCTGTGGGCTTTAATATTCAAGTGTATTAAATATGCATCCAACTCCCGAAACTTGGGCCGATCCTGTCAAAGCAAGTAGTGTTTGTTAATTTAATTGTTATTTTGTTTTTTTTTTTAATTTAAAAATATAAATTAAATTAGAATGAAATCTTTCTCCTCGTTTCTATTCTACCTAATGAAATAACATTTTTATGATAAGGAATAAAATGAAAATTTCTAAAATCATTTAATTCCGTGTGCATACAAAGCAGGAATATTCTCTCTCTCTCCTATCTCAAATAATAATACTTTAATATAAAAGTTGTCCGGATTTATATGCTTAAAAAAAAAAAAAAAAAAAAAAAAAAAAAATTAGCACAATAAACATTTTTTTTATGACTTTTTATGAAATTGCAATTTCTATGAAAAAGTAAAGGATTTCATTTTAATTTTATTTTTATGTAGAATTCGTGAATTTTTCATTTTATTTGTTTTTAAATTTAAACAAAATTTAAATAGCACATAAGAAATGAAAATATTTTAATTTTTATAGTAGGTATATAAATTTCAATGTTCTTTAATATTTAATATTTAATATTATTTAATAATAGTATAAATAAATGACTTTTAAAGTCAAAAACAAAATTATTCTTTATTTGTCAAAAATAAATAAATAAATCTATTTTACATGCTTATTATTTATAAGTATTTTATTTATTGGTTGGCATATATTTGTTTATATATTTTTATTTATTTATTTATTTTTTATTAATGAGTCAATAGAAAATAAAACAATTTATTTTTATTTCTATTGAGAATTATAAATAAATTTTTTTTCCCACCCACCCAGACTTAAGACTAATATAAGATTCTCGGTCGAATTTGTTGACTGTGTAATTCTGCAGGAGACAGACCATTTGTTTATGTAGGTGGTGGTGGTGGTGGTGGTCTGTGACCGGCAGATAAATATGGTGGGTGGCCAGGCTTGTCAGGGGAGAGTGTATGCAGAACAGGAGCTGATAAATCAGTCGACACATTACCGGCTCAAATCGAGTCAATTTTTCATTAGAACATAGAAATATAATATTTGTATTCCGAAGAGTGATTATGGATAATGAACTGCACCAGAGAACGATGATGACCATTATTTAATGTTTACCTCATCAATTCGGCAAACATACAATTTCAGCAAGCGTTATATATCAAACGTTCTAAAGTTTTAATTACGTAATGATAAATAAATAATTATTTTCCAAACAACTTTTTTGTGTTATTCATTCATTCTCTCTCATTCATGTGACAATCTAAATAGTTTTAATAAATAAATTGTATTTATTCATTTTAATACTCTCATCATTCATTCATTCATTCTTTTTAATATAATATTCTATATAATATAATTATATGAAATGTATAATAATAATTAGTTTCATTTTATTTTAGTTTCTTATGCACACTTAAAAATACTAAACGAATGAAAAAATCAATAAAATTAAAATTAATTATTTGACACATTACTTACATGTATTAAAAGAATAAAAAAAAAATAATAAAATAAAATAAAATAAAATAATGTTTAGACATTGAAATCTTTTTAGTTAAAAATTAAATAAAACTAATTTACATTAGTTATCTGTTTTATTAAACATCCAAAGCAGATTTATGTTTATACAACTGACTGTTAGGCGTAGAGAAGCTATACAAAGAGAGAGAGAGAGAGAAAGCTTGGTTGCTTGAGCTAACAGTACCTACATACAAGAATTATCATTCATTATCTCTGACTTAGGAGGAGGGGGTGGTTTACCAGTTGAATCCCTTCTATGTACTCTTTAATCAACATTAAATTAATTAATATATTGAAAAAATTTGCTTTATTCTAATATTTTTTTTATTATAAATCATATATCTTTTTTAAATTTCAAAATAAAGTTAAAAATTAAATTCACATTGTTCTCTATAAATCCTTTTTTTAAAGTCAACTTTCAATGACCGATAGAAATTTTTTTTTTTTTTTTTTTTTTTTTTTTTAATTTGAATTATTGAACAGGCTATGATTTGTCATTTCAAGTTCGACAAACAATAAGTAATAATATTATTAATACTAAAGGGAAAATAACCATATTACATAAAAAAACACTCGATTTTCTTTTAATATTAGTTTTATTAATATATTACTTTTGTTGCAAATGGATACATATGTACTTATCCAATGATAAATATTAATCATCTTTTAATTTTTTTATTTACAAAAAATGAGTATGAATTTTGAAAAGAAAACAGATTTGATTTTTCTTTTTTTTTTTTCTAAATATTTAGTATTTTTTAAGCCTTTTACCAAACCTCTGAACATATAGAAAACATGAAGTAAATACATATATTCAATATATTGATTAAAGATGATTAATTTAATGTTAGGTAGACAAAGTTGAAATAAAATTTATTGCAGTCTTTAAAAAAGACGGAAATATAAATAAAATATAATAAACGCAAAACGTGATTTCCCCCCGAACCGCCTCTATTCGGAAATACCGTTTTGAATATTCTGTGGTCAAATTAGGTGTATTATTCAAGCAAGTATAAAGAGTTGCGTTATCCAAAGGAAGTAGGAAAGTAAGGTCTTGGCAGAGAAGCGAGGGCCGGATCCCCCACCGATTGCTTTTAATATTCCGCCCCCGAAATCCTCCCAGTTACGGGAAATTCCCTTGGCAGGATTTATACTGCAATTAGAAACACGTAGACCTTATCATGATGGTTAATTATTTGCACTCTGCATATGCAACTTTTGCCCAAAATCTATGAGAATATCATCAAGAAATTGCAAATTTTTTAAATCTTTACAACAATGTGACAGTTACACTCCTCCTCCCCCTCAACCTTTAATTTGCAATTTTATTCACGCCTCTTTAAGTTTTTTGCAGGTCATAAAATATTTCTAAATTTTAAATGAGTTCGTTGTTACAATTAATTTCTTGCTATGCTATCTATGAAAATGTGTATGTATTATGATTTATATAAAGAAACTTTTTAATCATTTATTATTAAATTGTTAAACAAGAACGAGGTTGCAGAATGACTAATAAATGAGAATATTTAATCATCAAGAAATATTAAAACTTATTTCTTTTTTTTTGTTATTTTTTTTTAAGTTAGATTATTTAAAAATTGAAAAATATAATTAAGAAACTTAATAAAAAATAATATTAACTAAGCATAATATATAAAATTGATTAAAATTATATATATATATATATATGTGTGTGTATATATTGACTGATAATTAATTATATTAATCTCAATATTATATATTTTAAGATAAAATGAAATATTATCATTATTATTTTATATGATTACGAGCTGGATTCGGCGGTCCTCAAACATTTCTAGCCAGGAGAGCTTCTCGCTACATCTTTTTTGTTTTATAAATGAATATCGAATATGGGATATTATATTATTATAAGTAAATCCACATTTATAAATGTTTGATTATAAATATGGATGATGTTAAAGCAACTTATAATCAATAATTAATATATATTAAAATAAAAGCGTACAAAAATGAGTGAAAAGATTAAATTAATAATTTATATTGTTATAAGCAAAAGATAAAATATAAACATTAAATAAAATCATAATAAATAAAAAAAAATACATAAAATATTTATAAATTTTATCATTCTATAGAAAAAAAATAACAAACTGAAAAGAGTTAATATGCAAATGTAAATGGCAAATCAGGACTTTTCATTGGAAAGCAATGAATCAGGACACATCTTCTCCTTTGAATTTCCCATTAATGATTGCTGCTGGAACGCATTACCACATAGCCTGGTTCCGTTACATAATAACTTTGAAGGAGGATATTTGGTGAACCAACTTTCAACACACTTTTGCATGTGTGTTGGCATTCCAGCAAGATCAAATGGATTGAGAAATTCTAATGGATAATTTACATCATCTTAATCCTCTTATGTAACCGTTTCAACCGTGGATTGATATTTGGCCAGAAATTTTCATTTGAATCTTAAAATTAATTAAAAAATTGCATAGGCAGTAGTGATTCCGGAAATTTCTATTAATATTTGAAAAAAAAAAAATAATAATTGGAAAAAATATCATCTGTGTTAACGGGTGAACGAGAATTTTGCAGTCGCCCATATTCAAAAGTTGCTTGAAAATGTTTGTGCAAAAATTAAATTGCATAAGCATATTTGTTTTTAATATATATAATGTCGGGTTTAGAACGTTCCTCGTCTCCCGACAACCAAACGCCACTGATTGCGGTTCAAACATTCTTCCTCCTCAATATTCTTTATGGCCATAGTAAGTGCGTTGTTAATTCTTCCTCTCCACAGTTGGCATTCTTTTAACGTCGCTTCGATGTATATTTTAAATAAAGTTGATCTAGTCTCAATCCTTTTGATGTTCGAATTCCTTTAGCTATACCATTTAGGTTACCCATTGTGACAGACTCCAAAGCAAACTCTCATTCTTAATTCTAATTGCTGAGAGTATTCAATTGAGTAGGCATATTTTTTCAAGTGCCTCCTGGTGCATGAAGAAAAATAAGTTCACCATTAAGGTTTTGTACATACGCCATAACTGCATCAATAGTTTATTGTCTTTTATGAGCCTCAGGAGCAATATTTTTAAGATATTATTTTAATGGTACAATTGAATGTTATCTAGAACTGAGTTTAGACTAGAACGTTGGATTAAGTAGAGCTTGATTTTCCATTAGAATAAAAAATACATAAGAGATTGGTGTGTGTGTGTGTGTGTGTGTATGTATTCGTTTATTGTAGATTGAATTGAATATGCATTGAGAGAAAATGTTCTCCTAATTTAGTGTTTAGAATACAAATCTTTTTTCTCACCCTATCCTTTCCCTAATCGCTACTTCACTTCTAGACAGACAAAAAATATTTTGGATTTATCCGTTCATACAATGGCTGAATATGTATTTTGAATTTTAATTAATACTCACTCTAATTAAACTTGCTTTCGCTTGGCTCTCTGAGACTATTTTTGATTCTCCTCCCACTATCCGGGAAAATAAAATAGAGAGAGACATCCAACTACAATCTTGATATTGGTAAAAAACAAAATGCCAAAAGATATTATCAATTAAATAATATTAAATTTAGAAATTAAAATCAAATCAAATGTATAATCATTCAAATTATAATAAATATTAAATATAGCCATTTCATTAAGATTATTATTTATCAGAATACTTTGTTTACTTAATTTTGAGATTAAAAAAGAACGATTGATAGTTTCATTGAAACACAACACAAGTATTTACGTACATCATTCAAATCTTTCTTTATTCAATCGACATTTAAGTGAAAAATTCATTCTTTTCTAACGAATTTCATTTTAACAGTAAAATTGTTTTTAAATTATCATGAATGTATCCATTCATGTGGCTCATGAAATGTTTTATATTGAATGTTAATGTATCGGCATCTCAGATTATTAATAATACTTGGTAGAGGTCGAATAAAATATTTATATTTTTCATTAAATATTTTGTAATTTTCAATGGATTTTTATTAGGAAAGGTGATATTTCTAATTGTGAATATTTTAATAATCATCTACTATATAACTCACAATAAAATTAATCAAAATTAATGCTATATTTTTAATAACATATTTTTTTATCAAATAAATATTAGTCATTAAAAATTATATTTATGATAAGAGAAGAAGAAAACTTAAAACCATCAACCTTAATTAATTTTTTTTTTTTTTTTTTTTTTTATGTGTGATATTTTATCTTTTATTGATTTAAATGCCATTCTAGTCTCTACATTTACATGTAGACACATAATAAAAATAAATATATCCAAATAAAATTCGATAAAACTTCAACTTAACAATTAATTTTTCAATAAATAAATAATTTTATTGATGTTAAGCCAATAAACATATGTAAATGTATCACTTTTTAATAATTCATACTAGTAAATATAATTTTAATTGTATTATTTATTCAAAGAATAAAATAAAATTGAATTACAATATCTCAAATATATCTCATTTTTATTTCTCTTAATCTCAAAATACTTTTCAAAATATTATTGTTAATATAGTTTAATCATCTGAATAAGAAAAGAAAATATCAAGGGGAAAATGAATTGGTATTATAAATAAAAAAAAAATAATAATAAACAAAAGAGTACAATACACAACACTACATAAAATATCATAGTGGAACAAATTATAGTATAAAATTTACTTTGGATTTTCTTTTAAAATAAATTTCTTAAAAGAAATTATGTTAATTTAAAAAAAAAAATCTAAAATAATATACGATCGTATATAATGTTATACCAATAGTAAGGTGAAATTTAATTTAATGTATTCATATAATAATAATAATAAAATATTATTATTTTTAATTAAATGATTACATTTAATACAATAATTTTATTCCATCCCCTACTCTTACCTTGTTAATAACAATATTTTGAAAATTGTTAAGTTTTCAATAGGAAATATCACAATTTAATTTAATCGATTTAGAAATTCACAAATTCCATGGCATATCATAATATATATATATATATATATAACATTACTAGATGATTGAATTATTTCATATAATGAATATTTATTGGCCATTAAAATTTTAATAAGTTTTTAATCTCTAATTACTTTTTAATATTTAGTTCTCCCACGAATAGCAGCAATATTTCATAAATGAATTAAAATGAGTATAATTTTATTATCAATAAAATCAATATTTTTATCATTTTAAATCTAATGTCAAAATCAAAATCCACTTTTTCCTCATAAAAATACAACCATGATATATAACATATAATAATAAAAAAAAAATAATGAATCAATATGCATATTTTTGAATTTATAATATGATTTTATTTTAAATATAAATTATATAAGAAGCGAATAGAGGATATGTTAGCTAAGTTATATGAATGCTTAATTATAAAACCAAAACAAATTATTTAGCAATCTAAATAAATATTATTAGCAAGTTTTATTTGGAAATAATATTATTAAAAATATTTTTATTTTTAAGTTATTCTCATAAAAATATTTCAAATATCTGATTAATTATCAAAAATATTTATAATCGTAACGCTAAAAATGTTAAAATATTAAATTAAAATTTTAATTTTAATTAAAAAATATCGATTAAAAACAATTAATAACTGTTATCATTGAATTTGTTAGAATAAACAATGCGAGTTAACTTAATCAATAAACAAAATGTTACAAACCTTATAAATTTAATTTTTTTTTTATTTATCGTATATCCTAACACAAAAAATACATATTATACTTATTTATTCACTGTTTAAATTCATTTCAAATTTGTGTTTAAATAAAAATATTTTTATTTATTTATTTATTTTTCTTTTTATATTATTGAAATATATTAATTTAAATGAGTGATCCTGATTCTGTAGGGTAGGATCCCTGGGGGGAAGTATTATATGATAAAACTGGAACTCTGGAACTGGAAAGAGGGCTGAACGATATTAACAAATATTATTAAAAAGTTATTTCATTTAAAAAAAATAAAATAAATAAATATTATATGATAATAAATAAAATATATATTTACACTGATTAATGAGATAGTATTGATCTCTCTCTCTCTCTCTCTCTCTCTCTCTCTCTATGCATAGCAGCAGGATTTATAAATTAAAGCCGTTGTTTAAGGTTAAAATATATCTATGTAGAATTCAAACAAACATTGTATAAAATTTGTTGTTTTAAATAAGATGTTAAAAATAGATGTAGATATATTTCCACTTATATAATATAAAATATATAATTTCGTTCTTATTCAAAGAAAATTTGAAAAAACACACCCCCTTAATAATAATATCAAAAATGTCAGTTATTATTAAATTTTACATAAATAAATTACCACAAGTTAAATAAGCTAATTATATTTGAATTATTTGAAGCCATTTATAGAAATTATATTATATTTAAAACCAATTATTATTATAATATAGTACCGGGACCCCGAGCCTCGGCTCGGTACTTAAGTTAAAAAAAATGATTCATTATTATTGGATTTGGCTGGTAATATTAATACCTGAGACACTGAGCTCTCGCTCTACCCTTTAAAAAATATTGATATACAATTCTTTAATTATTTATTACAATTATTAAATGTATTAAATAATATTTTATTTAAAAAATATTAAAAATTATAAAACTATCTAAAACTTAATTAATAAAAGAACAATGAATAAATAAATCACGAAAATAGATAAAAAAATGCACGCGACGAGTTTCGATCCTTCGAACTCGGGGAGTAAAAACAATTGTTCTAACCACTGGTCTAAGTATTTTGATAATAAAAATAAGATATTTTTACCATCTTTCGAAGACATTTATTTGTTTTGTTTTTTTTTGAGAGAGATTAATAAATATATATATATTTTATTAAAAATAAATATTTTTAATTTTATTTCGAAATTAAATAATAAATTTTAAATATTTTAAATAAAAAAAAATATTAATACAATTTCAGTTAAAAAATAAAAATGGATGTCATGTGACGTCACCCATATATAATTTTAAATTAAGAAATAAATAATGAAGCTGTATGTTTCAAGAGATATGATCAATAAAACTTAATTTTTCTTTATAAATACTATATCTAGTGTGAATTTGAAAAAAATCGTTAGAGCGGTTTTTGAGAACCAATGGCTATATATATAGAAATATAGATATATACAATTTTAGCTAGCATAATAAGATAAGATAAGTTAATAATATTTTTTTAAAATTCAATATTGCAATGTTTTATTAGATATTGTAGAATTTTTCAATGTTCAATTTTAATTAACAACATTGAATCTATTCCAATAGGCTTTAATAATTGCTACAAGCAGTTAGATGGTCCAGCAGGTGCACCCACAAAATCAGCAAAGTCAGAGACCAATTAACCGATGTAAATAAGCACACATCTTCTCTCTATTCAATATGCTTTGCCTTCTTCCGCATTGATATTTCATTAAATTGCTCTTTGATTTCAACAAATGGCCATTTAAATGTAATTGAATTTCCATTTGAGATAAATACACTCTTATATAATAAATAATTCGCCATTATATAACCAGTCGTTTGCAAATGAAAAGGGGTAGCTAGTGGATAAATTTATGGTCGCATAGTATATCGAACTTTTTCTATCCTTTTTTTTTTTCAATTAATTTTATTCGTGTAATCCTGTATTTTTACACAGCGGAGATGCTTTTGGTAAAAGGTGAGTTAAAAAATACATAAAACCTGTTTAAATTATGAATGTTGACGTCTATGTTCAAGTTTAACGCACATTAGAGGCACATTTTAGATGCCATATAGTTTTATTTTAATTCCGAGTGGCAATGTCAGAGTGTGGAGTCGGCCAGCACAGAGTGGGGACGCATTATATGAATTAATGCGAGAGTGTATCATGTTTGTTGATGTGCATTTAAATAATTAGAGATGGCATCGAATGAGTTTATATAGTATATATATATCTATATCCTAGATGTCGATTTACACAAGTGTGTGTATTATATATATATATATATATATATAGAGAGAGAGAGAGAGAGAGAGATGGCAAGTGGATGTAGAATCCATTTCACATCAGCACAAGCCGAACCACAGTAACGGCTGCTTAAAGTTGGAAACACTACTGGATTGGCAGCGGAAGCTTGTGTAAATTAACTTGCTCACTCTCTCTCTCTCTCTCTCTCTCTTGGTGATGGTTGCCATTTACTTAAACTTTGATAAAATATTCAAGGTTTCACTTTTTTTTTTTTTTTTTTTAGAAATATCTTCCAAAAAATTAAATTAATGTTTGTAAAATGATTTTTTCTTTTAATTCTGAATTAGGAGGGCGTGAGAACAAGAGAGGGAGGGAGAATATCCAAGAGAAAATATTATTTAAAACATATTGAAAGGAAAGTTCATATACATATAGAAAAACTCTTGTTTTAGTTATCAGTTAAAAATAATTTAATATTATTATCCAAAAAATACTCAATATGTATTCTTATTGTATTTATTTTATTGTAAGCGGAGGAGGGGGGGGGGTGGCACGATGAAAATTATGATTGGGAAACATTATATGTAGTAAATAATAATAATAATAATAATTAGTACTTATAACAAACACAAGAGAACAATCTCGTAAAGTATTCAAATATAATTAAATTATCAAATATTAATTAACTTTTACTTTTGAGTAAAATACGTACTAAATGAAAAGAGAATTAAAAATAATATAAATATAACAATAACATAACTAGAGGAAAAGGAAAGAATAAGGAAACATGTAGGTAATCTAGAGAGAGATTTCTAGTAATAAAAAAATAACATATTAAATTAATTTAATAAAATTGATAATAAAATCATTTTTTTCATGTTATTTGATATATTTATTTTTTAATATTTTTTCTTATTTCGAGTAATTTGTATCTTGAAATCATATAATAAAATCACCGAACTATAGATAATATTAAAACAAAATAAGATGGAGTGTCTCCACTCGACTAACTCGCAAATTTGAATTGGATTAATTAATATAATATATTATATTTAAATTAAATTTAATGAATTATAAATTAAAATTAATAAATAATATTTATTAAAACAGCGCGTGCGTGTTTGGCTCTTTGTTGATGGCATCACGTCACGTGCTGGCGCGTAATTTGCAGTGTTAAAAAATTAATTCTCGTACTTTCAGCGATTCAATTAAGCTGAAATTCTATACCAATAGCAGTTTTATACAATTTTCAATAATCATGTGAAAAACTATCAAATATATATCTTTATTTTTACGGTCCCTTTAGAGGAAAAAAATCGAAACGTTGTAGGTAATGAACCTCTTCCTGTTCAGCTACATTTCTCAAAAGTTGATAGAAAACTACGAATTTTGTATAATGCCCGTAAAACCATATTTCATGATTCTAGCTCAATCTTGTCTACATACACACATATTTTTCTCAACCTTAATGAAAATGACTCAGGGACCTTCACAACGTATATAAAACATGAATATCTCCATGATCGCAATACTATCTAGATTTCAATATGCATAATATGTAGTTGGTTGGTCAATTTGATTGTACACATACATATTGTATACATACTCAGAAATTTAATTATTTACAAATACAAAGTTGGTATTTTCATATATGAAAACTATGAAATGAGTTTAAATTAAATATTTTTCTTGGAATACCTCAAAGCGTGTATATTGATAAAATCCGATATCTATGCTTCCGCAAATGATCAAATACCAGCCCCAAAATACCAATATTGAAAGCCAATGTACACACAAAATTCATATAATACAGAACGTTCGAGTAGAAGGAGTTCTTTGGTTATTTAGAAAATTGCCCTAAAGCTGGTTAAGATTAAATTTAAGTTTTCATTCCCTCAAAATTCAATACATGCCATACAGAGAAAATAACTTTTATTCATTTGAAAGATAATCTAATTATAATTATTATTTACTAATTTATATTTACTATATTTATGGTTGTGTTTTGGAAGCCAAGTATGAATTTGATTCGATTTGATGTGTATAAAAAGTGGATTAAAATTATAAAAATTGAGATTTAATTTGAATGAATAGCACTCTGGTATATTATTTTAAGTAGAAAATAATAAAGAGAATCTAGTGACGGTTAATTAAGCACAAATAAAGGTTGAACTCGTTCAGAATGCTAAAAAAGTTTAAATTATTATAAAATTAACATTTATTAAACTTGAATGAAGAATATTCACAATTGTGAATTATACACATTTATATAAACAAATAAATAAATAAATAAATAAATCTCATCTATGTTTATAAAGTTTCTTTGCAATCTCTACTATTGAACAATGCAGCTAAGTGGTCGATTCACTTGCACACAATTGCAATTGCTGAACGATAATAATAATGATAAGTAGTTAATAAATAAATTATTATAAATTATCTTTATTTTATATAGTTGATTTATAAATTATGAATGAATCATAAATATAATAAATAATAACAAATATAATTAATTTCTATTAAATATTAGTAATATATAGGTGTATAATTGAAAAGAGCACAGCCAATGGATACAAATATCTTTAAATCACATACCTATATATTCATCTGGTTTTTTAAAGAGTTTAAATTTTAATTGTAACTCGGTGTTGAATTTGTATTATATTTGAAATGTAAATTTATTACCTACATAGTTATCTGTCGATGAATTACTATAGAATATAGTTAAGAACGCCCAAAAGGATTTTATTTTACTACGACAATTATTTAAACAAAATTCTAGTCCAATTTTTATAAAAAATTGAATAATATAATGTATTTAAAATCATATAAGATAAACTTAAGATCTTAATTAATGAAAGATAATAATTGGGTTATTCGTTCTTTTAAGTTTAATAATCAGGGCATAAAATATCTGAGTATAACTCAGATCACTGATATATTTATTAAAACTTATGTGGTTTGTGTTATAATTATTAAAGGGATTTTTATTTAAATAGAAATTAAGAAACTAATGAACATTCAAATAATATCAACAAAGAAGATGGTTAATAAAAATGAATAAATTAGATATTAGGTTTATATATTATAGTACCTGGATCGCTCGACCCTTTAAAAAATATTGATTTACAATTCTTTAATTATTTATTAAAATTATTAAATGTTACATCATTGCATCAATCTGAATAAAATGAATGGAACTTGGGGTCCTCAATAATATGTACACACACATACATAATAATAATAAATAATAAAATTAACTATAAAAATTTATAAGAATTAACAAATAATATAAATATAAAAAAAAATTTATAAAATAACGATTTTCCAAAGGACTAAAAAGAATAAAATAATTTTTCTATAAATCTGACAAAGTTGATGGATGAATTGCTTGATGTTCAACGAAAAACGTTGGGCGCATTTGGTTTTATTTATTTATTTATATGAAAAATCATGTCAAATTTTTATAATAATAAAAATTTTATTAAACACATAAACTGACAAATTTTTTTATCATGCAATAAAAGTTTATCTCAATATTTAGATGATTAAAAATCGATTTCAATTTGTCAAAAGAGCGAACAGACATACAGAGAGAAGTTGAGAAAAATGTTATAATAATAAGAAAAACGTTATAAAAATAAACGACAAAACAGATTAAAAAAATTTCAAATATTTTAGAGAGAAAAAAATAATTAAAAAGTGTGTATATTAACTAAATAATAAAATAAATATTAACCAATAATTAAAAAAATAAATGAAAAAATTTCAAATATTTAATTTTGAATAAGATATATGTACTTTAATTATCATTTTAAAAGGCGAGATTAGAGATAATTAATTATCTATGGTGAGAATTTCAAAAAAATCCTTCGAGCAGTTAATTAAATAAATTAAATAATCTAAAAATATTCAAATATATATATATATATATTATAAAATAAATAAGTTGACCTGTGGCCAGGTCCGAACCGACCGACGGTTTGAAGTAAATTAATTTCCAGCTACAGAAACAATTTCAAATAATTTTAATATATCTATTAATGTAATAAAAAACAGATATGGATAAAACATAAATATTTTTAATTTTATTTTATTTATAATATATAGCTGTAGTAGCCGGCGTTACCCGAGGCTGTGACGTCATGAAGGGCTGGGTGACGTCATATAATTTTAAATTAAGAAAAACATAATGAAGATGATTTTTCCCGAGGATAAAACCAATACATTCGTGGTGATATGTAAAAAAATCTCCTTATGTGAAATTTGGTGCGAAAATAACCCTTCCCTTCTTATCGTCTATCGCTAATACTACCACTTCCGGTTTCCGGATTTGTACCAAAAGTTGATCAATTCATCCCACTGATGCATTAAGTAAATATACCAAATTTCATCAAAATCGGTTGAGCCGTTCAGGCTGTACACATCTATACGGACGGACGGACGGACGGACGGACCACTTCCGGTTTCCGGATTTGCACCAAAAGTTGATCAATTCATCCCACTGATGCATTAAGTAAATATACCAAATTTCATCAAAATCGGTTGAGCCGTTCAGGCTGTACACATCTATACGGACGGACGGACGGACGGACGGACTACTTCCGGTTTCCGGATTTGTACCAAAAGTTGATCAATTCATCCCACTGATGCATTAAGTAAATATACCAAATTTCATCAAAATCGGTTGAGCCGTTCAGGCTGTACACATCTATACGGACGGACGGACGGACGGACGGACGGACGGACAGACATCATGCTAAAAATACTTTTTTCTGTTAAGAAAATGCATGATTCGTGGAGATATGTAAAAATCTCCACATGTGAAATTTGGTGTAAAAACAATACCTCCCTTACTCGATCGTCGGTCGGTAAAAATAATACAAATTCTTATCACAATAATTACAAAATGTATTTATTGTGAAATGTGTGAAATGATGAAAATGACAAATTATTATAAATCATTATGTATTGTATTATTATTAATGTTTATATTGGGAGTACTTATATACGTACTATATTCCATTAAAGCTTAGTATTATTATAATAACCAAAAGAGTGAGCTTGAATTCAATTAATCTCTTGGGAATAACCAACTCTCTATTTTCTAATTTGCCTATTGGATTATTTAATTCTTGTTTAATTAAATAACTCATTACAAATTTCCAAGATTAATCGAAATAATTAATAAAATCCAAAAAAAAAAATAAATAAAAAATTATATACATAGATATATATTGAATTTGTAAAACTATCTTGTATTTAATGTAATTATTATTCTATAAAGAAAAACTTCAAAATAATTAAGTAATTGGTCGATTTGTTTTTTTTTTTTATTTTAAATAATAATATTAAATTTAAATTTTTTTTTTTGTTTTTTTTTTGTTTTTTTGTTTGTTTTTATTTTCATTCTTATATATTGTACATACATATTTTAATATTGACTTGATTAAGTCAAGAAAGGAGAAAATTTATTCTCAAATGGTGTTTCGTAAAGTATATATCTCTTTCGTCAGCCCTCATCTCTTCACGATCTACTTTCAACTCAAGAATTTCCAAACTTATTTATATACAAATAACGTGGGTCTCCCCTGTCCGTATTTTCACATGCTGAACTCGTTGCGGATATTTGCCTTTCAACCCCTGCCCATTCCTGATTCTACGTCCTCCGCATCATGACCTCGATCGCTTGTGTTGTCTAAATTCCATCCCTCTCCACCCCCACCCCACCCCCCGTGTTAGCTGTGTCAGTCAATAATATGGTAATGAAGGCGGCAGAGAGCAACGATCCAACCGCGAGGCTCTTGACATTTGTTCAGGACCAAATGAGGGAGTCACTTTGGCAACTTAACTATCAAAAAAAAAAAAAAAAATATAATAAATAATTAAAATCCTATAATATACTTACAATATATGATATATATATAATTTAGATAGAGATAAAGTTAACAAAGTTTTCTAATAAACTTGATTGCTAGGGATTTGCCATTCGCTGTTTTAGCAAATCAAAGCTTACACCGGGATGTTTTAATTAAATCCATGCTGCTAGGTGTACGTACTCTCGACTCAGCATCTCGTTATATGACGTGATGATACTAAAACTCACTCCAACGGGGACTATTGAAACTCAGATTAATATTTTATTCTTGAATTTCAATTGCAGTTCAGTATTATTAAAATACTTCCAGTTGGATAATTAATTTTCGTTGAATAGAAAATAATGAAATATGTTGGACGATCTCGAAGTAATAAACAGATAATTTCATAATCACAAAGATAGTTTAATTAAATAAATATTTTCATCTAACGTGATGTGATGTCATCATGTGATTATATGGATTGTTTTTTTTTTTTTTTTAAAAATGAATTTTGACAATTCTGTACATATACGTATTGAGACTAGAGATTTCTTTGTGACGAGTTGAACTCTTGAATGTCTTCTATATTATTATATAAGAGGCTTGTCAATGTTGATGCGTTCGTGTTTGTTTGTGTGTTAGTGTTTGCCTTTGGGCCTGGACCAATATCCGCCGCTGCGGTCCTTGTATCGTCTGCCCACCTCCTTTTTCTCTTCAACAGAAACTCGAACAAAGCATACAGCAGCATCGAGTCTGAGTGAAAACAGAGCATCGTACCAGAAATGCTTCTCATTTCTTTTCAACCGAGCGAGCACTCATTTTCCACAAATCTCTCTCCCCGACCATCCTCTTTCTTATTTCTTCTTGGACGCCTCCCTCTCCTCTCTCTCTCTCTCTCTCTCTTGAGGATGCACAGAACACCCCGAAATTAAGACATACGAACGTTCAGCCTTTTTCATTATTCATTCGCAGCATTTTAGGGTAATAAAGTTTTGGCCTAAGCAAAAAACGCAAATCTTTAACAATGTGCTCCATTTGCCTTATAAGAAAGAAACGTTTATCAGCAAAGAGCAACCTAAACCCCTTTTGCCCTAAAGGCCTCACCAAATTTGTAATCTTAATAAGTTTTTTTTTTTTTACCTTTTCTTTTCTCTATAATTGAAATTTCTCATTTTCATATAATCTTTTTTTTAAAAAAAAAAATGGATTGTTAAAAAGTTGAGTAGAACATTGGGGGGGGGGGGGAAGGAAGGAGGTGTATATATTCTATTTGTATTTTCTTTTAATTAATGCTATGTATTATTTATATTTATTGTTGTAGTTGGTTTTGCTTGAGTCGATTGAATAATTAGTGTGAAGATATCCTAATTTAGATTTGGAATCGATTGATGTCCATGATGAGAGAGCGTGGAGACTAAGTGGGTTTGGATGTGTCGTGCTCCCTCTGTATGCATGGATGATGGGCTTCTGGGTTAGGCTGTGACTCGAATTTCGACGAGCCCCAGCCTCCCGTCTTTGAACCTCCCTCTAATCCAATCTTGTCACCGTGGAGCCGGAACGGAACGGAACGCGCGTTCCGGACCTACTTATAGAGTATACCAAGTGATGCATCACAAACATCAACTCCTTCCTGTTCCTGATGCCCTCTTCAGCATCAAACCACTCGCTCTGCTCTTTCGCCATGCTCGAGAGGATTGGTTTCAATAGAAAAGGTATTGACATCTCACGGCTCATGGCTGGACACTCGATATTCAAATAAAAATCAAGATACACAAAAAAAAAAAATATATGTAATTTATCGTTTTTTTTTTTCATGTATCACATTATAAATTTAATATTATTTGAAAATATAAAATTTCAGCTGGTTCAAAAAATAATAATTAATAATAATAATAATAATAGAATAATAAATTTATAGAATATTAAAATGAGTCAAGTTTCTAATATATGTATATGTTGGTTTAGATTTCCGTGAATTTTATTACTATTATTATTGTCAGATATTACCGGATTTTTATCACATTTTGTTTTGTTTTTTTTTTTTTTTTTTTTTTTTTGAGGTTGTTTTCACGACGTTTCGGCACCCATTTTCAGTGATAAGGGCCCAGGACTCTTCGGAGCTTCACAGCAACGCAGTGAACACAAAACCACTTAACCTATCAACCCGGAATCCCGATATTGACTCTCGGTCACACAGACCAACACTCAGAATCCCAAAAATATTCCCTCCTAAATAACCTCGTGAAAATGGCTCCAAAATGAGTGCCGTAACGTCGAGAAAACAATCTCACAAAAATACGTGATAAAAACCCGGATAAATCTGACAATACTAATATATGTATAGAGTATATGAGATATGAGATATGAGCTATTTTATCCAGCTAGGATAATTTTTATAAAGAAAAATCGATCGGTATTGGTTTCAGCCTCATGAAAAATCATCTTTGTTAGTTTTTTTTTTTTTTTATTAAAAAATAGGAATCAAAATTAAGAAGTTGTTTGTTTGTTTGTTTGTTTGTTTGTTTTTTTTGGTGAATACGCTTGGTAGTTGATGATACTTTTCTATATTAATTGGTTAATTTGGAAATCATATCATAATAATACCCGGTTTAGATGAGATAAATTGTTGTGAGGCAAGAGGCAATCGAAACCACAGCAGCAGTTTTAGACAGAAAAAGAAAGTAAATGAATTGTCAATTTTCGAATATCGATTATCGAAAATTAATTTAGAGAAATTAGACTGAAATAAAATGGAGGGTAATTAAATTTTTACTTTATTTCAACATCTGACATGTCTCTCTCTCTAATGTAGGCATATGAAAAATATATTTCAACTGAGGAACAATCTCGGATCGACTGGGCGAGAATTTTATAACCCTCGAGAGTGATTTGGTTGGCACTCCTCGTTCCAACCCCCGTCAATCTCCCCCGATTCACGTGTACCACCAAACTCGACTGTAATTCCAACGTCAAGCTCCAAAGTGGACATAAAACCGGGCAAATTAAATTCCGTCTCTGACAGAATGACGTCATAAAGAAATTATTTTAAACACAGCTGTATTATAAAATTTCTCATCGCGTTTGTTCTTATATTATAATTAGATTTCTAAACTATACACATATATACATATACTATAAGTTGTTAAAATGATTAGAAATTTGATTAATACATACATACATATATATGTCGTTAACTATAAAAGTATTCAAGTCTTTTTTATCAATATACCTATACACCTACGTTAAAGAATTTTATCCAAAAAATAGATATTTTTTTGACTAATAATAATCGATTGGCACTCGAGAATCTTGATAGGCCTATTTTTGTTGAAAGTCACGTGCAAATGACCACCCTTAAGAGTCGACCTTTCCAATTTGATTTTATATTAGATCATTTATAAGATTAGTTCAGGGATGAGAGGACAGCGAGGTCCCTATAATACCCTCACGCGTTTTTGGAATTTAAATCAGTAACCAATAGGTAAAATTACTTACCACTCCTCAGGGGCCATAGCTCTTCTAAAAATACGCATTTCCATAAATGAAAGAAAAGCATGTGAATCCCCTTCATTTTCATTATTATATGTCCTTTTACATCCTTAACCAGTAAAGTGTTGCGTTTCCATCCTCCATCCCTACTATACACAACCGACTATATTCTTCTATTTTTACACACACACACACACACACACACACACACACACATATGAAAATCTTAAATGTGTGTTTCAAGCAAACCAAAAAACAAAAAAAAAAAATTATATTGATTTCTTATTCTTCCATAACACTAAAATATAATCCAAACACTTTTTGTCATTTATTGTATACCTACACGTATTAATAAAAATCATTTATTGATTCTAATTAAAATTGTTCAGAGATAAAAAAAAATGTTGCATATAAAAGAGCAAAAAAATAAATGAAATATCCATTGATTTATCAAAAAATACTCAAACTAAATTAAATTTACATTGAATATAAATTATTTAGATAAGTGAATAAATATTATACGAGTAAATATATTATAACATATTTTTTTTATATTAAATGATACATGTAAGTATGGTAATTTGTTTTGTTTTGTTTTTTACGTTAAAAACTTTTTTGAAAAGATTCAATTAAATATAAAGTGATGAATAGCAATTATATATGAAAAATATATATAAATTTTTATATTCGTATTGTGAATATAAAAAACTAAAAGATTCAATTGATTGAATTTGTGATTGAATTTTTTTTTTATTTATTCATCTATCTTTAATATCAAATTAAAAGTTGTTATATTTAATTGGATATTTTTCAATCGTCCAGCTTTCCTAAACCTTTGGAGTTACAAAAAAACAAACAATTTATAAATTATCTATAATAAATAAAATAAAACTTTTGTAAAAAAAAAAAAATATATTATTGTTTTTTGGTTCAATCCTTAATTGCTATTTTTTCATTTTACATTGACACCTCCTCCGATTCTCATTAATCTTATTTGATTAAGATCTTTAAATGATCTTGAAAACTCAATTGAAAATGTTAAACAAAAATTAGACAATAAAAAAATAAACTAAAATAAATTAGTTCATTTATATTTAATTAAAATAAAAAAGATACTGAATTTATTTTTGTCAATTAAGTTTAGATGAATTAAATAGACTACATTAATCAACGTTTTTTTTAAAAAAAAAAAAAAAAAAATAGAGATAACGTTAAAAAATGTAACTGGGGAGTAAATAAGTTAAAAATACGTATAATAAAAAATCCAGATAACAATAAAGATGATGTTTATTATCTTTTTTATTTGAGATGATAGTAAGAATATCAATCCCACTCGATGGAGTTAAGAGGAAAAAAAGGCGTTGTAAGGTTAAGAATACCAACTATTTAAATTCATTTTTATGATTTTTATGAGAGGCACTCAAGTGGGCTTTCGAATGGTTATACTAAGGTTATCTGATTAAGTTATTATTTTTTTTTTTTTAATTATTGTGCTACAATACGAAAAACAAATTTTAAAGCAATATATGTAGTCCAACTGATTATTTTTTTTTTATATTTTTATAAAGCTTTAAAAATTTATAATTTTTAAAATATCTACGTATGTATTAAAAAAAAAAAATTCAAAATTAATGAATTTTATTTGAATACAATAAACAATTTATTAATTTGTTTTTTTTTTTTAATAAACATATAATACTTGTATGTAGCTTATGATAACAACCTGTGGTTCCAAAACAAAATACAATTAATATTAGGGTTATTAATCACAAATTATTGATAATTAAAACAATTTTTTTCCAGTCATTGATTATTATTTATTTTTTATAAAATGGAAACCTTGTGACCTTATCATTGGGGTGTCGAAATTCCGGTTGTCATTCTAGTGGGGTTGTCCGTCTCTCGTTGGATGGTTGCCAGGAACCGGAACACCTTGGCGTCCTCTTTCGGGGGTGAAACGTCGCAAAACGACATGGCACCTGCCGGGGGGTGTGACACTGCGCCTTGGCAACCACCACTACATGACAAGCCCTAACACCCTACCCCCCCCCCATCCCCATCCCCCAATCAGCCCATTCCACTGCATTCTGTTGGCCTTCGCAAGTTACTGTCCAATTTACAGTCTATTTTTAATCCGGCTAATTGAATGCATTCAGGCTAACAGTCGAAGAATAATTAAACACCTATTTATAGGGAATTGAATATTTAATTACTACTTATCATGGGAACTCATCCGAGGCGAGAATAGCCAATCAGTGAATGCAAATATCCAATTTAAGCCAATTGCCAATTGAAAACAATTCTTGGAGCAAGGATTATTCAGAGAAAAACAAAAGTAGCAGCAGGAAATGACAATAAGAAAAATAATTTATTTCAAATTGACTTCTATAGGTATAATAATAATAATCGAATTTTTCCAAATTTTTATTAAGAATATAAAAATAAAAATGTAATTATTTATTTTATAAAGATTTGGAACATTAACCAGACCAAAAGTCAATCATGTTTAATAATAAATTATTTTATTTTCATACAAGTCTTAAATAAAAAATAAAACTAAAAGAAATTCATTCATTTTAAGAGCAATGAATTAATTTACAGATTATCTGTTCAATTAATAAATCAAATTTATATAAGGAAATTTTTTAATAAAAATATTTTATTCCAAATGAAATAAATAATAAAAAAAAGTAATAATAAATTAAATAAATTGTTTATTTTTTTGAGGAAAAAAAAGGAACTTATTCAACAAAAATGAAGATCTATCTTGAATTTTTTTCTCTATTTACGGTGACTCTTTTGCAACTGCTTAATAATAATAATAATAAAAGTAAGTAAGTATTAATTTTTTATAATAATAATAATAATAATAATAATAATAATTTTTGAAATACGTTTTTAAACAGGATATCGAGAAATTGTTTTTTATCAAATTGATACTCGTAACATCTCTTTATTTTGGCGACAGGTGGATTTCGAAAACAATAAGATAAGGGTCCCGGGGTTGTGTGCTGGCGCGGATACGAGGATGGGATGGCAGATCGCCCTTTTGATTTAAAGGAGTTGAAGGACGGGGAACTGCGAGGGCCCCCGTGCCAATTGGAACCGCTTACAGAATTAGCTCAAGGCACACACGCGCCGACCCCCGTTTTATTTTACGAGTTGGCAACATTGCAAGTTCCAACCCCTTCCTCCGAAACCGACACGCCCTTCCTCACCCTTCAGACTATGATCCATTTCCACCATCGGGAACAGAAAAAAAATCACCAATTTTCCAACGAATTGCAATTCATTTAATTTCATTTTTTTTTTTTTTTTTCATTTTTTTTTTTTTTTATTCGGCTAATTAATCTATCTTGGTTTTTCTTAATATAACCACCCTCTACGCTGTCCCTTTCTTCTTTCTTCTTAATTGAAATGATTTATTTTCCATTTCTTAAACAAAAGTAGAGTGAAGATCTCTTAGTTAAATATAATTGGCGAATGTTTTAAGCGACCCATTTCTCTGATTAGTTAATTTCTCCATAAAGTGACCGAGCCAAATTGAAACAGAGAAACCGAACAAAACAAACAAATCCCAACTCCAAATACACAACACGGCCAGCATATTAATACAAACCCATTAAAATAATTCGCTTTCAATATCAATAAAAAGTAACAACAACAACAACGAATGAATAGAAAAATGTCTATTTTTTTTTACGGAAATTAAAATGCAAAACGAATTTGAATAGATTGAGTGTAAAAGATGGATACCATTAGAGAAGTAAAAAAAAAAAAAAAAAAAATCGTTAAGAATTATACGGGAAAGAAATCTGATAAGCAAATGTCAAAGGAGAGTTGGAAGAGTTGAGTTGAGTGCTTTTCTCTGTTATTCTTCGAAATATGATTTCCTAGGAAATTCACATTAGTATAAAAAATAATAATCATCATCATCAGAAAGAGATGGAGGGAGTGAAAATACCATTAAAAGCTATAATTCCTTTGATAAATCTTTCAAAAACAGCTTTTGATTAAAACGATCGTATAAAATTGTGAACGGGGATTTTGAGCAGAGAGAATAGATGGATATTTCATATTTATAATATACATATTTATAGTAACGGAAAAATGTTATCGCCATGAGGGCGTTGTCGGATAATTAAACATTTGAGAAAGCCATTGACCGCCAAAAGTTGAAAATTTTCAGTTAATATTGCTATTCATTCGTGCTCCTTGTTATGTCCCACCCACCTCTTCCCTAATGACTAACCACCACCTCAAGTAAATTTTAATTGTATCAAATTGTATAAATATGTAAATAAATAAATAAATAAATAAATATGCAAAGCTATGTCAGAGGCATGATCATTTAATATTTTTGAAAAGAGAGCTAAAGATTTTATAGACAAAATTAGCAAATATTTTTATAATGATTTTTAATTAAAAAACAAAACAAAACCAAACAAAGTACATATTAGACATACAATGATACAATGTAAAAAAATAAAATTAGGACCATTAGCATTAAAAAATTGTATAATCTAATATGATAATATTTTTACAAATACGAGTACCTAAGAATATACCTATAAAATAATTACATATCTCTCATGTTAACAGAAAAAAAGTATTTTTAGCATGATGTCCGTCCGTCCGTTAACGGATTTTGAAAAAAATTGATATAATAATTTACTTAATGTATCAGTTGCATGAATTCATCAACTTTTGAAACCGGAAGTGGTAGTCATATATATATAAAATGTTATTTGGAAATTAATTTATTTCAAATCGTCGGTCCGTTCTGTGCCTGGTCACAGCTCATTTTATTTTAAGAGTATAGCAGCTTCTTCTCACAAAAAATTAATTTAAAATATAAAAGATTTTAATGAACGTAGATATCTAAGTATTATATTATATGATAAGATATAAATATTTTTTTAATAGACATATTTATGTACTTAATATATAAAATTGAATAATAATTGTTGGTTTTTCAAAAAAAATAAGTTCCGTTCTCTTTCCGTATCTTGTTCTGTGTGTAAAAAGTATTTTACGACCATTGTTTATACATACATGCATGGATAGACAGACATAGCTAAAGTAGCAATAATTCTATATATTTCATAGGATGTCAAAATGTCAAAAGAAAACGATGCATCTTCGCCCTTTGCAAGATAGATAATACGAACTCAATTTTTTTTCATTAAAAGCAATTTATTATTGAGGACAAGGCAAAAAAAAGAACATTGACAAGAACACGTTAAGTATTATTTATTCAAGTATTAAATAAAACAAATGAAATGACTCAATAAGGATATGAAACCATATAATAATAATTTTATAGACGAGTATACGAGTATATAATAGAATGGGGAATCGTATTGCTCTCAAAGGTTAATACTTCGCTCCTAGCGCGTCCAGAACGGCAGAAGATTAAGATGCTCGCTGATGATGAAAGGTTTCCATGATCTCAAAAGGGTCAATATACACAATAAATAATAATAATAATAATATAAAGCTTATTATATTGTGCTCTGAAAATACAGATTGTAACACCACCAACTAAATGGTCATTAGAAACGTGTCACTTGGAGCGTTAGATTGTTAGTTGGAAATTTTTTTAATAGTTCGAAAGTTAGATTATTTGGATTATCCATAGATATAAAAATAATGAAAAAATACGTTATACTTTTCAATATTATTATGAGAAAGGAAAGAACGGTTCACACAGACTTTTGCAAAAAATCTTGCTGTTTACGGTTTAAAAACTACTGCAATGGTTCACTCGCTTTTGTTATGGAAATTTTGTTGTGAAAGTTGAATCGTGCTCTGGTCACGTGGTCATTAAAAAAGTCTATATGCAATTTTTAGATTTTTAAACTGGATTCACAAAAGAATCCTATGAAAACATTTGATTCAGTTTTTCAACCAAACCGTAGAAATTCTTTACCGATGGCATTGTCAATAAAAATGGCCCATATTTAGTTTTAAATAAATTAATTTTCAATTATTTAAAAATACTAGTTGAATTTTACCAAAAAAAAAAAAAAATTCTTAAATATATTCTTGTTTAATTATATAAGAATATAAAATATATATATTTTTAAATTTTTAAAATTTACTTTAAAATAATTAAGCAAAATATAATTTCTATAATTTGAAAATATGAATGAATTCTATTGTTTAAAAATATTTTTAGAGAGAAAAAAAAAACTTGTTTTTTTCATAAATTCTAAACACATATATTCTATATTGTTTTGTTTTTTCATTTCGCTTTGCTGCACTCGTATTTGTAAAAATAACTCACCATTTTTGAGAGATTACGTCTCGACTACCTCCTATGCTATTTCGACAGGGCATTGGTCGGGAATCCCTTTGCCATTAAGTCGATAATACAGAGAAAGCAGCCAACCGTCTGACGTTTCATCCACTACTCCAAAACAAAGAATACTTTGTATGGAAATGATTTGCACCCTTTGCCTATATATACTATATATACTATATAAAGGCATGAATTGTGGCATGAATCTCTTGGCAGTTGAAGTTCCTGATAACATATAAACAATACGGACTGACTGTCTTTCTGTCTTTGAGTTGCCTCCTTTCGGCTGACATCATTTTCAAAGAACAACTCCAATAGAATCAATTTTTGATCGCTCTGTCAATTTCTCTACTTTTCTCTTATGTTCGTTTTTTTTTTTTTTTTTTTATATATATGGGAAATATATATATTTCCCAGATCACGTTTCAGAATCTAATTAGACTTGTGGCTTTTTTCAAACTTTTTCCCCCTGCTGGCTAGTCTCTCTCTCTCTCTCTCTCTCTTTTTCCTTCTCTAAATCCCTGAACAACGGCCCAGTTGAGTTCGTAATTAAAGGTAGTTTATAGGGAACATTAAAATGTGGTAGTCATTTTTACTCTTTTTAAATATACCTTGTGGATTGATAAGCATTGTACCATTTCTAATTATCTCAATGTTTTTATCTCCCCATGGGCTCTTTTTATATCCTCCCAATTTCCATTCTTTTCCAATATCATCAAATCTAATCTTAATATTAAATTATAATACATATATTACAAATGTATCAAAAATAGATATATTACATAAATTACTAGAACTGGAAATAATTAATATTATTTTAAGGTGTTCTCTTACACTAGTTAATAAAATAATATTATTTTTAAAATAATGTGTCATGTACATGATGCTTTTTTTATTACTTTAAAAAATATATGGGAAGAATGCTGCAAATTTTAAACTGGTGAAACAAGATCGCACACAACATATCAAAATATATTAAAAACACTAAACATCAACCACATGACAGATTGGAATCATTTGAAAAGAGCAAAAAGAACCTAGATCTTTGAGTGACGAATGAATAAACACCAGTGAGACTTATAATATGAGTCATTACAATTTACAAATTTTATTTGTAATCTTTATAAAATATTTTTATACACCAAAGGCAATTCTTATTTATCGAATTCAAAATTATATAAAGATATAGATAAAGAAAATTTTTTTATAAACATACGGTAGTAAATTTTTACATTAAAAAATAAAACTTATGTAGATTTATTTTAGTTTTTTACTTTCCCGCATACTTCGTATAAGGGAAGTATTGGAATCGTCAAAAATTCCGACTTCGAGATTTTGATAGATCTTGACGTTTTAGACCTCCCTGAGTCGGAAAATACCATTTTTGGAATTATGTCTGTGTGTGTGTGTGTGTGTGTGTGTGTGTATGTATGTATGTATGTATGTATGTATGTATGTATGTATGTCTGTGTGTGTGTATGTATGTATGTATGTATGTATGTATGTAATGTCTGTAAGCAAATTTACTCAAAAACTAATCAAGCTAGGACTTCGAAATTTGGTACACCGATATTATTCACAGTTTGTAGATTTCTATCAAAATTTCGTCAAAATCGGTTAACCGGAAGTGGTACTTTACCTACACTGGTTGCGTTTACCTTTCAAGTAAAGTACCAGTTTGCTTCGAGATATTTGCTTCATATTTTGTATATAGATTTAAAAATATGAAAAAAATTGAGATACCAAATTTCATCATCATCTGACTACCGGAAGTGACATTTTAGTAGCGTTTCTTTTTTACCGACCGACGATAGTAAGGGAGGTATTGTTTTCACACCAAATTTCACCTATGGATATTTTTAGGTACATATCTCCACGAATCATGCATTTTCTTAACATTAGTTTTTTCTTAATTTAAAATTATATGACGTCACCCAGCACTTCATGACGTCACAGCCAGCCCTTATATATTATAAATAAAATAAAATTAAAAATATTTATATTATATCCATATCTGTTTTTTTTACATTTAAAATATCAGTTAACCGGAAGTAGCACTTTATTCTATATATATATATATATAAATGTTACCAAATATCAAATTTGACACCAATAAACTAATACGAACTGGCTCTTTATCAATACCAAGTTTACACATTCTAAATATTAATTCACAACTCTTTATACCTATTTATATGCGGGAAAGTCTAGGGGAGGACACTCCCGCTTATTTTTTTATTTATTTACGTAAAAGTGAATAGAAAAGAAAAAGAATAAAAAAATGAAAAGAGTGAGAGAGAGAGAGAGAGAAAGAGAAAACAGAGGGTGTGAAGGAAAAAATAGAGGTTTGACGTGCAAATAGAAAGCTCTTTATTAGAATTTATTCGATTGCTTTCCCATTAAAGCAACAAAATAACACCTTTGGTTGTAGTATCTCCATTTAATATATTATATAGTTAGAGTTTAAGTGTTTCCTATGACTGTGCTTCGGAAACAAATATCTATTCTATGAATTTTTATAAGTTTTTCTCTCCCTTCCACTACTCCCTCTATTCCGTTTGGAATCCTCTCTTTCTAAAGGAACAAATTTATTGAATAAGTAAAAACGCATCGTCGCCAATTTGTTTGTTTCACGAGGGCCCCGCTCACCAGCTGTGGCCATCTGAATAGTCTCACAAGCCTTGTTCTGGTCTTTGTATTAGGGAATTCAATATAAGCTTTATAAAAACACACGTCCAGCAAACAAACAGTAAAAAAGATAGCCAACATTTAGATTATAGTTTTAAAAAGTTTTTTCTTTTTTTATTTTCTTTAACAAATCAAATTATATAATCAAAGAAAGAATTTGCGGGGTAAGAACTTGGCTAGAAATGTTGGCACTCAGTACGGCGGATTTCATTTTTCATCAGGGTTGCACGGGGTTAAATATCGGTGGGTGGGATATTTTTATCTTTTCCCGATCGAATCAGAGCAATTTTTTTCATTTATGAGGGAGGCGCGTCTACGAGTGTGCTCTATACCGTCAAATCTTAAATATAATAGAAATCCTTTCAGTTAAAGTTCTAGGAAAAATTATTCTTATTAACTAAATCTTTTAACTAAAATAAAAAAAAAAAAAAACATTAATGAGAGGTGTGAGTAGGTTGTTATTTATTAATTATATTTCTTTTTTTTTTTTTTTTTATTTATTGAATGTGATATATTTTCTAAAATATTTTTTTATTCTATTAAAATATTTGAATATACTTATCTTTACAAAAATTGTAAATATAAATATAAATATAACATTGTATTAACATCAATTTTTTAAATTCACAAATTTTAAAAATCCGTATTTTTGAAAAATTCAAATTATTTCTTTTTGATTAATGCAGGGTGCAGGGTCATCGACTTTCAATATAAATAATATGTTTCAAATTTGAACGAAATGGCTCAACTAGAAGTGGGCTAAAATCCAATTACAATTGATCAACAAACATTACAGACAGACAGAAAAGTCAAGTTAATAAAAAGCGTATAAAAAGAAGAAACCATACACATGATTCGATGAAAAGTGTTTAGAATTAATAGAAAATTAGAAAGAAAAAAAAAGCTAAATTACAATGGATTCGTCGTAAATGAGAAGTGGATATATTAGAATATATTCATGTTAGAAAATTAGTAACAAAAATTATTAAAATCAAGAAAAGGGACATCTTAAAATTAGAGATAGAAGTAAGTGGCAACAACAAGAAAAGCGGAGATTTAAATTTAAGAATTAAAAATATTCAAATGTATACAAAGTTAGTTCTTTCGATTTGGCACATAAGAAAAAGATCTCATTAGAATGGCAGGAGGCAATTATTATCCCACTTTTTAAAAAAAGTAATAGAATAGAACGGACTTCAATAACTTCAGGGTGGATTTCTTTTTTGATTCTCTCAAATATAAACAGATACATAACAAAATTCTTTGTTCTTTTCCTATTCAATGGTACTCCGCCATAGAATCTGCAAAGCTACTTTGATTACGTTTCTAAATAAGCGGGAGTGTCCTCCCCTAGACTTTCCCGCATATAAATAGGTATAAAGAGTTGTGAATGAATATTTAGAATGTAATAAAGTGCTACTTCCGGTTAACTGATATTTTAAATGTAAAAAAAACAGATATGGATATAATATAAATATTTTTAATTTTATTTTATTTATAATATATAAGGGCTGGCTGTGACGTCATGAAGTGCTGGGTGACGTCATATAATTTTAAATTAAGAAAAAACTAATGTTAAGAAAATGCATGATTCGTGGAGATATGTACCTAAAAATATCCATAGGTGAAATTTGGTGTGAAAACAATACCTCCCTTACTATCGTCGGTCGGTAAAAAAGAAACGCTACTAAAATGTCACTTCCGGTAGTCAGATGATGATGAAATTTGGTATCTCAATTTTTTTCATATTTTTAAATCTATATACAAAATATGAAGCAAATATCTCGAAGCAAACTGGTACTTTACTTGAAAGGTAAACGCAACCAGTGTAGGTAAAGTACCACTTCCGGTTAACCGATTTTGACGAAATTTTGATAGAAATCTACAAACTGTGAATAATATCGGTGTACCAAATTTCGAAGTCCTAGCTTGATTAGTTTTTGAGTAAATTTGCTTACAGACATTACATACATACATACATACATACATACATACATACATACATACATACATACATACATACATACATACACACACACAGACATAATTCGAAAAATGGTATTTTCCGACTCAGGGAGGTCTAAAACGTCAAGATCTATCGAAATCTCGAAGTCGAAATTTTTGACGATTCCAATACTTCCCTTATACGAAGTATGCGGGAAAGTAAAAAAAAGACAAAAGTAAAAAATACTATTTGTTTATATTAAAAATAATTTTTTTTTTTTTTAATTTTCTTTTAAATTATATATACAAGTATATATATATATATATTTAAACAATTTTTAAAAATAATTGAAAATAATATATTGTAAATTAATTTTTGTTTTTGTAAGAGTTTAAATTGAAAATTTTTTGAATCAAGTCATGATTGCAAAAATATTCGAAAAAACATTAATTAATAATTATAAGTAATATGAAATTGTCTTGTTTGTGCAATGATTCTTTTTGATCGTATGATCTCCTTTTATTTTGAATTGAATTATTATGGGGGAGTTGTGTTCCCTTTTTAAAATGTAAGTTATATCAAAGCCTAGAAAAAGTGAGTTCTACTTTACAAAATCCCTCAGACAAACTTTTTTCTCATAACTTTCTTTAAACATTGGCATCCATGCCAGTTTATATCGATAGATATAATATAATATATATATATATATATATATATATATATAGAGAGAGAGAGAGAGAGAGAAAGAGAAAGAGATAGATACATACTTTGTATAGGAACGCAAACTTCTGGAAATTTATAAGGGTAAAGAATACACAGTTTATATATTGTATATTTTTTTGGCCAGAAAAAATATTCTCTATTCTGTTTTAAAGTAGTATATTGAAATTGCGTTCCTGGTAGTATGCGATTATGAAAATCGAGTTTTTCCTACCCCGTCGATAAATGATAAAATTGTGAAAAACGAAGGAGCTGCTTTGCTTAAACAGCCCCTTTTGATAAATTGAAACAATTGAGCAATAATTTAATATCCGATACATCATAAATCAAAGAGATGAACATTAAGAGGAGATTGGAGTGGCTCGATAGAAGGGAAAGTCGATCGACTTCTATATAAATATTACTCAAGTCTTTAATATTTTTTTCTTTCTTTTTCCTCTCCCCATTTTTCTCTTTTGCTCTGTATTGGAAATAGATTTATTAAGAAAAAAAAAACATCTACTCTGAATTGATATTAGAATTTGATTGTAATAAAAAAAACAAAAACAAACTATAATAAATATTTACAAATATTTTACTTAATTGAATTAGTACTAAATACATTAATGCATAATTATTAATTATTATCAAAATAAAAATAAAAAATCATCTGACTTTTGTAAATCATTCGCAAGGACAGCGCCTATCAAATCGGTTCTATAAATTTATCCTATGATCAGTAGAAAGGGTCCTATCAACACTTCTTAACCTTTATTTTCTTGATCAGATGCACTATTCTTTTATCAAGTAGCTTCTCAATTTTGATCCCGGAGACTGGGTGGACTCTGCCCCATAGAGCCCCCCCCCCCCCCCAGATAGAGAATATTCCTTGCCAGACCCGGGATCACGAGAATGTAGGCTCACACGGTTAATTAATGCCTTATTAAAATACACACTCATTTTATAATATAGTTGTACCTCGAGTACTCTAAACTTTAAAATAATTATTATTTCTATCTTTTTTTTTAAAAAAAAATTTTTTTTTAATGAAAAAACACCAAATTTCTTAGTTTCATTTCTATATTCCATGAAAATAGTAACTTTTTTTTTTATTATTATGAAATAATGAAAGAATTAAAGAAAAGTAATATGAAAATTAATTTTATATATACATAATAATTATAGAGATTTTTTTTTTGATTTTTTCCAATGTCGTAAAATAAAACTCTAGTGTCATATTCACATTTTATATAAATTACATTATTTTAGTATACTTAATTAATGCAAAAATTAATAATCTCAATATTTTCTTAAATAAAGGCGCCACAGGGTGGAAGCACATTCTCGTGGTCCCGGGTTCAAGTCCCATTTCTCTAGCTGGGGTCTATGGCACGGAGTCAATCCAGCCTCCGGGATCAACATTGGGGAATAGCTACTTGATAAAAAGTAGCGCCTCCGATCAAGAAAATCAAGGTAAAGGTTGATAGGACCCGTTCTATTGATCATAGGACATCTCATCATTAATATAACCGACTTGATAGGCTTTGTCCTTGCGTAGGACGTACATAAAGTCAGAGGTTTTTTTTTGTTTATTTTCCTAAATAATAAAGCCACGCTCTTACAGTAGTACTCTATTTAACTATTTATAATTATTATTAATATTTTAATCGTCAATTATTATTCAATTTAAGTTTATATTAATATTATTTATTATTTAATTGAATATCGATTGTAATCAATGTTTTCATATAATAGTAGGTTTATATTATTTATTATGTATTAAAGTAATTCATGTTTGAATTTGAATTCTCTATTGCAAGGAAAATAATCCAATAAACCGGTTGTTCCAATTACTGGTGACCTGTTTCTGCATTCTACACAATATTTTATTTTATTTTCGTTTGTACAATAATTCAGTGAGATCTTGAACTTTAGTATTTAAAAGGTAAAAAAATTGGATATTTTTTAATTATGCATTAATTATGCATGTTAAAGATAATATAGCTGGATCAATCCAATTACTGTTTTAAACTTTTAAAAAGAAAAAAGTTCCATCAAAATAAAAACACCCCATTTAGGTAAGGTTATTTTAAAATATACAATCATCACTATCATTTAACATTTTCAATAAAAATTATAATCTATTTTTGATGTTTGAATTAGACTGATTTTAATAAATTGAAAAATCATTTGCTCCTATAATAATATGTAAGTTAGTTATACGAATTCAGAAATTTGTTCTTTGTTTTCATAACTTGTGTGCTATTATCATATTTTAAAATTTATTGGATGAAAACTAAAGTTTGCACAGCTTAAAAAGCTTCATGAAAGATAGCAGGAAGTTTATATCAACAAACATATAGAACAAAAGAACTGAGTGAACTTTGCCTAATCCTAGTAATTAGTTGATTTATTTAACATTAATAACTTTCAAGCTTAATTAATTACTATTGATATTTATATATACAAATTTTTATTTGTTTCTTTTTTGTTTTTAGGTAAGTACCATGCGCCAGGATAAATATGAATCAAACTGAATTAATACAACTAACTCACTGTCTAAAAATGTCTACAACAAGCATACTACAGTTCAGGGGATCTTCATCATTGGATGGTTTGTCTCATCCCCAATTTTCATTATCATACTTTAATAATAATTTATATTATATTTGTTAGTAAATATTTGTAGAATATTAGCAAAACATGTACATACTACTAATAAGTCTCACAATCAGAAGTTCAAATTTACAGAGACAATCGCTTTGGTTTTTTTTAAGTGTAAATGAATGAAAGTGTACTAATCATAAAAAAATCTTTATTAATGTGAGAGTACTATTTTACGAGTACCTATATATCATAAACATCATATTCTTCTTTAGACCCTATTATAAAATAAGTTGACCTGTGGCCAGGTCCGAACCGACCGACGGTTTGAAATAAATTAATTTCCAGCTACAGAAACAATTTCAAATAATTTTATTATATCTATTAATGTAATAAAAAACAGATATGAATATAACATAAATATTTTTAATTTTATTTTATTTATAATATATAGCTGAAGTAGCCGGCGTTACCCGAGGCTGTGACGTCATGAAGGGCTGGGTGACGTCATATAATTTTAAATTAAGAAAAACATAATGAAGATGATTTTTCCCGAGGATAAAACCAATACATTCGTGGTGATATGTAAAAAAATCTCCTTATGTGAAATTTGATGCGAAAATAACCCTTCCATTCTTATCGTCGATCGCTAATACTACCACTTCCGGTTTCCGGATTTGCACCAAAAGTTGATCAATTCATCCCACTGATGCATTAAGTAAATATACCAAATTTCATCAAAATCCGTTAAGCCGTTCAGGCTGTACACATCTATACGGACGGACAGACGGACGGACAGACATCATGCTAAAAATACTTTTTTCTGTTAAGAAAATGCATGATTCGTGGAGATATGTAAAAATCTCCACATGTGAAATTTGGTGTGAAAACAATACCTCCCTTACTCGATCGTCGGTCGGTAAAAAAACTTTTAGCATTTTATATAGAATTTAATAATTTCACGAATTAAGTTGATTTTTTTTATTTTTTTTATTTTTTTTTTTTGACAACATTTCCTTATGTTATGATTAAAAATTTAGACAATGTCTTGAAGAATAGAAAATAGACAAGATTTCACAATATAATAACTAGACATACATAACATCTATGTACGTATATGTATCATAAATTGTAAATGTACATTTGAAGAAGAGAGATATTTTGAGCAAATATTTCTTTAAGGGGAATTATAATTGAATTAGAGTTGAAGGCTTTTGAGTTTTATTATAATCAAGAGATCTATCTTAATTCACGTTTGAATTTTCCTTTAACGCTAAATCTAATTGAACTAATTAAATTCGATTCTCAAATTTCCTTTGAATATTACAGTAAGTTTATTCCACTTTAATCTTGGATATGATTTTAACTAATCGATTAATGTAATAATAATTATATTTCTATCTTGCAAATTTTAATTTTACTAATGAAAAGTAAGATAAATCTTTGAAAAGAAATAACATAAATAGAACTTCAAATGAATTATATTTTAATGTAGTTCTATCATTCCAAGTTTATTTCTCATTATAAGTATTTATGTATAATCAACTTTAATCTTAAGATATTAAAAATTGAATTATAATTTTTTTTTTTTTTTTTTTTGTTATTTTCATAAATTAATTTTGTAATTATGATATCATAAAGTAAAGACATCATTTATTATGTAAATAATTAAATTATAGTAAAAACTAGCAATTGTCACATATTATTCACAATTTAATCAGCACAAAATAGGTTGATGTTTGAAATAAAAATATTTAATTTATATTTTCATGTATTTTATAGTTATAGTTTTTTTTTTTTTTTTTTTGTTTTCTATTAATAATTCAAGTCATAAGAGAATTGCATTAGAATTAAAATATTCATTAACTCTTAGTATAAGAAATTAATTAATTATTATTTATTATTGGTTTAGAATATTCAAATGGAAAATTGTGGTTATTTTAGAGTAAAGACCCCCTCCTCCTTTCTCAATCGATTCTTTATTAGAATACTTTATTTAATTACTTATATTAATTGTATATTGGTATTGACTTGGTATTATATATTTATTTTAATTTACATACTAGAAAAATTATATCTTATTTTATTTACTCGTCATCCTGTAGATAATTAAAACATTAAAATTTTAATATATTTTTTTAGATATTAATTAATTAGAAAAGAAAATAAATCACAGTGTTTATAAAGCTCCATGTTTTATTATATTTTTAGATAAGATAAGATTATATGCAATATGTAAATTAGATATCTATCTTCTAAATAGATATAAATAGTCTCCCTTTTTTAAACTCCATTTGCACTATTCTAAATGGAATCCACGTGCGTTTCTTTTGTTTATGTGTACCGGCTGTTGTCTAATTTACTTGACTTTCTGGTAACTAATTTTTGGGTGGATGCAATATTTTTATATACATACGTACACGAATATTTTGATATTTTTCTTAAAATTTTCTTTCTTCATAAAATATAAACTATAAAAGGTTCTTAAATAGATTTTTTTTAATATGTATAAGGAATTAGAAATTTCAGAAATTATAAGGTATAATTTGTATAATTTCAAAGTATTTCATATAAAATTGAAAAAAAAAAAAATAATAATAATAATAATAATAATAATAATAATGAGCTATGAAGCTATGAGATGTAAAGTTAGTCTGAAGCTCTCTACTCCTAGATTAGTGAAGAGAGAGTAATGCGATTACAGAAGCCGCCGCCACCATCCACCAATTGGCAATTACCTTCCCCTCCGGTAGGGTTAATGCTCCAGGGCGAATTACATCCCCGTTAATTACACCTCCAGCGTACACCTTGACATGCCACTAGCATGGGTAATTGATTTACAATGCTTGCACGTATAAATGCATGAAGGGCATCCTACACTACACTAAAGTATATACACATTCCCAGCATTTGGCCCTGTTAAGTTATTCCATTTCCTCTGAAAATTTAGTAATTAAATGCTTAATTCAATCCGATATCAAATCAACATCAAGACTAGAATATTGAAGTATCTGATGATATATATTTATTTATTATACTTGAGTTATTCGTGTCATACATATTCTTATAGAATCAAATTATACACGACTAACCATTTTTTTTTTTATATCTGTGTTTTCATTTTAAAATTATTCTCTTATATTATAAGATAATAGAGAAATATGTAATTTATTTTTTAAAATTTTATAATATTTCATTTTTATTACATCCTCACACTTTATGTTTTTTTGTCTTCGTGTATGTTCGCTCAATTGATTTTTCATCAACTTTAAATTGAGCTTAAGCTTCTGAATATTTTTGTAGATATTATATTTAAATGACTCCCTAGAAGATATGGAAAAAGTATATAATTGAATTAAAATTAATTTTTTAAATCAGTAATTAACGAATGAAAGATAACTCCACTTTCATTTTTGTTACAATGACATCTGAAGCATAAATATTGATTTTAGAATACATTTTCATTTTTGTTTTTGAAGTGAAAACTTCTTTAGCGGCGTTGAGCACTTTTGTGGGATGGGGAAAAAAAGTATAGAACTCGCGTGAGCGTGACCGACCCGACACCGCGAGATATACATGTATAGCGTGAATACGTATGGTGGGGGAAAAAGCACTGTCATTAGAACTGTTTTATAAATTGTTATCTCTAACATATAAATATATATTTATTATGTAAAGTTCATTTTATATATACCATATATAATCAAAATTATACGAAATGAACTTCACAAAAGAAATAAAAGAATATTATATTTTAATATATAAATGATGTTATTTTCTATTCATACACTTTGTATTTTTAATATTTTTGTAATAATAATCAGTTTGCTGAAAAAAATAATTATGAATTTTTTATATATATATATATAATTCATGTTTCTCGTGAAGCTGGTGCGCATTCCGTCTGCTTTCAAATTTCTTACGCAGAAGTTTTCAACTTCTGTCGGCCAGTCTCACGACTGCCAATTTTTTTTTTTTTTTGTTATTTATTTGTTTCAGCCATCTTGGAAAAATGGAATTTATATATACCATACCTATATATAAACACTCTCTTTTTTTTATAATATAATCAACTAAATTTATTTGATTGATAATATGTAAATTTAAGAAAATCATAATTATTTTAAAATTTGTTACCTAAGTTCTAACAATAAGATACAAATATAAGTAATATAATATATATAATATAAGTATAATATAATATAAGTATTTTTAAGTGAATAATAATAAAATTTTATGAAGACAACCAAATCGTAATTGGTGAAATTTCATTTGAAAAGAAAATTTATAATAAAACACAAAATCTATCAATTACTATATACTATTAATCATCAAAATAGAAATTTCATTAACATAGTCTACTTGTGTATTAAGAATTAATACTATACGAGTATTATATAATGAGCCAAGTAGTTAAATAATTTTAACTTATTCATTTATTTGTAATAATTATTAATTTTAATTTAATTTAAAATATTACATAATAATTTTATCTCAAATATTATTTATTAAAAGAATTCGAAAATGTAGAAAAATTTAAATACTTAGATTCTATAATCATAATCACTAAGGATAATAATATCCGAGAAGAATTTAAAGCGAGGTTGCAATCGGAAATCGTCTGTTATCATGCAGTAAAGGGGTTTATCGCGTCAAAATGATTATCAAAGGGAATAAAACTTAAAATATATAAAACAATTATTTTGCCTGTTGTATTATAAGCGTGTGAGATGAGAGTAGATTTAGAGTATTTATAGAATAGGATTCTTCCCAGCATTTAAGGGCCAAAGAAAGATGAGGACACCAGGGAATGGCGGAGAGGAGTTGCTGCGGCCCACAACTTCAACTTTCGAGTTCCGTAGAGCCACACAGATAGATAAATTATTTATTAAAAATATTTTAAAAAAACTAAATCACAATTAAATGTTAAATATTAGATTTTTAAACTTTCACCGAGCGTAATCACAACCATAAGAAAAATAAGCGGGAGTGTCCTCCCCTAGACTTTCCCTCATATAAATAGGTATAAAGAGTTGTGAATGAATATTTAGAATGTGTACTGAATGTAAACTTGGTATTGATAAAGAGCCAGTTCGTATTAGTTTATTGGTGTCAAATTTGATATTTGGTAACATTTATATATATAAATAAATAAAGGTCTAAAACGTCAAGATCTATCGAAATCTCGAAGTCGAAATTTTTGACGATTCCAATACTTCCCTTATACGAAGTATGCGGGAAAGTAAAAAAAAAGAATTATTATAAATAAAATTAACAAAAAAATTAAAGTGTTGTGTTGTGTTTGGTGAACCGAATCTATAATAATAAAAGCAAGTGTAATGTGTCTGTTTGTTTGTTTGACCGAGCTCTCCAGCAAAAACTATCGCACGCAGGGACCTGGAATTTTTTACACGGAAGCACAAAGGGGCTGGCCACCAGAACTCGAAGCCCGATTTTCAATTTTTTAATTAGAAAAATTTTAAAAAAATTATAAAGAATATTAATTAAAAATAGTTTAGTTACCATACTAGATCATAGAGGCGCTGGTGGCGATAATTTGGCGGTAATTTAAATTCTGAGCAATGTGCAGATAAAAATCTTTTTATATATCTATTGATATTTACAATATCTCAATTGATCTTATTGGCCTTTTAAACTTTGAAAACATTCACATTACGGCTATAATTTAATACTATTAATTTTTAAGATTATGTGAGTAAATTATTTTAATTAAGAAAATTTGATCTCATAATTGGATTTTCACGTAAGATTTTAATATATAATATATTTTTTAATATTATTTTTATAGTAGTTTAGTGTTATGCTAATTTTATATTTTATTTTTATTTTGTTTACTCTGATTTTTTTTTAAATAAATTAATAACATTTAAAGTAGCATAAAAAAATTAATCGAGGCAGGAAAATTGATGGGGTTTGAAATTAATTAGTATCAGAGAGAATAATATTTGCAAAGAATTTAAATCGAGGTTGCAATCGGGAAATTATTATCAAAGGGGATCAAAATTATTAAATTATAGGTCATAAAATAGAGAAGGCTGGGGCCGACAGGGCACATGGCTAGCATGGGAGAGGAAAATATATTGGTGGGAGTTCGATTGGAAAGCGTCCGTTTGGAAGACCAATTGTGAACAGGGTGGACAATGTAGGAAGGAACGTGAGAGAGATAGGATAGGGTAGGAGTTAGATGGTTTTAGCTCAGAATAGGGACACTCGGGGGGGGGGGGTACAGGGGGCGGAGCCCCCGTCTAGGTGTGAAGAGCGCCGAAGGCGCTCTGATCAGCTAGTATCTATATAATAGGAAATGTTATCATCCAATATTATCATTATCATTATGTTGTGTTATTATACCAATCTAGAAAAATAAAATAATAAATTCCCCTTCTCTGTAGAATATGAGTTGGAATTCCTCTATTTGCACGATTGTCTCCTTGTAATCAATTGACTTTAAGTGATAATGCATGTGACTCTGGTCACATATCATCATTCCTCTTTCGTATTCTCGATAGATGCCATGCCATTAAATAGATATTGAATTGCATTGGCTTCACTCCGAATGGTATTACGTCCAATTTGTCATCTCGGTTATGTTTATAAGTTATTTGGAGAATTATTACCCTTTCAAATCGAATAGAAGAGAAATAAAAAAAACAAAAAAAACAAAAAACAAACTTCAATGATGATAATTTGACGAGTGATGTACTCGGGGGAATTCAAACAAAGGCAATTTTTATAAATACCTTTTCATGGGCTTATCGTATAAAATTTCGAATCGATCCCATTCTAGCCTTAAAAAAGAGAATTCCTTTTGGCATTATCAAATTGAACAGGTCGTGACCTGACCAAACAAATAATCCTTTAATGCCGGCTTCACGGCTCAAAGACTCTAAGAGCTAAAGCTACGCAGATATAGGCTATTCAAAATTGGCAAAACGTTGATAACGTTACTACACGAGGCTGCCTGGGATTATTTTATTTTCAATTTTTTCCACGGCTGCTTTTCTGTTTGTTTGCGTTTCAGCTTATCTCTTTCCATTTTTAATTAACGCATTATCCTTTGTGCTATTTGCTTTATCCGCATGTGTTTTTTACACGTTTTTATTCGCTGTTCAAAGCGTAGTAGGCTGGCTGGTCGACCATTTCTTTCTGGGGCTAAGCAAACGCCAATTAACATTGATCAGCGAATATTCTCTCTCTCTGTTGGATAGAGATGGGCATAAAGGGGCCAAAGAGAGGGTGAGGGTGGAGGCATTGCTTGCTGAGTGGATTTTGCTATAAAATTTCATTCACCTTTAACTGGGAGTTCGAGATGGAAAATCTTCCCTGGGCTCCAGTATAATCACATCATTTAAAGAAAAATTGCCATTAAAAATTCTTTAAGTAGTCTAAGCTTTTATTTAAAATTAATTGGAAAACTTTCTTGCTTTTCTTTTCAGAAACAATGACAATTAGAAAAAAAAAATAACATACTTGTGTACGTGTATATTCATAGAAACACTACTTAATAGCAATTTGCCTATATTATATATTTTCAGAAAAATAATTCAGTTAAATAGTGTACCTATATTCTTTTTGTCATCCCCCATTTTATAACACACGCCTCTCTATTGACAAAAAAACATGTCTTCTAATTAATAAAATAATAAAATCTGTCGATTCATATTAAATAATAATAATAAAAATAAAATTTTAATATAATATTATAATAAAAAAATTTATACATTATCTATCCAGGCTCCTCTATAACTCATATGTATACTTATTTTTAGCTTCAACTCTACTATAATTATATTTTCGTTAAAAACTAAATTTAGACATATTCATACATTCTTTTATATAGGATATGTATAAAAAAAAAAGTATAAACATTCCTTTTATTCTGATGAAATTGAATAGGGAATATTTCAGTCCTTTGTTGGGGAAAAAAAAATAAATAAATAAATAAAAACAAAAAGAAAACAGAATGAATGAGTGGAGGGTGGGTTTGACTTTGGTAGAACATAACCCAATTTTCCCCGAGGCAACTTTTAATATTACGAAATAATATAATCAACTAAAATCATTAAAATCGTTTATATTTTACGAATTTATGTAATATTAAAAATACCAACTCTCTCTCTCTCTTTCTCTCTCGCTCTTTATAACGCTCAAAAAACGTTAAAACAATATTTAATTATTTAAACCTTAATTTAGAAATTATTTTAAATATAAATTAATTAATTACTAAGCTAAATTAATTAATTTTTAATAATTTTTTTAGATATTCTTTTTTGTTTTATTTTGTCAAATTCATTAACAAATAAATCAAATTTTTATTATATTTTAAAAAACAAAACTTAATTTGTTAATATACAATAATATATTCGATGAAATTGATAATATTCGATAATTTTGGAATGTTAGTAAAAAAAAAATGTATAATTAAATTTGTAATTTATATTTATTTTTCCAATGTAAAATAATAATTAATTACGAAAAATTAACTATTAAGTCAAATGTAATAATAATAAGTATTAAAAAACAAACAAACATTGATTAATAGATAATTAAATAAGATATTAAAATTTAAATAATTTATTTTTTATAGAAACATTTCATTCTTGACAAACTAAATTGAAACATTCGTTGTATACAGATAAATAATTTGAAAGTAAAATATTTGAAGAAAAATCACATTGAATAATAAGTAAATGAAAAAAAAAATAAAAATATAACTCACTTTAGAAATGGATGTCATTTGTCGATGATACTTTAAAAAGAAAAAAACACTTCTAATTTCAAAAATGATTCTTAGTAATATCTTGAAAGTATGGAAAGTGGATTTATAAGTAATTTTTTTGAATATATATAAATATATAAACATGATTAAATATTTTTTATTTATAGAAATAGAAATATATTATTTCAATCTAGTAAATAAAATGAAGAAATAAATGAACAAAAGAAAACAAAATCTGCAAATGTCTCATTAAGTAAAAATCTGGAGTGTCTTCACTCGATTATCTCGCAAATTTAAATTAAATAAAATAAAATAATATAATATATTATATTTAAATTAAATTTAATTAATTATAAATTATAAATTAAAATTAATAAATAATATTTATTAAACCAGCGCGTGTTTGGCTCTTTGTTGATGGCACCACGTCACATGCTGGCGCGTGATTTGCAGTGTTAGAAAAATTAATTCCGGCATTTTCAAAGTATAAAAAAAAAATATCTTTAAAACTTGAATTAAAATAATAAAATAGTTTAATTATTCAATTATTAATTACTACTATGAAATATTTTGAGACAATGAATATAAAATTAATACTTTGTAAACTATCACATCAGGTTTCCGGATATACACCAAAAGTTGATGAATTCATGCTACTGATGCATTAAGTAAATATATTCAATTTTATCAAAATCCGTTGTGACGTTTAAGCTATCTATACCCGTTTATACGCAGACACAATGGACAGACGAACAGACCTCATGCTAAAAATACTTTTTTCTGTGTAAAAGAAAATGCGCTTCCATTTTTTAAGGCTCTATGAATAATTGAATTTATTGTCTGAATTATATATTTTAAATTTTTTCTATTTGTTAATAATATCTAGTCTAGTAAATAAAAAAAAGATGATAACGTTATCAGGCTTTGTTTGACCAATTTGATGTGATGTGTTGGACAAAACAAATTCCATTTGGTTGGTTTGTTTTTCCATGGAGCTTTGCTATTTCCTCTCCATGGTGAATATTTTAATTAAAATGTTAGAAAACAAAACCAAGGGAGGAGCTATCGGAGTGGGATGGGAGTGTCGGTCCTCGGGTGGACGCCGTCCACTTTTATTGTGTTTGCCATTCATTAGTCGCATTGAGGCAGCATCACAAGGGACTCAATTAGAAGCCGGCCGCGTCGCTCTCGTCAGCGATATAACTTGATTAGCCTGTGGCTGTACGTGGATCTGTTGTCATAACTAGGAGGGCTTTGAGTCACACTTGACGGATTTCCACGGAAATGCATTTAAGAACTAATTGTGTTGAAGCATCCTTCGTCGAGGAAAAAGCCAACCACTTAGAACAAAGCATCCTCCAAAACAAAAGAACAAACTTTCCACAAACAGAAATAGTCAACATGCAAAGTTAGAAAACCGATATTATAATTTTACAAAATAAACGGGTCATTTTTTTATTTTTTTTTTTTTAATATATTAAATAAAAAAACTTTTGAAATTATATATATATATATATATTGTATATCTATCTATCTATCCTTCCATGGGGTGTTTATTCATCTTTTGACAATTTTTGGCAAGAATTCAATCCTAATTGTTCGAAAAGTTTTTTTTTTTTTTTTATGCATATCATAAAATGAAATAATCAACATGAAATCGAATTGTTATCGTCTACTCGAATAGTTTCGCTTTAAAAATCGTTCTTTATTTTCATAGCTTCTCTCATTCCTTAAATTCAATAAAATTGCAAAAATTAATTGAAATCAATTCTTTTGTTTTTTTTCTCTAATATAAACAAATTTGTGTATTTGTCATAATTTAAATTCGAAACAAAATTATTATATATATATATATATATATATATATATTAAAAGATTATATTTATTTGTATCTAATTCTTTAATTCCCAAAATAAAAATAAAGAATTCAATTAGTAAATAAATAAAATGATATTCATAAACGACTTTTTATTATAAGAGTCTCAATACTCTTTTATATTTGAAAATAAAAGAGTAGCAGGTAGTATTAAATAAATATCAAAACAATATGGAATCTAATAAAAAAAATAAATCAAATAAATATATGAAGAAATTCGAAATAAAAAAAAAAATTATTTAGTTAAGAAAGTTTGAAACTTGAATTTATTTATTTCAAAGATATTGAAAAGTATTTGCAAAACTTGTAAGTAAACTGGTTCAGCTGCGGTTTACCGATTTGGTTCCATATTCCTCCTGATAAACAATATTTGAAATATTTCCTTTATTCTGAATAATTTAATCCAAAAAAGGATTGTATTTCTATTTTAATTTTATTGATACTAGAATGAGTATAAAGATATTATATTATATATACACTAATAATGAATCAACAGCAGGGAATTTTTAATAAATCCTTATAAAATGTATTTGAAACCAAAATTACAAAAATTGATTGATATTTTCTATGTATAAATAGTGACAGAAGTGAGATTATTATAAGATAAGAATAATAGAAAGGTGGATCTTTACGCTTAAACGCTGCAACAAATTTATTTATATTCCCGGCCAAACCCGTAAATAATCTTAAAACAATATGCACAGTCTATAAGAAATAATTTGTTACTATCTCGTAACAGATAGTATTGCGATCACGAAAATTTTCGATGTTGAGATTTTGATGGTTTTATACGTTTTGATGGTTCCTGAATCATTTTCACTAAGATTGAGAAAAATGTCTCTCTCTGTGTGTGTATGTAGACAAGATTACGCAAAAACGGTTTGAGCTAGAATCATGAAATATGGTTTTACGGGCATTATTCAAAATTCGTAGTTTTCTATCAACTTTTGAGAAATGTAGCTCATCCGGAAGAGGGTTTTGATTTTTTTTCCTCTAAAGTGACCGTAACTTTGCCATCAACTAAGAGCCAAACACGCGCTGGTTTATTAATTTTAATTTATAATTTATAATTAATTAAATTTAATTTAAATATAATATATTATATTATATTATTTAATTTAATTTAATTTAAATTGCGAGATAGTCGAGTGGAGACACTCCAGCCAATTTAATGTCATTAGGTTTGCATTATTTTTATAGCGAAATTATTAATTAAATAAAAATAAAGTTAAATTGTTTGTTATTGGATAAGTTACAAATATTTATAAATTTAATGTAAAATATGTTTTCAAAAAAAAAAAAAAAAATTATTAGAGTAGAGAGCATTAGTAGTAGTCATTCTCTCATTTTCCTTGTTTTACGCTCAATGAAAAATCATTCAGTTAATTATAAATATATGTTTTAATTTTATAAATAAGTTATGTTATTTACCTGATTATACTTTTATTTGAAAGATTAATTTGGTATTTTGGATGAAAGAGTTTAATTTATCTATAATTTTTGACAGAAAATTATCTATTGTATTACATATAATATATAGGTTGGGTGAAGGAGTCAGTCAAAAGAGCTTTATTTAGATTGTGTATGATAAATATATATAATACTTTTTTTTATTTTTTTATGTGATGTAGATTTGTAGATTTTCTAAATTGATTAATTGCGTATTTAATTAATGAGAGATAATAATTTTTTGTAAGAATAAATATCTTGTCTCTACTAAAATATATATTTTATTAATATTAGTTTTATTATATATATATAATAGATATAATGAAATTTCATTATCTATTCTTAATATTTTGTTAAGAGGGTAAGAATGACAAGTTAGAAACCCCTTTCGTAATCGGTCCTTAAATTCCTTTTCAATTTATAGGCATGCTTCTTAGAAATAGCGGACCGCTCTAATATAGACTTTCAACTTTTATCGATATTTTTTTAATAAATAAAATAAATATTTAATTTGTATAAATAAATAAAATTTTAAATAAATAAAATATATATCAATTGATATTATTTTCGTTTTTATTATTACATTTATTAATTTTAAACTTAAATTTAAATGTTTGATCTCCTTAGAATATTAAAGATTTTTTTCCTTAGGAAAATGATGATATTTATTAATTTTTTAATTATCTAATATTAATTGACATTTATTTATTATTTTTAAATGTTTTAAAAAAAATGAATATTATCGAATATTTATAATGTGAGTAAAATAAAACAAGCATCATATATGTATGTAGCTGGAGTAATCCAATCTATTATTTCTCAACAGAAATAAGAAATAAATTCAATTTATAGAATAAAAGTGATAAATAACTTTATAAGAAGAAAGATATTATATTAAAATATAATAGAACTTGTATGGAACATTTTTGAAAAGATTAAAATAATATATATATTTGTAATAATTAATTTGTAATATTCATAATGAGAGCATTCAAATATTAAAATTGTTATAATCTTATAATTAAGAATGAAATGAGTGTGTGTAAGAGCAAATAGTTATTAATTACCTGGTAAGGCTAACCCAAGCGTGTTGTCTTATTCACTGTGCAATGGAAACTAAATATAATAGAAATAAAACGTTTTATATTTTTGTTATCTATTTCCAATGAATTGGCCGAAAGGCTTATCGTCCAATCGCCCAATGAAAAAAAAAAAAAGAATTGCCCGAATTGTACTAGAAAAGCTCATTTATTTTCTCTAAATACTTAATTTCATTTTTTAATATCACTATTCAAAAAAAAAATAGTATTTATATTAAATATCAATAAATGAAAATATATTTATAATAAGATTTAATAATTAATTTCCACACTAAGTATATTTATTAAAGGACGGCACATTAAAATCAGTAATTATTCAAATATAAAATATTATATATTACTTATATGTACTTATTAAATGAAAATAAAGTTGTAATATTGTATTAATATCTTAAAAGTCTTTGCTTAGAAAAACAGTGTTATAAATGAAATATAAACTGCCTAGAAAAAAGATTATTATTATTATTATTATTATTATTATTATTATTATTATTTATTTATATAGATAATAATGTTTAAAGTATGCTGGTTAATGCATCAGATACTGTAAATGGATATAGAAATTCTCACCTCTTTTTTAATATTTTTGATCATTTTTCTTTTTTTTTTAGATTTTTATTTTTGTATATTTTTTTATTTTATTATTTGTGGTATAAGAGAGGAAACAAAGACCTTAAATTTACCTATTTTCACTATCTCGAGTCAAGATTACGCTAAAACGGTTTCAACTAGAATAATGCAATTTGGTACACGGACATTATTCAATATTCGTAGTTTTCTATCAACTTTTGAGAAATGTAGCTCTTTCGGAAGAGAGTCATTACCTACCACGTTTTCATTATTTTTCCACTAAACTGACCGTAAAAATAAACATATATTTGTTTGATAGTTTTTCACATGATTAAAAATTGTATAAAACTGCTATTGGTATAGAATTTCAGCTTGATTGAATCGTTGAAAGTACCGCAATTTATTTTTTAACACTGCAAATCACGCGCCAGCACGTGACGTGGTGCCATCAACAAAGAGCCAAACACGCACTGATTTAATAAATTTATTTATTAATTTTAATTTATAATTTAATTTAAATATATTATATGTTAATTAATCCAATTCAAATTTGCGAGATAGTCGAGTGGAGACACTCCAGATTTTTTAAATTACCGAGCGGCTGCTCGGTAAACCAGATACTTAATATTATATTTATATATAATAATAATATACATAAATATATGTATTGTTATTTGCATTACATTAAAAGTAAATATATTACCATTAATCACGTGCGATGACATTGGCGAATCTAAAATTAATTTCATTAGTTGACATATTTGGAAAAATAGCCTAAAAAATATGTCTCGACATGTCAGAAGAATAATGATATCCAAATTACGATGACAGGTCAATAAGTCCATGACTTTTTGAATAAAACACGAATTTTTGGATAAAAAATTATTTTATTTTTTAAAGTAGTCTCCTTTGATATACACTCTATACACTTCATTCAACATTTATACAATTTTTTTATTCCTTCCAAAAAATAAGATTTGTCGAGAACATCAAAATAGATATTTGTTTGTGAGATGATTTCATCGTCCAATCACTTTCCGCCGAGCCATTTCTTTAGGTTTTGAAACAAGAAATAGTCCCTCGGTGCTAAATCCAGAGAATAGGCCGGATGAAGGAGCAATTCGTATCCCAATTAATGAATTTTGATGGAAATTCACTTTTTCCATTTTATTCTCCAATCACGAGGTAGTCTGTTATTAATGGATGTCAAACAAAAACTAAAAGACCCATCTGGTTCCAATTTCGACAGGAGTCAGCTGATAGTTGCCTGCTGACAGGAGTAGTAGTGTTGTCATTTCATTAAAGAGATGGGATATTCAAAAAGTCACGGACTTATTGATCTTGCCCTTGTATATTGTATTCATGTTTTTAAAATGTTCATGTTATAAAATTCTTAAAATAATTAGATTAGATTAGATTAGATTAGATTTCTTTATTGAAATTCAAATGCCTGAGGTGTCAGACGTTAATCAAAACAAACCTAATCAATTCAACTTCAATGCAAACATTCATTTTGTGTTGCTATTTACAGCCTGATTAGAATAAATTAATCAAAAGTAGAAAGAGACAAATAAAACACAAACAAATGATCGATTTTTCAAAAATCAATCCCTCCTGCTGCCAAACCATATATTTAGTACAATATTTAGTTGTTTATTATATTGAATAAGATAAAAAAGTTGATTGCTGTCTATTGCTGTTCTTCGGCGTATCTTTTGCTTTTATTGACCCTATCCAAAATATTTATTATAATGATTAAATCAAAGGTGAACAATCATTTTTATTAAAAGACCAAGCGAAAGTTGTATTGTATTGGTATATTTCTTGGTGAGCCGCAGACAAAAAATACACAACTTAATAAATTATTAAATCTTAAATATTTAATGAATAATTCACATAATACATGTGACTTTCAAAGTTTCAAATAATCGTGTATAATATTGTTTATTATAATATATACTCTTATTTAACTTAACAGTAATCAAGTGGCCCAAAAAAAGTTTAGAATACCAATAAAATTATTGATATTGTAGTATTAATTATGCTTGGCGGGGCGCATAAATTTGTTTGACGGACCGAGGTTGCTCATCTCTGGATTAAATAATAATTTATAATATTTGCATTAAATTAAAACTAAAATTTAATGTAATGTACACATTTTTTAATAAATTTATAAAATAAATAAAACAAATTACACCCCTAGAATTTCAGTAACTTAAATTACAGAAAGAGAAATCACATAAACATACAAATAAAACGCATAATTTCTTAAAAATGTATTAAATTAAAGGGAAATCAAAGATCAGAGTAACCTCTTCAAGATGAACGCGCCATGGAACTTTTATTTTATTGTTCGAGCGGATATTTATTTTATTAGTTAGTAAAAAAAAAAAAAAAGAATATTTCAATTAATTAATTTCTAAACGTGATTCATTCATTTTGTTTGGCAGATTCCTTTGGGGCCACCTGTCATACGACCCCGAAGGGTTGGGTCTCTTTGGAAAGAGAGAGGCACTTTCATTGTACAGAGTGCAAATCATTGTTTAAACGCAATTGTCAATCATGGTTATATATTGACTCATCGCCGTTGCAGCACAAACATTCTAAATCCGCGAAAATATCAAAAGCTCTCTCTCTCTCTCTCTTTCCAAACGACTGTTTACAGAAACTTTTTTTTTTTTTTTTTTTTTTTTGCTAACAATTTTACACATGTGTTTACTCACAATTGGCACTTTATGGGGAAAATAGAGATTTTCACAGATGAATGCGATTGTAGAGAATGAAAAAAATATTTTGTGTTTATACTCTTTTGGAAATGATAAATTAATCTGATATCTTTTTAAACTAAAAATGAATATATAACTATTGAAGTATATTTATAATTTACAATTATAAAAATATTGTTAATTAAATTTACTTAAAATCTATAATATAGAATTATATATATTGATTTAATACATAATACTTGATTAAAATTTTATTATTTTTTTTTTTTTTTTTTATTTCTAAATATAAAACTTTTTCTGTTGAAATATTTTTATTAATAGAGAAATATTAATTTAATGAATGAAATTGAAATATTTTTTTTAATTATTATGAAATAACGAGTGGATGTACAGAATCTCTCTCGAATGATAATAATCCATTCCCCACCTCTAGAGTCTAGGGATTTGATTATCCATCGAGACATGGCATTATTTCACCCACATGATAAATATTTACATTCAATGTGCCCAATCAGACATATCGAACGATTATCAATTTTCAAAATAAAATTAAATAACATTCACGGATTTAGCGGGATTATATTTTATATTATATGAACCATGGTTTTTAATCAATACCCCTAATTAATCAAAATTGATTTAAAAATTTGAATAATAAATTAATTAAAATGGTTTCATATTAAATACTTGCTTTAAATTTTATTCAAACCAGAAAAGAAAGGAAAAAATTGTTTCTATTCACATATACATAAGTACTTATATGATAAAAATAAATATTACGAATCTTAAATAAGTCATTTCATGTTTTCCATTATGGACAAATTTTTAAAAGTATTTATTCAATTTCATCTTAATTAGAGTATGAAATTTCAAGCCTATCCTTTTTTTTTATTTTTTAAAATTAAATTTATTGCATAAACTTTTATTTTTAAAAATATTTTCATTTTTATATTTATTATATATATATATATAAATGTAAATATTATTATATATAGAATTTGATGAATATTCAAGAAATATCCCAGCTAACATATCAACTCTGTATAAAATATATATGTTTAGAAATTCCATTCAAAGAATTAAATTAAATCAGATTTATTCGGTTAACTCGAAATTCATGTACGAATGAATCCAACACATCAAAGGGAAACAATTTTTTTTTTTTTTTTATAATTAATTAAATTATATCAAATGAAATTAATTTTACTTTTGTGGCATCATATCATTTTCTAAGGGTTATTTCAAAAAGAAACATTACATTTTATTCTATTTTAAAGCATAATTAATCTACCTATTTTTGTATTAGAGATGATATACATTCAAAATATTTAACAACAGAAATAATTCAAAAAATCATGATCATAAAAAAAGAATTGAATTTAATATTAATAAATAAAAAATCAGGATGACTACATTTAGAATTTTGAATATAGAATATAAATATTTTTCTTTCATATTTATTTTTTTACCCAAATCATGAATATTTTATATTAAAGATAAAAACTAGATTATTGTTTATATAAATAAATAAAATATATAATAAGAGAGAAAAGAAATATAATTTTAAAAAAAAATATATACCTATAAGTATATTACATATTAAAAGAATAGATCATAAGAAAAAGACAAAATTGATAGTTCGTTGTGGAGGAAAAAATATAAATATTTATAAACAAGATTGAATAGGGAAATTATGTTTTGTTCAATATCCTTCAATATTATCTCTCTTAATTTTTTTTTTTATCAAAGAATGGATTGATATCTTTTCAAATTTCAATTTAATTTTCAATTTAATTTGTATGTGCCATATTACATATTATTTAAATCAAGTTTTCATTTTCACTTAATTAACCAAAAAGAGGACAACTTGTTATTGTCACAAACACCTTTCTAACTTAGGGCAAATGAATAAAAAATAAAATAAAAAATTAATTCATAAAAATGCATATATATATATATATATATAATAATAGATTTTAAGGAATACAGTGTTTTTATCAATTTTTTTATTATCTATCATCATAATAGTAATCTACAAGTTTAAAAGAAAATAATCAATAATAGAGTATAAAGAAAAAAAAGCAGAACTTAATCTAGTAGAGTAGAACACAGTGAAAATTAAAAATAAATGTTTAATAGAAAAACTGATATTTATTGAGAAAAAATAGAAATAATAATAGAAACGACAAGCGCTGACGCCTCAGTCGGCTCCAGTCGAACAATGCGCCATATATTAGGTTTGATAATTTGGTAAACTAACTGTCTTTTGTAATTATAATAAATAAACATATTCTTATTGAATTAAGGGAAGATAATAATTATAATAAATATAAAAGAGTAAATTATTCTTGTCTCATTGATAAGTAAATAATAAATTCCCTATTTTAATTTATTAATCACTTGCAAGATATTATACTGTCGTAATATATATTGGAGGCTTAGTATGGGTTGGTTTATAAAAATAAAAATGGGTTTGAAAATTAATAATTTTAATGTTGATTTTAATTTGGTAGCCCTCTTGTTAATTTTGAATTAGAAAATAGTTTGGTGAATTCAGAGACAGAAGAAAAGTCAGATATTAAATCAAGAGAAAATTAAAGATTTAAATAATAATAATAATAAAAGAATTTAACATAATAATAATTGCTATCATAAAAATTATTAAGAGATAACGCGGATTATCAAGTAAAATTAAGGATTTAATATTAGAAATTAAATTAAATTGATAATTTTCGACCACTTTTAGTTGATATATGAATAGTTGGAGAATAATAGAGACATGAGTCTTCAGTTAATATTATTCATGTTCCTTGAGACATCTTCTATGGGCTGGCTGCTGCGGGGGTGTCTCTCCTGAAATCCACTTAGGGATGATTTCGTCTCTCTCTCCCTCTCTCTCTCTCTGATTAAAAATTGTCCTTCCCTGCATAGGGGAAACTATTTATGTCCACCAAGTCGTCTCTGCCAACTTTCAACTAACTCACCCAATTTTATAGACATACGTTCCTTGGTCATTTCTTGTACTTAAATATTGATTAAATATTAATCATATGTCAAATAATTTATGAGTTTTATTTTTACTACTAAAATATAATAGTAAAATTAATAATTGTGTATTTAAATAAAAAACAAAAACAAAGATAATAGAATTAAGTTATTTTAATTGACGTTTTAAAAATATTTTTAACTTAATAAAACTCTTAAAAAATAAATTCTGTTTGTTTAAATATTGCTAATATTTATAGTTTCCGTTTAAATAGAAAAGATTAAATATTCAAATAAAATATTATTTATAATAATAATTAAAGATATAAAAAAAAAATATATATAATTTAAGATAAATAAGATCTAAATATTTTATTAAATTAATTAAAAGAGTCGATTCCGGTGTGATGACGACATGGAGATGGTAGGTAGCAAGATTAATCTTCAGTCTATCCATTGGACCGAGAGTTACACAGTCAGATTCATTCAATTCATGGAAAAAATAAAATTATTTTTATATATAGTAATATTTTGCTTTTAATTATTAAAAAAAAATATATTAGTTACATTTGAGATGAAAACTAATTTCACTTATTGAAATTTCAATTAAAGTAAATTTCAAATTAACAACTCCTGTTCATCTAATATATAGGTACGAGTATAATTTTCCTATATATATATATATATATATATATGATGTCTGTAACATTATGAAGTTAGTTACAAATTGTCAATTAATTTATAACTAACTTCATTTTTTAAAATTTTGTTTTGTTAAATTAAATAAGTGTCAAATAAAAAAAAAAAAAAAATTATTACCACAAATTGAATAAAGTTAATAATTTTATATTTAAACATTCATTGTATTATTTTATAAGTATTTACTAGAAGCGCCGCCTGCCTGTACCTCTAAGAAGAGTTTTATGCCGCCGGTAGCATATGATACTGTGATCTACGAATAGATTTTTTTCTTTATACTCTATTATTGATTATTTTCTTTTAAACTTGTAGATTACTATTATGATGATAAAGAATAAAAAAAAAATTGATAAAAACACTGTATTCCTTAAAATCTTTTATTATATATATGTATGTGTATTTTTATGAAGATATAGAAATTAATTTTTTATAAGATAAGATTCATTTGCGCTAAGTTAGAAAGGTGTTTGTGACAATAACAAGTTGTCCTCACATTGGTTAATTAAGCGAAAATGAAAACTTTCTATTGTATGGACCAATTAGTGCCACATCCGCAAGTATATATAATAGGATAACGTAGTAGTAAGCGAAACGCCCTGGCCCTTCAAAATCTCTTGCAGCTGAATGCTGTTTTGTTGGGAATTGAAACTTTTTAATTAGTACGAAATAGCGACAACACAAAATGCCAACTGCAGCTTGACTTTTTTTCCCTCTCTTTAAAAAGAGATCATGGAATACTTTTTGATTAAATAATAGAGAAGTTCAGATGAATATACAATGAATAATAATAATAATAATAATGTCTATGCTGTTAATAAATTTTTATAAAATCCATTTAATATGAATATGAAATCTAATAACATATACATACATACATATACAAATATATATAGAAAGGTATGTAAATTTGAATGTAATTTCAATTTATTTAAAAAAATATAATAATATATTTAACTATAACATTGGATTAGTTAAAATGTTAAAATATCATCAAAGGGAATTGAATATTGCCTTTAAATAATTTCAGTTTGCATCATCAAGAGACAAATACATTCTATTTTTTTTATCTAGACACACATATGTACATCAATGTCCAAATTCAAATAATATATCCTAATAGATAAAAAATAATTATATTTCAATTTTGAATAGAATAATAACTGTCATTTGCTAATGATTACTTTACTCAAAATCTATTGAAGATAAATATATATACTTTCCATTATGTTATGTTAGAAAAGTTTTTGATTAAATTATTTTTGAATATTAAAAATAGATTATAAAAGGACAATTTTAATTTTTATCTTTTTAGTCACAATAATGTGGAACAAACAAATATCAGGACAAGGCGAATATATCCCCTATCACCCTGACTAAGATGTAAGGAAATTCAGTAAAATTTAGCAACATATATAAATTGTTTAAAGGATTTTGCTTAATGTATTTTAACGTTTGTGAATGAGACTTTAATGCATGTATAAACAAGTTTTCTCTGTTTCATTGAATCACTCAGCCACATTTGTTATTGTAGATATTTTATTATTTTTTTATTTTATATTAAAAAATAAAAAAATAGATACAAAAAAAAAAATAACTATACAGATACAGAAGATCAATGATTTTAAGAAAAATTAAATTTTTAAATATGAAATTAATTTTCCCTGTAATTATTTTTAAATGTTTTAGTAGTAATTGAATGATTTGATTTGAATTATTTTAATTCGTTAACATATTATCTAAAATTATTTTACTATCAAAAATCGTAGAAACATTATATATACCATATAGCATATATCATATGCCTTTCTAATTTTTAAAATAAATTTAAGTAAAAAGAAATCTTTTTAAAAAACACACTTTACTTAAAATTGCACTAAAAAGTAAAAAATAAAATCACTGTAAAGTGTGTGCTTTTACGGTGTTATTATAATTTGAGCGCACACACTTTACAGTGATTTTATTTTTTACTTTTTAGTGCAATTTTAAGTAAAGTGTGTTTTTTAAAAAGATTTCTTTTTACTTAAATTTATTTTATACTTTTTAATATAACTGCTATCGCCATCTATGATTGAAATAGTGAACTATTCCATATTCCGCATATGAAAGTTTAGTTAATTAATTACCACTAACAGATAAATAATTCAGTGGATTTTTTCAATTGATTCGTGTATTATTAGCAGGGGCAAGCGCGTATGCAAAATTTCAAGTTGATTGAATGACGGGAAGTTGTTGAAATATCGATTATAAAATGCCGCGGACAAACCAACAAACAACCGGACAACCGGACAGTATGAGTTAAGTAAAGTGTATTAATTATCCACAACATTCATATCAAATTCATTTTAATATTAACAAAAACGCGTGGGTGGTATGAACATTAGTAGTAGGTAAAGAATTTAATATTATTATATGCGCCCCACGCTATTTTGTTGGACATATGTAAAGGATAATATTCAAGGTTTAATTAATATTTTATTTTTTTATTTTTGAGGGCATTTTTTATTAAAAAGCATTTATATTAAGGTTTTTTTTTATTAATTTATTTTAAAAATAAGTTTGAAAATGAAAGAAAATAATTTTTTCTATATACTATATAAGTATATTATTAAAAAATATGAGCTTTCTATTAAAAGTCTCTATTGTGAGGGTGCAAATTGAAATTAAAAATCTATTTATACATTTAAATGAATATAAAGAGTGAAAATGGGTGAGGAGGACAACTCATTTTGGCCCAAGAAAGGGAGAAAATTTATCTGTTGGAAAGACTCCAATCATAAGCGACCTGTTACTAACATTGTTTCCATTCTTTGAATAGAATACAAACCAAACCAAATTGTATAAATCCACTTGTTCAACGGGCGTAGCACTAGCTTTTTTTTTTTTAACATATGTTTCGTTAAGAAAGCTCTCTCTCTCTCTCTCTATATATATATATATATATATATATATGTAAATACAGTCATTTGCTTATCCCAACAGTAGCGGACATGCTTTTATTTACTTTATTTTTATTTTAATTCTAATGGCTTAACTCATTAGGTTCTCTAAAGTGTTTTTCTAATTTTTGCAAAAATTTCAGTTGCCTATTTTAATCTAGTTTGGTTTTCTTAAAAAAAAACTCCAAACGGACGAGAGAGGATGCTTTTGTGTACCAGAAGACTCCCTTCTCTCAGAATAAATCATCAAGGGGCCGGTCCTTTGCTTTAACGAACGTAATCTTAACATTTAAACCATGCCTCTCTCTCTCTCTCTCTCTCTCCAAAACACTCCAAAGCGACCCGACCTCACATGCTAATGGATGGCCTAATAAAAATTCCTCAAAACTTTTATCTCCCTGCCATCTTCCACCCTACCACTTCTTTCCTTTTCTCTTTCATTTTTGCTCCTTTCTTCCTTTTGGGACATTTTTTTTTGTTGATATAATTGAAATATTATCAGCTTTAAACGATGCGTTTTTTATTGGGGCTGGTTCTATTTGATGATAAAAAAGTTGAATACAATTAAATATGTAAGGATTGTGAAATATATTGCTTGTTCAAAAAAAAAAAAAATAATACTTAAAATTTTTTTTTTTTTGTTCACTTGTATTTCTATGGTCAAATATAAAAGTTTATTCCTTAAGATTTCTATTATATATTTCTCAAAAAACATTGTTATTAAAGGAAATTTGCAATTATTAAAATAAATTTTCAGTTTAGATTAGTAATATTTATTCTAAATTTTCTCTCTGGATTGTCAGATAATCTCTTGAATAAAATTTTAAATTAAAATTTGTTTATATATTGTATTGTATTGCATTGCATGGTCTATGACGTTAGGTGACGAGAGTAGATTTAGAGTATTTGAGAATAGGATTCTGCGAAGCATTCATTTATGGGCCAAAAAAAGATGAGGTTACCGGGGAATGGCGAAAATTGCATAACAAGGAATTGCATGACTTCTATGCATCTCCAATTATATAGTTAGAATTATAAAATCGAGAAGGCTATAAGTGGTTAGAATGGGAAAAGATAGAATGGCAAAAAATATATTGAAACGTCCAGGAGAGAAGACCAAGGACACGGTGGGTGGATAATGTGGGAAAGGACGTGAAAGAGATGGGAGATGGGAGAGGATAGGGACTGGAAGGTTGTGGCTCAGAATAGGAATATACTTGGAGGGGTGGGCTTGCTGCTGCCAAGAACTTTCGAATTGCGTAAAGCCACAAAGATAGATAGATAGATAGATTGGTATAATTTATAGCAGCAAAAATTAAATTATTAAATTATTTATCTTTATATTACGTTGGTAGAAAAATAATTTCGTTCTTTTTTTTTTATTTTTTTATTTTTGTATTCTTGATGTTTGCAATTTGATATTGAAATAAATTATGTAATAAATGTACTATATATCATGTATTATATATCATTTTCGCTCTGTATTTTGATTATAAAAACTTTTATGATTTTGTTGATTTACGTTTTGTTTAGGCTGGTCAATTGCAAACGGAGAAGTAACAAATCCGGGATATTTTCCTGTACGAGTTTAAACAGGGTATTGCGAAAGTCGAAAATTAATAATGCCTTTGGTCCTGACATTGTTCAAGAACGTGTGGCGTAACTTTAGTTTAGGAAGTTTAAGAAGTGGAGATGAGAGCCTCAAAGATTAAGAAGGTCGTGTGCGTCCATCAGTTGAAGGCATTTGTTGAAGAAGAACCGCGTTCAACGATTAAAGAGCTTGCGGAAGACGTAAGCGTCACTCATCCGACAGTTTTGATCATTGTCTCTTTCTCAGCGCAACAAAAAAGACCCGCTTCTTCTCGACCGGATTATAACCTGCAAAGAAAAGTGGATTTTTTTCGACAACCGTCGATGTTGGACCGTGATCGAACGATTATAGTGTCTGTCTTATCCATCACAGCTTCCTGATCCAGTCGAAACAATTATGGCAGACAAGTATTGTCAACAAATTGTCGAAATGCACCAGAAGATGCAGCGTATGTGCCCGGCATTAGACAACAGAACGAAAACAGACCAATTCTGCTCCACGACAACACTTGGCCACACGTCGCTCAAATGACACTGCAAAAGTTGAATGAATTAAGCTACGAGACTCTACCTCATCCGCCATACTCACCGGACCTATCGCTCACTGACTACCACTTTATCAAGCAATTCGACAACTTGCTTCAAAAACCAAGACGACGGCAAAAATGCCTTTAAAGACTTTATCGCCTCCAGGACTCCAGAATTTTACGCTATCGGCATAAATAAACTTGTTTCTCGTTGATAAAAGTGTATTGATTCGAATGGTTTTTACTTTGATTAATAAAGTTTATTATAAGCGGAGATATACGTTATCATTTATTAAATTTAATGATTAAAAAACGAAATTAAGTGAATACAAAATTCGTATTTTACTTTCTATTAAAAAAAAAAAAAAAAAAAAAAAAAAAAATCACGATATCAAATTTTTTATCGCAAGTTTGTTTAAGCGGATTAACTGAAAATTATAAAGATATGTGTACTTGAAAGGGTAGAGAGAATACGGATGGGGTATATAATGGAAGCAGTAGAGAATATACATATATGCAACTGAGCTTCCATCGTATTAAATAAATTTTCATAATAGATAAATCTCTCTTTGCTGGGGGATTATTTTTAAATTGTATAACTCATGTTTTATCGCATTTGGTGCACAATTCAAGAACAGGACTATTTGTGTAGGTGGAAAAGTTTTTGCTTTCCTTTAAAAAGGATTCAATTTCATTTCTATGATTAATTTAGCTATTATATTTTACTCTTAGTTTGAAGAATAGCTACTTAAATATGGAATTATTTTTCTTTCTTAGAATTAGGAATAAATATTTTATATATTTTGATAAAGTCATAATATAATTTATTATTGTTAAATAATAATAATAATAATATTAAATAGTTGTCAGGATGAGAGAAAAATTTTATTTATATTATAAAAAAAAATAATTTTTAATTTTATGTCAATAAATATGAATTAATATCTTAATAATAAAGTAAGAAAGTTTTATTTTTATTTTTTTTTTTAATAAAATTCATATTTATAATTTTTATTTTTTATTTTTTATTTTTACTATCTCGCCAGAGATAGTATTGCGATCACGAAAATTTTCGATGTTGAGATTTTGATGTTTTTATACGTTTTGAAGGTTCCTGAATCATTTTCACTAAGGTTGAGAAAAATGTCTGTGTGTGTGTGTATGTGTGTATGTGTGTTTGTATGCAGGCAAGATTACGCAAAAACGGTTTGAGCTAGAATGATGAAATTTGGTACATGGACATTATTCAAAATTCATAGTTTTCTATCAACTTTTGAGAAATGTAGCTCAACCGGAAGAGGATCATTACCTACAACGTTTTGATTTTTTTTCCTCTAAAGTGACCGTAAAAATAAAGATATATGTTTGATAATTTTTCACATGATTAATAATTGTATAAAACTGCTATATATAGAATTTCAGCTTGATTGAATCGCTGAAAGTACCAGAATTAATTTTTTAAAACTGCAAATCTCACGCGCCAACACGTGCCATGGTGCCATCAATAAAAAGCCAAACATGCGCTGGTTTAATATTTATTATTTATAATTTATAATTAATTAAATTTAATTTAAATATAATATATTATGTTATTTAATCCAATTCAAATTGCGAGATAGTCGAGTGGAGACACTCCAGCTAATTTTTTTTGATCTCTTTCAAAAAACAAAATTTATAAATTTATGTAAAATATATTATGCTTGTAGATTTAATTTAATGTCAATTTGTTAGAATTAAACATAATGAATTCTATTAATTTGAATGAAAAGGAGAGTAGAAAGTGAATGAATTTGTGTGGTATCCACACTTCGTCAATTCATATCTCTGATTGCCTAACTCTCAGGGGATAACAACTGAAAGTTTGAAAGTATGAAATTTATTTATTTTTTTAATAAATCTTTCATTATTTATATAAAAAGAAAAAAATATAAAGAATTAAATCTTTTCTAATGAAATGTTAAACTCGAATATCAATAAAATTATTTTTCTCTAAATATTTTAGATGAAAAATACAACGAATTAAATAACAATAATAAAAACTTGTCAAAATTTTGATTTATTTAATTATACATATTATTAAAATTGTATGCATTTTAAAATAAAAAGTATTAGATAAAAAAAAAATGTCTCTAAATCATATAAATAGACTGGTCAGGAAAAATTAGTGAATACTCAATATGATTTGAAAACGCATCAGAACAAATAAGCCAAATGACAAATTCCACTTTTTTAATCATAAAAGTTTAATTATATTTTCGAATCTACCCTTCACTGTAATTTATTAAATTTATCAAATGCAGAATGATATTTCTGATCTTATTCTTTAATAAAAGAAGCTTTCCAGCGAATACACTAATAACATAGACATTATTTCAAATAAATGAACTTTTAAAAAAAAAAAAAAAAATTTATAATTATCATAATTATATTATTTTATTGTATAGAGTGGTAAATTGCTTGTTTGTTTTTCTGTTTTTTCAAATATCGTGTATTTATAGTGCATATATAGTATTTGTTTTTAGTGATTTTATTCGAATGTTAAGTGACTATTGTTCTCGGTTGATTGGCATTGATTTTTCTTGAAGAATCCTTCGATACGCCATGTTTTGTTCGTTTTGTTTCCAAGTCTGATTGGTGTGTTAAACACTCGCTCACATTTTCGATAGATAAAGGCTTGCTTACTGGAATCCGGCCATCTTCCCTCGTCTACTTCTTCGCTCAAGATGATCAACTTGTTTTTTAAGTGAACAGATACACAAAAACCCAGATTCAAACGCTCGAGTGCTGTAAAAGATGAGTCAGGAGAAGGTTGAAGGGCGGACGCAAGGGAGGAGTCCCACTCTTTTGTTGATGGCAAACCCGGTGATGTAATGAAGATGGATGAACCAAGGCAGCGAACAGATAAATCACTTGCCCCATAGGCCTCGAGAAATTTATTCATAAATACGGCTAAATACGCTATAATGCTTCAGACCAAAATAAATAATAATAATAATAATAATAATAAAAAAAAACAACAACAACAACAACTAATTCATCGGATTATCTATTTTTTGTATAAATTTACATTTTATTGTCATAATTTAAATCCCGGGATTATATGGAGTGAACAGTAGTAGTGATAGTAGTATTGGGAATTCATCTTTTAACGTTAATCCACAAAGTATTTATATATAAATAAAATAATTGAAAAATGTATTATTGTATACTTACTAAAAAAATAATAAAATAAAAAGAATTTTATAAAATTTTCAATTTAATGTGCAACAAACAACATTTTATGATATTTATTTATTTATTATAATACTAAATAATCAATTATTATAGGTACTTTACAAGTTCTCGTAAGATTGTATATATATTTAAAATGATATAATTTATTTATTTTATTAGTTATAATATTAAATGTTTTATAAAGAAAGTTATTAAATTTAATTTTGATTTTAGTATTAGGTTGTTACGAAAGTTTTGTCCGTTTTTATGAGTCTACTTTAAACTTTAATATCTCAGTGAATACTTATTCAATTTAATCGAAATAAACGCCATTTGAATCAGCGCACTTTTGCCAACGTAACACAAGTCGATTAATTCCGTCAGCATAAAAATTGGGTGCTCGTGTTTCGATAAAGTCGACGAAGACCGTTTTTACCTGGTCCTGATTGGTGAAGGTTCTACCAGTGAGAAAGTTGTCGAAGTGCTTGAAAACGTGGTAGTCGGTTGGCGAGAGGTCTGGGGAGTATGGTGGATGAGACAGAACTTTGATGCTCAATTCGTTTAATATTTGGACTGTGATTTGTGAAACGTGGTCAGTGTCTCCTGTTAACCAGTGCCGGCTGCTGATCGATGTCCAACCACTGTCGTGAACGTTTCCTGTTGTCGAATAGGATCCACTTATCATCACACGTGACGATCCAATCCAAAAAAGGATCGTTTTTGTTGCACAAAAGCAAAGACGAACAAACCTGGAAACGTGACAATTTCTGTAGATCGTTCAAATCGTGTGGCGCCTACTTTTCGAGCTTTTTGACCTTTCCAATATGTTTTAAACCATCAAAAACCACATGAGAGCTAACGCCCAGTTCTTCCGCCATCCAATGGGTCAGTCTCCATCAGGGTCATCCAATCTTTTTCCTGGATTACTGTAGGTCGAGCACTTCGGGGCTTATCTTCGAGGCTAAAATCTCATGAACGAAATTTCGCTAATCAACTTCGAACAGTGCGTTCTATCATTTCCAAATGCCTGATTAATTTTTCGGACTGTTTTTCAGGTTGAATTCGTAGAGAATAAGTTGACCTGTGGCCAGGTCCGAACCGACCAACGGTTTGAAGTAAATTAATTTCTAGCTACAGAAACAATTTCAAATAATTTTAATATATCTATTAATGTAATAAAAAACAGATATGAATACATAAATAATAAATATAAACATTTTTAATTTTATTTTATTTATAATATATATGTAAGACCAGGCTGTGACGTCATGAATGGCTGGATGACGTCATATAATTTTAAATCAAGAAAAACTAATAAATATGATTTTCCCGAGGATAAAACCAATACAAAGTGTATGATTCGTGGTAATATATAAAAAAATCTCCTCATGTGAAATTTGGTGTGAAAATAACCCTTCCCTTCCTATCGTCGATCGCTAATACTACCACTTCCGGTTTCCGGATTTGCACCAAAAGTTGATCAATTCATCCCACTGATGCATTAAGTAAATATACCAAATTTCATCAAAATCGGTTGAGCCGTTCAGGCTGTACACATTTATACGGACGGACAGACGGACAGACGGACGGACAGACATCATGCTAAAAATACTTTTTTCTGTTTAGAAAATGCATGATTCTTGGAGATATGTAAAAATCTCCACATGTGAAATTTGGTGTGAAAACAATACCTCCCTTACTATCGTCGGTCGGTAAAAATTAGTCGAAAATAGCTTAACGACATCATATAGTTAGTTATAAGCTGAAAAGAGGCATTAAATTAAAAGTTAGAAAAAAAATGAACAAGCACCAACGTATAGAGTACAAAATTCTCTATCGATCAGTATACTTATACAACACTGTAGAATATATGTTTATTTAGATATGAAGCGACAAAAACACAGGACATTAAAATGGACAAAACTTTCGTAATAACCTACAATACTAAAAAAAAGTCAAAGTTTATTTATTTATTTTTTTAAAGAAATATCCACCCAATTATTCAGATAATTTAAAGAAATATCCACCCAATTATTCAGATAATTTTAATGGATTGATAATATTTTTTAAACCATGAAAAACATTATAAAAAAAAATATATTTTTTTTAGTGCTTTAAATTAATTGTTAATTTTTTTTTCTAACATAATAAAAAATATTCAAAAGTTAGTTGATTTTAAGGTAAATGTTAAATAAAACCTCTCTCTCTCTCTATTCATTTATAATGATTGAATGGTTATAAAGGTCGGTTTTCATTGACCCCATGGCAAAAACAGTAAGTATATATGTATATTGAAGTGCAGTTGGATCAGGATTGGTTGGCTTCCCCCCCCCCTCCCTCCCTCCCCAACAACCGAGTAAATCCTAATAATTTGACGCAATATTTCGTGGCGTTTATTCCCAAGCTATTAGCTAAATAAACGAACCATTATGATTTTTTTTTTCAGGATACTAGCCGGCACTTAGCTGGATTAAAGCGGAGTATCTTTGGGCGGAAACAGAAGGGCTTATATTTCCTTAATCATATGTTTTATAGCACACGATGCCTCGAGTTCGGGGGGATGGGATTAGCGTGGTGTTTTTCGTCGTCAACGATGCTGGATTATCGCGTTCTTTTTTGCTTTTCTCTATTCTATGGCTCGATCAGAAGCTTCCTTCTCGAGCTTTTTGCATCCAATCCCCTTCCTTCTCTATAACCTCGTTGATCCACCCACACCCAGAAGAATTAATATTCATACAAGAGACAAGTTGTGTGAACCAAAACAACAGATGCCTCGATGTTATCTCTGATGATTTTAATTTGCTAGATAATAGTTTGCCATTATTATGTCTTAGCTTAGAAAGTATACAATCTTTCTCTCTATCTCTTATCAATAAAGAAAAACAACACATTGACAATTATCATATATATATATATATATATATTCACAGATAAGTATTTATTTGTTTTTATTAAATATAGTTTTAAGAAAAATTATTATTTTTTTATTTTTAAAGAATTGAAAAGGTAATTGACAATGATTTTACGTATCTATCTACATTTGCTTTTATAATGATTTCTTTAAAAAAAAACCTTGGAAGAGAACGATTCATTTTTTTATATAATATATAATAAATAAAATGTGTATAGGAGAAAATGGAGTAATATTGTCTTGAGTAGGTACTACTATATTTCTCCTGTATTTCTTATCTTAGTCCAAGTTAACAAATGAAAGAGTATAACAATGTCATTGTTAAAAGGTCGAATGGAATATTTGCCCCAGGCATTTTATTTGAAATTCATTTCAGAGAGTTGCTAAAAAAGTTTTCTCTAGTACTTTTTAATTGCTTTCGCACGAATATTCTATACACGGCCCCTATTTGAATTTCCTTCTCGTCTTCCATGATGAAATGAACTAATCAACCTTGTTTTAAGACAATTTAATTTGGCTTTTCCCAAAAAGGCTATTGAACAGCAGAAGAGATGGCCTGTCGAAGGTAGTCTCGACTTTATCTTGATGCGTCGACGAGGCTGGGCTTAAGCAATTTATTTCTTCAACATGAAATTGAAAACTTTAAAAGAAATTCCATTCGTGAAAAGAGTTCAATTACGACGAAATTAAGTAGGAAATGGTAAGGGGCATGGATTCCATGGAGAGGCGCTAGCAACCCGGCCAACTCACGGCAGGTCAGTTAAGGGAGTCGTAAATTTCGTTTAAGCAAAATTTATAGACCTAAATCCACTTCTTTTTATCAAGCATTCATTGCCATCAGCAAACATTGAAAAATTATTCTTATAAATTTAATTAAATTATTTTTGAATTTAATTTCATCGCTTTTTAGAAAGTTTATAGAAATTTTATATTATATTAAAAGTAATAAAAAAATATATCTATTTATTTATATATTTAAAAATATAATATTAATATTTTTTTTTTAATATTTAATAGATGATAATAATTCTCTTTCTTTCTTTTGAAAAAAAAAAAAAAAGAAAAAGAAAATAAGTTGACCTGTGGCCAGGCACAGAACCGACCCAAGGTTTGAAATAAATTAGCATTTCCAGCTACAGAAACAATTTCAAATAATTTTAATATATTAGGTTGGCAACTAAGTCATTGCCGTTTTTTTAAGAAAATCAAAGACATTTTTTTCATGGAACTAAATAACTTTATTCTGTAATGTATTGCCCATTTTGACCAATGACCTTTTGCCATCTTTCAGGCAGCATTTCGATTATTGCTTTGATTAGGTCGTCATCAACTTCAACTGGACGACCAGAGTGTTTTTCAACTTTGAGTGAAAAATCCCCAGAACGAAATTTGGCAAACCAATTTTGAAACTGCCGTCCGTTCCTTTAAGGTTTCGTCGCCACAAACAACTTTTTATGAGCTTGCGATGCGTTTTTCCCTTTGCGGAAATAAAAAAGCAAAATATGACGAAAATGTTCCTTTTGATCTTCCATTTTTCAACGAACGTCAAACGAAAACTACGGAACCGATCAAAAAACTTTTTTTACTGATTGACAGCTGAATTGCCAACTATCAAATACCAAAATGTGTTTTACATTTGGACTGCGTCGGTAAACCTAAAAATTCAACTGAAGTCATCTATGAATGAAATCGGCAATGACTTAGTTGCCAACCCAATAATTTAATTATTGCAATAAAAAATATGGATATGGATATAACATAAAAATACTTTTAATTTTATTTTATTTATAATATATAAGGACTGACGCTGACTGTGACGTCATGAAGAGCCGGGTGACGTCATAAAATTTTAAATTAAGAAAAAACTAATGAAGATGATTTTTCCCGATGATAAAACCAATATAAAGTGCATTCGTGGAGATATGTAAAAAATCTCCTGATGTGAAATTTGGTGTGAAAACAATACCTGTACCCTTCCTATCGCGTAGGTCGGTAAAAACTTGCGTTGAAAACAAAAATCATAAAATAAATTTAACTTTTGTCATTTTTATAAATGATAAACAAATAAATATTAGTATATAAATTTAGAAAATTTTACCCAAAAGGTAAAAAATTATTTTCATATTTATTTATACATTGTTTATATTTATTTATTTGTTTATTTTCCAGCTCCTCTCTTTTACTATCTCGCCAGCTTGACGGTTTTTATACGTTTTGAAAGTTTCTGAGTCATTTTCACTAAGGCTGAGAAAAATCTCCCTGTGTGTGTGTATATGTATGTAGACAAGATTACGTAAAAACGGTTTGAGCTAAAATAATGAAATTTGGTACACAGGCATTATTCAAAATTCGCAGTTTTCTATCAACTTTTGAAAAATGTAGCTCAACCAGAAGAGGGTCATTATCTACCACGTTTTCTATTCAATTTTTTCCTCTAAAGTGACCGTAAAAATAAAAATGTATGTTTGATATTTTTTTCCATGATTAAAAATTGTATAAAACTGCTATTGGTATAGAATTTTATCTTGATTAAATCCCTGAAAGTACCGGAATTAATTTTTTAACACTGCAAATCACGCGCCAACACGTGACGTGGTGCCATCAACAAAGAGCCAAACACGCACGCGCTGGTTTAATAAATATAATTTATTATAATTTTAATTTATAATTTATAATTAATAATTAAATTTAATTTAAATATAATTAATATATGTGTTAATTAAACCAATTGAAATTTGCGAGATAGTCGAGTGGAGTCACTCCAGATTTTTTTTTAAAACCAATTCTTTAAATAATAATAATAATAGTAATAATAATAATAAAAAGTTATAAAATTCTACTAGCCGATCGTTTCATTTCCCTCGAAAATAGAATATTTTTGACCGGATAAACGATAATATGTTTTTCAATTAAGGACACGTTGTGTCCCCCCATTTCCAAGGGTAATCGTGTCTTTATATCGAGCTGGTGAAAATCTCCTCTCCATATCCTACCTAATAGAGATAGTGAAATCAAATGACAGAAGGAGGGGAGGGTGGATCTGGAAAGTGTACTCTGCTCATGGAGACTACCTATAAAGTCTTGAATATTCGCATCTCGACTCTCCCGAAACAACAGACGAGCCTTTCTGCTCGTTCATTTGCCACGAGGGAAATATCCGCCATCTTCTCCGCTTGCTTCTCGTCTACTACACGTTTCGCTCGTTTCCGATGCCGCCTTTATCGCTCCCTGTACACACACTCGTTCTCTTTTATACTACCCACCTACACAAACACGCATCAGCGGAAAACTTTCTTATATATATCTATCTATAGATATCTCTCTCTCTCTCTTTCTCTCTCTCTCTCTCTCTATATATATATATATATATATATATATATATATATATATATGTAGATAGATATAAATACAACCTGAAAAACCCACCCCCAAGGGTTTTGACAAACACATGCCTTGCTCCTTTGCACTCTGCCCGGAAGTATAATACGACGGAGCGCGTCCCGTCCAAGACTTTTACAAGACGAAAAATAAAGAAAAAGTAAAAAAAAAAAAAAAAAAATCTTGATAATATATGATGTTATGTGATACTTTCAAAAAATATCTTTGATAATTTGCAAACCTTTTCTTCTATTCCCACCTATATATATATATATATATATATTTAAAGAAATTTTTTTAAAGAATAAACAAAAATAAATACGACAAGAACAAAAAAAAAAAAAAAGAATAACAACGAAAAATGAATGAAGAAAATTTCATAATTTACCAAGAGCAATAAAGAAAACTTTATTCGCAGATAAATTTCATTTTTGCTCATAGAATTTTAATACAGGAAAATAATATTTCATAATACAAGGAGATTTTAATTTAAGGAAATATAAAAAGAACATATTTATATAGGGTTTAAAAATCCATTTATTATCCAGAGAAATAAAGAGAGGAAAATATTAAGTTATGTCACATTTCGATGCTTGCTTTTTATTTTTTTTCATTCAACTTATCATTATCATTGACATTGTCACCAGTCACCAAAAATTATTTACAGTTCAATGTTGAAAAAAATTATAAAACTTATTTATATACACTTTTTTGTTTAATTTAAAATTGATGGATTATTTATTGACTATTTGAAAAATAGAATAATTTGAAAAAAAAATTTATGCAAACATATATTATACATATATGTATAATATATTATTAGTAGTATCCATTTGTTATAAATAGTCTATTCTTCCATAAGAATAATGAAAATTAAAACAGAAATGAAGTTTAAATTATTTCAAGAGCCTCATTCAAATCACTGCTCCCTTGAGAGTGTCCTGAATTAAATTGGGCAAAGGTTAATTGGGCAAACCATTTTATATTCTATTATTATAATAAAAGCTTACTACTGTTGCAAACTTTGTGAACATAGTAATGATATTATTATAATTCATGGATTGGATATTCTTTTTTCTGTTTTTTTGTATTGATTAAAATCACGTCTATTTTCTTTGAACATTTAATGATTTATCTATTCATGTCACTTATAGAAAATTATAGGAGAGAAATAATTTAAATATTATTATACAATTATAAAATAAATAATATAATCTATATATTTAAAAGGTTAAATAAAGTAGTAGTAGTAGTAGTATTGGATGTGGTAGTATAAATATGATTTATTAAAGGAATTTTTTTTTTTATTAATGAACCACATATTTTTGTAATTTATTTATTTAGTTAAATAAATGTATAACGTTTCAACTGCTTATTCTGCAGTCGTTATCAAGTACCATACGCTTGCTCCGACTCAAGTAGACGGTACTTGATAACGACCGCAGAATAAGCAACATATATGATTCGTTGGGAAAACTGTTAAAAATTTTAATTTTAATGGGAATTCAGAAAAAATTAATACGTATGATTCGGATTTATCTTGAAGATGTTAAAAGAAGAGTAAGATGCGTAAATTAATTATCAAAAACTTTTGAAATTCAAATTGGGTTAAAACTAGAATACTCTCTATCATCAATTTGATTTAATTTAGCATTAGAATATGCGATTGGACAAATTTGGGGAGAAATCCAAGGCAAAACATTCAAGTATTAGGTTACGTGGACGATTTAAATATAATAGAATTAAATATAATAGAAAATTCGACAAATTCAATTAAAGATGCGGTAGAAAAGGGATGGGGCTAAGACAAAATATTTAGTATCAGAGAGGTATAGTATGAACATACAAATATTGAATATGTAGAAAAATTTAAATATATAGGTAGGTTCTGTAATTGTTCTAAGTTGTTCTGGTTTTGTTCTATAAACCTAAATTGAACTACTCCTGTACTTTTTTTCTATATTATTTTTCTGTAGCTTTTTTCCTGTTACGTGTCTTGACGGCCCATTAGCCGATGCAAGGAGAAGACACCATATTTGTGAGTTCAGGCGCAAAGCATGTCTGCCAACCTGCTTAATATTCACGCCGCCTGAGTCGACGCCTCCGATGTTTAAAGCGCGATCTCCCGTACACCCCCCCACCCTCCTCTCACTCTCCTCCCACTCTCCTCCCACTCTCCCAACTCCTATCCAAGGGCAGCCTTGAAAGGGTTGAAGGGTGCAGGTTACAGAGTATTCAGCAGCGAGGGCTAATAGTAGCCCATTACCTTACTGCGCGGCTCTTTTAAATTGAGTTAGAGAGGCATGGAAAATAGGAATTTAAAGGCAAGTGGTGCAAAACTTTTAATTAAATTCCTTGTCGCGGCAGTTCGCGGATATATACTCCTCTTATATCCCCTCCAATAGGTGGCCATATCCTTCTAGGACTTGCGTATATATATATAGTTTTACAAATGGATACAACCCATTAAATTAAAACATTTCATTCAGAATATTGAAATGGCAGAAGTTTTGTTAAGGAAGCCATGTTGAATTTATTGTAATAATATAGCATCAATTAATATAATAATTCTATGATTTTTTTCATTTACAAAATTGTCATATTAAATTGAAGAGCACCATTTATGTTAATTCTTTTAAATTTAATTTAACATTACTTCCCTTCATTATTTTTTCAACAGCAATAAACAGCAATAAGTACAAATAGAAATGTTGTAATTGTCTTTTAATCTATTGGTATGTTTAATATCTATCGATAATAACTTGAGTTTTTATTTAGAAGAATAAATAGGTATATATTTATGTACATACTTACCTATAAAGATTATATATATATATATAGAGAGAGAGAGAGGGAGAGAGAGAGAGAGAAGTATAAACATTAGATTGAAGATTTTTATTTTATTCACTGAATAAAATTTAATAAAAAATAAAATAAAATATAAAACAAAAGTTTAAAATCTCAAGAGATGGGATTTTTAGAAAGCAACACATTTTAATAATATATATTATTAAGTTAAATTTGAAACTAGAAAAGTATCTTGGCTTTTTTTTTTTTTTTTTTTGTTCTGTTCATCAACCCCCTCAGGCAGTAGTAAAACGTCATTCTAGTTAGCTTTAAGGCGGTTGGAATGCAACCATCTACGTTCGGACAAAAAGTGAGCGTTACAAAATAAATAGTAAAATAAATTGTATTGTAAGATCTTGTTTTATATTTAAAACGTAGGTGCTTTTTATGAGTTTGCGTAAATTTAAAAACTTTTTAATATTGTCCCAGAGCTTGTCATGATGGCTGTATTAAAAACAGGATTGAACAGGATTGTAAAAAAAAAAAAAAAATGTTATTAAAAAGTCAAGAAAGGTTTGTCAGATAAACTTATTCTATTTTGCAGAGTAACTGGTTTTCTTGGGAGTAATATAATACTTGAAATCATCAAATGAAACCTAATTGCAAATACAGATGCCGAGTGAAAGATTTTCCGAAAGGGAAATGAAATTATGACCACCCGCAACTCACGCCCACTACTCTAACTCTCTCCCGTCAGTTAAAGCCAACCCAGGGGGCCACTAATGTAAATCCATAAATTCATTGTGGCCTAAAATAAATGACTTGGAAATAAATTTAAATGTAGGCCGAGGGGTTTTTCAGTTGACGAACATATCAGCAAAATTATGATTACAAAACGCTGCTTGCACACGTGTCGAAATGGATGCCCTATGAGAAATATTTATTTTTTTAGGATTACTTTATATCCTAATATATCAATTTAATTACATTTTCTAATTATTATTTTGTAATAATATTTATTTTGGAACAATTAATCAGAATAATAAAGATACTTATCCAATAGTAACACTTAAATTAGATGAAATCTGACATATACAACATATATTGTAATATACATAGACTCATAAAAATGCCTTTTAATAGAGGAATGTCATTAAGACACCATAAATAAAAATTTAAGACAAATATTTAATAACCCTCACATACATACATACATACATACATACATTTTACCTAAAAAGGGGGCAATGTAATTGAAATGGGATCGTTTGATGAATGGGACCTATTGTCATAATTCGACCTTTTCTTTTTCAAAGATCATAAATTAATTAATTAATTGAGTTATTGGAAGAGTATCCAAGGTACAATTCTGTTTTCTATTAACAATAATAAACAGAGTGCTACCAATTAAATTAATAATCAATTTTTTTTTTATTTATTTTAAATCCATTTTTACCGACCGACGATAGTAAGGGAGGTATTGTTTTCACACCAAATTTCACATGTGGAGATTTTTACATATCTCCACGAATCATGCATTTTTTCTTAACAGAAAAAAGTATTTTTAGCATGATGTCTGTCCGTCCGTCCGTATAGATGTGTACAGCCTGAACGGCTCAACCGATTTTGATGAAATTTGGTATATTTACTTAATGCATCAGTAGGATGAATTGATCAACTTTTGGTGCAAATCCGGAAACCGGAAGTGCTAGTATTAGCGATCGACGGTAGGAAGGGAAGGGTTATTTTCATACCAAATTTCACATGAGGAGATTTTTTACATATCACCACGAATCATGCACTTTGTATTGGTTTTATACTCGAGAAAAATCATCTTTATTAGTTTTTTTCTTAATTTAAAATTATATGACGTCATCCAGCCATTCATGACGTCACAGCCTGGTCTTATATATTGAAGTGAAATTTTAGTGATAGCGATTCTCGAGAATTTTATTTCTAGAAAATTTCCTATGAAATGAAATAAAAATTAGGATATTCTCTGGAATTGGTCATATTAATATGAAACCAAAATATAAATCCAAATTCCAACGAAGCCCTATTAAGCCAGGTCAAATATCAAATCCTCCCCGACTCGGAGCCGAATTAGAACACCCAATTGGTTGTCCGCAAGGAGAAGTGAAGAAGGAGGGGAAAAGCTAGCCTGAAGCGAGTGTTTGCAGAGCAGACCAGAGGCAGTCCAAAAAGAGGAGTCGTGGAGTGGCAATCGTCCCGTCCGGATGGACTGGATGAGAGCAGTCGGGCAGTAGCTAGTGTCCCGACCGGAGGAACTCGATTAGAGGAAAAAGGGACCGAAGCCCAATATCACCCGGTCCAGCGCTGTGTCACTCCGGGACCACCTGTCCAAGCGCCTTCACCACCAGTTCATCTGTTCTCATCACATCACTTTCTTAGAACTCTCCACCCTTCCAGAAAGAGAAACACCCTGAAGTTGGATTCCCTCTTCCAAAGTGCTGCCATTACACCCTTGTTGCGACCAATAATACACCTAAATTTCATCCGTCAAACCTTTTTTTTTTATATATTCTTACAACACACATAAATTTAAATAAAATGTTCAAAATTTTGATTTTATAAAAATTTTCTTATTTACTATTTTACCTTACTGCCCCAAAAAATCATTACAATATATATTATAAATAAAATAAAATTAAAAATATTTATGTTCTATCTATATCTGTTTTTTATTACATTAATAGATATATTAAAATTATTTGAAATTGTTTCTGTAGCTGGAAATTAATTTATTTCAAACCGTCGGTCGGTTCGGACCTGGCCACAGGTCAACTTATTTTTAATAACTCAACCCATACTTAGCCTCCAATAAATGACAATATATGCCATATATATATATATATATATATATATGCCATATATATATAATTATTTAATAGTTAAGAGAGTGAATCTTAAAAATAAAGTAATTAAACATTTTATTTTCAAACGGAAACTAAAAATTAACTACAATTTTATTATTATACCAACTCCTCAGTTATTTAGCTTGTTGTTTAACTTTATTACATAGTTATTTTTAACTTGCGTGTAAGGTTTGCAGATCTATGCATGATTTTTAATTTCCAAAAGTTTATATGTCTCAGGTTTGATATACTTTGTATCCTCCTACAAATATGAGAGCAGTTTCTTCTTCTACATTCCCGTATCTGGGTTCATACAAAATTAGACAGATTTTATTTATTCTGAACTGAATATATATATATAAAGTTAGTATTTTTGAAATGTTAATATCAAAATAATAGTTTTTCTTTATTTGTAATTTCTCTATTTTCTCCAACGATCATTCAATAATCCATTTCTTATTAGATGATCTTATTGTTATATAAATAGTATTTTAGCGCTCTTTTTTTTTTTTTGTTTTTTTGTTTTTACAAATTTATAAATTTTTCAATGTATAAATGAACTTTTTCCTCGTATATATTAATCAAAAGGTTTGAATCAATTTTTTTTTTTAATTTTTGCTATACCCCTTCTCGATAGGTTATTGGCAATTTGATTTCATTGAAATAGCGATGGGATCATGAGTATAACATGAAATGATACTGTCAAGTGGCCTTACCAAGGGTAAAGGTTGAATCGAACATCAAAACCCTGTTTGGCAGGGTGGTTGACGATAAAGTGGAGGAGGAATGGGAGAGGGTGTCCCTAATAACATTGACAGAAACCATCGCGAATGAGGATGTTCAACATTTCGATTTGATTGATGATTCTTTTGATTTTCATAGCCCATAAATATTCATTATTTGATTTCAGCCATCACATAAAAACATATACTATTATTGGAAATGGATTTTATATGAAACGGAGGTTTTTAAAAATTTGTTTTTGTTATTTATCTTTTATATATGTATACAAATTTATTGTATTATTATTGATATTTTCATTAATATTATTATTATTATTATAGATGTATTTTTAGAATTAATATATTATTCTTTAAAATTAAAAATATAAGAATATCTAAGTTTTATTGTTTTTTTTTATTATTATTATTTATTTATAGTAAAATAAACTATTAGTATATTTGATAGGGTGACTATAGATTTATTTAAAATATTATCTCTTTCAATTTAATCCATTATATATATATATATATATTATTATTATATATAATCTTATTTTATTTATTATATAATAACGTTATTATTTATTGTCTAGAATTTAATCCCTAACAGTTGAGTTCATAAATTCTTCACTAGAATCAAATATTTGATAAAAAAAAAACAAAAAACAAAAAACAAAAAAAAAAAAAAAAAACAGAATAAAAGAAACTTTTTAGCCAGTCGAGTTAATCTGTCCTATATGGGTTTAAGCCCAAATAAAATATATGACCCTTGCTTATGTGTCGGAATTCTTAGATCAAATAGATGAGAGAGTCTTGAAAGTTTGAACCGTAAACTTTGGATCCAACATTGGTCACTAGGGAATGAATGCCCCCCAATCGGTCAAGCTAAAGATAGACAAAACTTGTGGTATTTGTCAAAGTTGCACATTTTTTTAAACTTTGTTTCAATTTCTTTTATTATTTGTGTCCTATGAAAAATTAAAAACTTTAAACTCATTTAAATTTTTTATTATTTTGAAATATAAATAGTTATCTACTTAAAAGAAAAAAAGAAAAAAAATTAATTAATTTTCATCAATATATTTATATATAAATATTGAAAGGTTGAGATGTTCATATTTAGGAAGAGAGCAACTTCGTTAAATTTTAAATGAAGAGATTGTAGATCATTTTCACTTTCAACTATCAGAACTGTGTCGTCGGCATAGCTTTACTATAGGAATATGGTTTGTTCCCATTGGATATGCTAAGTGTTTGGGAAATTGTTAAATTATATTTGGTCCATTATCAAGTTAAATAGCAATGGGGCTCAATGAATCTTCTTATCTTATTCCGTTCATGACGTTGATGGGATCAGATATTGAGCTTTTGTTGTATTTCCAGAATTGAATTTGATTATAGTCTTTGTTAAACTTCTGTTTACGCCTTTCTGTTCTAAAATATTTATAAAGTCCGAGAGTCTTACTCTGTCACAGAGAGTCCTTATGTAACGTCTACAAAAACATAAAAATGAGGGGTTGTTGAACTCAATTGATTTTTCCACTATTCGTGTAACAATTAGGTAAGAGGACATCTACTATTGTAGATCTAATGTACTCATGTGATCCTTTACTTGTACGCACGGTACTATACAACAATATTAAGATAGAAATTATATAAAAAATAAGAAATTTTATTTAGCTATTAATATTATAAACATTATATACAAAATTTTTATATATTACGGTACATATATATTTTCGTACAATAAAAGATACATAAATAGCCTAAGCTTAAACTTAGGTTGCTGGATAGAAACTCATCGGGGGGATCTACTGGTTTTTTTATTATATACTCTAATACGAAATCACTTAATAGTTAAACGATATTAATATTAAATGGCGGTACGATACAGTAGTGCTGTCTTCTCCACAATCTTCTTCAATCAGAAGGTTTTCTTTTGCGGTACGGTAAGTAGGCGTATTTTCTAGGTTTTTAGCTAGGAACTAAAAGCCATAACCTAAAACATAATTAGTAACAAATTACTATCTAGTACGGGAATATTAGAAGTGTTTTCATAGAGATATAAATTATAATTTACACCCACCGGCACGATATACATCTATACACATATTTCCAATAAAGTCTTTTCCACTCTTTATGTAAATATCTGATACGGGAGGCGGTATTTAATGCAGGTAAAATCACCACAATATATATTTAATTTCGACAGGCACTAACGGAAGAGAAAACTTTCAAGGTAGAAAGAATAAGATATTCGATAGAAAAATAATACAATATGTGGTCTGCTGGACAAGCGAGAATATATTTTTGTCCTTCGCCCTGCTGATTGGCTGTATCCCCTCCAGTCCACTGATCAGTCATATCGATTCCGATAGGTTGCGCTGGTAGGTCCATTTGTGCCTGTACGACTTTTCCTCTACTATTCAATCTGGGCGTTACAGTATCTTTTTCTTCTAAATGTTTGTTTGTTTTGTTCTTTTCAAGGTGTCATGGAATTAACAAATTCATCTAATAATAATTTAGTGGAAATTGAATATATACCTGTCGTTTATTTCGAACCAATGATACTCCTCCTCCTCCTCCTCCTCCCCCCCCCCCCTCCTTCCCAATCTAGAATAATTTGTTTTCTTTATTTTAGATCTAGGCTGTAACTTTTCTACTGGCAACTCTAAGTGGGTGGGGGAGGGGGGGGGGGAGTGAACATGGTTTATGTATGTGTTTAATTAAAAGCAAAAGTAGTCGTGCGAGTGGAATGTTGACTCTCGGGTCACAAAAAAGTAGCTCGTTCGTTAGTAGCGCAATATTTGTCGTGTCCACCCTCACCACGAAACTCACTGAGATTTTCACATGGCAGGGGGCACCGGCATGCTGGATTCAAACTAATTTCCAGTTAGCAATATGGGGACAGAAATCATTAAAAACATGTGCACTTGATAAAGAATTGGCCAATTTAGAGGATTCAAAACTTCTTTAATAAATTTTACTAATAGTTGCATTATTTTTACTCAAATCTAATATTATATTATACAAACAATTTTGAATTGCCATTACGATACAATATTGAATTGGTTTATGGTATAAAGTTTTTTTTTTTTTTTTTTTTTTTTTTTATAATGTTTTTCTCAACTTCTCTTGGCGTCTGTCTCTCTGTCTGTCTGTCAGTATTTCATATACTAAATATCCATCTATCTATCTATCTATCTATCTATCTCTGTGGCTCTACGGAACTCGAAAGTTCTTGTCCGAAGCAACCACACTTCTCCAAGTATCCCCATTCTGAGCCACAACCCTCTCCCATCTCTCTCACATCCCTTTCTACATTATCCACCCACCGCGTCCTTGGTCTTTCAAACGGGCGTGTTCTCACTTGGTCTCCCCTCCTCCATCCCCCCTCTCCCATTCCAGCCACGTGTCCTACCCACTGCAGCCTTCTCGATTTGATAATTCTAACTATATCTGGAGATGCATAGAGGTCATGCAATTCCTCGTTATGCAGTTTCCGTCATCCCCCGAAAAACCTCATCTTTCTTTGATCCATAAATATAATATTAATAAAATATTAAAAAACAAACAACATAATAATCATTTTTTTATATTACTCTAATATTTTTTGTTGATTTATATATGTCAATGAAATATATATTAAATATCTCTGGTGTAGCTATATAATATTATGTTACTTGTATATGTAAGTAATGGTGTTTACATTTTCTACGGTGATAAATAATAAAATTGAATTAACTTAATTCCATAATCAAATAATTACGAATACAATTGTATATATTTCTGTTTATACATTCGTACATGCATGTAGATATGTTGACGATTCTAACAATAAATCATGAAAATAGTGAACAAATTTTCTTTTTTTTTTTCAATGAGGTCACAGTAAATTAAATTTGAAATAGTATTTGGAAAAAACAAATGCGTGCATATGGAATTTTTATATTAAATATTAAATCCCATTTAATCCTTTGATAAAAAAGAACTGTGGATCTACTTAAATTCATCTCACGATCTTAATATCTAACACAGGGGCAAATAATTTTTCATTCTTTTGACAATACAATAAATAATTTATAATTTTTAATGAATTTTCTCTCTTTTTTTCAATTATATTTTGAGAATTTTTTCTCCAATTTGTCTTTGTCTTTTTTTTTTCTTTCTCAACCAGCATCTGAAAATGTCAATGATTAAGTGATTAGATTAGATACATTGTAGTCGCTAAATGATCTCTCGTATGCAAGAACAAAGAAGCAAATTAGGGTGCGTCAGTGGCTCGGTTCCAGGATGAACAGCATCTGGCGAGTTGAACAAGAAGTGAACACCCCCCCCCCCCCCCCGCCTGCCCATCTCTGGCAATGCATGCTCGCCCTCTGACCGCGTCATTAAGCTCCCGTTGCTCCCACACGAATCCCTTAGCAAGTCAGCGAGTTTCCGTTTTCCGAGCCAAAGCTAGAAGAGGTTGAGAAATGGACAAGATGACGGGGCAGTATATGGGCATTTTGTCAAAAATGTTGTCCATTTACCCGACCGACCAACCCCCGAGTCCCCTTTAAGGAGGTTATTAGATGTATTTTTGTCTCACAAATTTGATCTTACTACTACTACTACTACTACTACTACTACTAAGGAAAGCAATTGGAGGATGAAGGGGCGGGGCTAAGATAGTGCCCAATCAGCGTTTTCTTCGTTGCCGAGTTTCATCCTAAATTAAAAGAAAGTTTTCCCCTTCGCCTTTGTGGAATTCCTCGCCTGACTCCGCCTTTCCGTCCTTCCGTCCCTTTCTCCCATCACCATGGGTCGATTGTGCAATCCACATGACTCCAATCAAAACAAAGTCGCTCCATTTCTTTCTTAGGGTCCATTGTGGCTCTGATTCGTCTCCATTACGAACAGATGAATATTTTTATCATTTTATTTCTTTCTAATCACTTCATTCAAAAATAAAATAGAAAAAAAATTAATAATAGTTGTTTGTACCCCTACATAAATACTACAATACATAAACTAATGATATTGTGGGAAATTTTAAATTAAACATACTGATTAATTCATTTCAAGCCCTTCTACCTTTAAAACATTTTAATAATTAAACTTTTTTAGAAATTTCTATTAATGTTTTCAATTTATTTTTTTTTTTGTTTTTTTTGTTTTTTTATTATTAAAATGCATTAAAAACTATACTATTAAATAATTTTAGATAATCACTTAAGTAGTTATTATTATTATTATTAAATGTGAATGTGTTGATTCTCGATTTAATTTTACTCTCCAATGTCAATATCTAATAAAGTTTGAGAAATAATGAGCAATTACGAAATAACTTAGAAGGTTGATAATAGGCAATCGAGAGCATTCATTTTGTGCTCAATGAACGCGTTGCTCGTTCAGCTAAATGTTCAGCAAAAACATTAACAGCTAATGGGTGTCGCTGGTACATCCACCGGCACTGACCCTTAAGACAACTCGCCTTCCATGTTACTGTTATTGCTCGAATATTAATGGCAAGATAGCGTCGTGATTAAACATTAAGAATCGTCCAGGAGTATTAGAATAATGGCCTGGATGCTTGGGAGTCATAATATCTTGCTCGTTATCTACGATATGATAGTTCCCAAAAGACTTGAAGGTAAGGAAACCTGACGTTCATTTCTCACTATTTAGCTTTTCATTTAAAATACACTAAAATTATATTATTATATTTTAACTTAATGCAAAACCCCATGCAAAAAAAAAAAGTTTCAGTCATACTATTAAAAATATATTATTGAAATATTAAACAAATTTAAAAAGTACACAAATTATATAATCGTGTTTTAATTATAACACTTATAAACATTCATAGGTACTACTTAAATACCAATTATATAAGATCGATTTTGTTCAAATGTTTTTTGTGTTTTTTGAGGAAATTTCGAAAATGTATTATTATATTATCGTTTGAATTTCAAATTAAAAATGTTTGTTTCAATAGATACAGATATAAATATAAAATTATTATGTAATTAAGAAAAGAAACTATCTATTTTTATCCATATTAAATAGATTCAATTAATATTCAAGCAAAAAATATCTTTCTCTTTACCTGATATGATTAATAAAAACAAACATTAAAAGCTAAGATTAATTTTTAGATTTTTTGAATGATAAATATAATTTACTTAGCAATTTTGTCTTAATTACAGGAACAAAAAATAATTTATTTTTATTATTAAATAAATATACTTACTAAATATATTATACTATATCACAATGTTTTTTATATACGTATAGGTTCTTATTAAAATTAATTCTAGGTTATTTTTTTTCACTAGACTAACAATAAGTTGTAAAAGAAATAAAAAAAAAATCAAGATTAAGTACTTCCTTTCTAACTCCTATAACAATACAAAGCAATTGATATTTTCAACCCCCAATCTAATAAAAAAAAATCGAAAAGAAAGTAATCTTATTTTTTAATATTCAAAAGAATTGATGATTCATTTTAATTTATTCATAGAACAATTTATAACCAAACTATTTCTAAAATTTATTATCAACTCTTAAAATCTAAATTTTATAATTTCTTTTGGCAAATAATTACGAGGGAATTCTCGAGTTTGATAAAATAAAAAAATAAAAATAAGAACTTTAGTCAGTATTTATCTGGTTAATTTATATTCAATTTTCTTAAACTCAGTAAGTGGGATGTGTGACTTTTTTATATACAATTTAAATACTCGCAGTACATACCTTTCTCCTGTCTTTATCTAATAATAAATTGAAAAATGAAACTGAAAGTATATACATAAATAAATAAAATTAATTAGTATCTTTTTAATTCTACCCTTTCATTTGACTCTAAAGTTGAAAAAGACATCAATTTGAACTCAATGCAAAATTGTAAGAGTATCCCCCAAACAATTTATAATGATCATAATCAAATTAACTAACTATGTATGTATGGTTTATACATTTTAAGCAAATAAAATTAATTTTTTTACTTAAATATAATCTTCAATCTTTGTTTTTTTCAATCTACTTTGAAGAAATATAATATTTACCTACTTATTAATAATTAGAATAAGTACTTTTTTGCATTTGTCAAAAAAGCACCGGGAATTGTCACCTTCAAAATTGGCTCCATTCAAAGCAATACACAGCATATGCCAATGATTAATTCAGTCAAAAAAAAGCACCGTTTAGACGCGTTTGAAGGGATCGCCTTCAGCTCCTTTAGCAAATTCTCCTTAATGGCCTCTTTCGTCCGCGGAGTGGCAATTTAAATTTTAGGAGCTAAATCCGATGAATACGGTGTTTGATCGATGATATTTGTAGAGTTTTTGGTCAAAATAAGCGTTCATAATATGAGCCGTGTGTAACGGTGCGTTATCTTGGTGCAAGATTCTTGTGTTTTATTTCCACAAATTCGGCCGTTTCCCAAACACATTCTCTCTCAAACACCGCATAACTTTCAAATAGTATTCTTTATTTACCTTAGAACTATTTGGAACGAGTCCACAACACCACAATAATCAAAGAAAACGAGCAGCATGACTTTCATTTTTGACAAACTTTGACGTGTTTTTTTTTTGGGTTTCGGCTCATGTATGGATAGCGCAATCCATCAGCCGCCTGTTGACTGGTTTGCATGTCAAACTCATACACCTGTTATGATGCGCTGAATGAAGGCTGAGTCCGAATTCATATGCTCGAGCACATGTCTTCAGCCACCTTCTTCCGATGAATTTTTTGAAGAAAGTTTAACGAGCACCCATGCGTCTCATTCCCAATTGATGGTGTTAAATATTGCAAATTGAAGGGTCATGAACTTGCTCCCTTAAACTTAAATGGCGATTTTCCAGCACGATTTCCTTGGCTTTGTCGACCTTTTCATCCATAGAAAACGTTGGTGGACGATCAGATCGGGGTAAATCTTCCACGACTTCTTGGCTCCCTGCAAACGTCTTATACCACTCAATGACTCGTGTTTTTGTTAAAGTACACTCGCCATAGGCTTTGGCACCATTTTCAATGATTCGACACACGAAATTCCCTTCAAAACACAAAATTTAAGAAGAATTCTTAGTAAAAATCGCAGACCACACCTGAGGTTAACTGACATAATGGAATGCCAAAAACAAATCAATCGACACATGACGCGCTCAATCTCTGCGTCACTATGAATACAATTGTGCCAACCTTCCAACAAAAAAAAAAAGACATATGTGTGGCACGCTCTTTCTTAATTAACAATTCTCGGTACTTTTTTTACAGAATTCATTATTTTTCAAAAATTTTTATTTATGATTTATTTACAAATGAAGAAAAACATTTAATAAAGATATCTCTATTTGAAAATAAAAAGTAACCTTGTAATCTTCTCGCACTCCTAATAGCCTTTCATCATTTCTTTTATATTTTTATAAACAACCCCAATATAATCCTAGAATTTATATTATTACTATGAATATATAAATAACTCTTTAAAAATATAGTAACTACCTTCTAACTCATTTTCTATTTAAATTAAAAAAAAAAAAATTAAAGTAAAAAAATATATAATATGTTTATCATTAATATTAATAAAAAATTAAAAATTATCAATTATTTGACTTTGTTTAAAATGATCTCTGTATGATTTTTTTTTTTCGAATAGTTATGTGATTAATTCTCTTTGTTTTTTTGTTTTTTTTTTTGTGAAAACAAAAAGAACCATTAAGTATCTTAGTAACTATACTTATTATCATCACTTGCACTAACTAGTATCTGCTTCTTGTGTTAATTTGACTCCAAATCCGTACAAACGAGCATCGAATTTACCTACACTAATAGAACTCCCAACACGGGATTAAACTCACTCTTCACTAGAAAGACAACGCGGAAAAGACTCGGAGACTCTGGAAAGGGTGACTGGGGAATAATCTTTTAAGGAATTAGCAACGTCTTTAAGGGAATGTTGTGCTGAGAATCTGCTATGCATTAGTCGAGTCTCTGCTGAGCTCACAAGAAACCCGGGGACGCCATTAAAAGTTTATACTTTGATAAATGATTTGCTTGAAGAAAGAGATAACCCCTATTTGTATAATAATTCAATTCGGCTAACATGTTATCAATTATTATTTTTCGTTTTTCTTTTTTCTCTTCAAACATTGTACTTCTACTAAATATTTATCAATAAAATAATAACATTTTAATCTTATTGAATAGTAGAAAAGTAGACAAAAAGTGATCATTTAACATAACAAAATTCTATTAAATTAGAAAGAACAGATTTCTTTGCTTTTGTTGAATATTGTTGATACACAAATGATTTAATTAATAATTTAATATTAAATAATAAGAGAGAAAATATATAAAACTGAGCCACGTAAAGGATCAATGCTACTAATTACAGGATACAAAAGTAAAAAGTTGTTACTCATAATAATAAATTTAATGTAAGTATTTAAAAATATTAAGTAAGTCAAACTAAATATCTAACTTAGTAGTTGCTTGATTGTTATGAAATTATTTCAAGATCAAATTTTATCATATTATACTAGCAAAAATTGTATATATATATTTGTATATTTTTGAGATATTAAAGGATTTTTTTGAAATTCTCACCATAGATAATTTTTATAAAGAAAAATCGATCTGTATTGGTTTCAATCTTGAGAAAAATCATCTTAAATGACGTCAGCAACTACGTTAAATACAAAATATTATAAATAAAATAAAATTAATAATATGTATTTTAAAAATATTTTGTAATCAAATTACGAAATATATATTATGTATATTCACAGGCCATACTTTTCTGTTATTCAGTGCATTAATATGTATGTTTAAGGGATGTAGGCTGACTTTTTTTTTAAATTATACGGCTTGGTAGTTTAAAATTTATATTATAATCTAAAATTTATCTTATTAGTCTTGCAAACATTCTAAATAAATATATATATTATCTTTCGGATACTGCATAACGAGAAATTGCATGACCTCTATGCATCTCCAGATATAAATAGTTAGAATTATAAAATTGATAAGGCTGCGTTAGGCAGGGCACGTGGCTAGAATGGGAGAGGAAGAATGGAGGAAAATACATTATATTGATGGGGAGACCGATTGAGAAACGTCCGCTTGGTGGGTGGATAATGTGGAAAGGGACGTGAGAGAGATTGGAGAGGGTAGGTATTGACAGCGCACAGATTCTAATAAATTCTTTTAAAATGTTTTATACTTAAATTAAAACAAAGAAATTGATTGAAAGTTTTGATGTATAAATAGACACAAAAGTAAGATTATAAGATTAGAATAGTTGTTAGGGCAAAGAAGGTGCCAATTGAAAATATGCTTCAGTGCATAAATTAATTCCCTTCTTTGCGTTAACAAGGGGGTTTTTTTATATTATACTAGCTGCTCAGAGCGCCTTCGGCGCTCTTCACACCTAGACGGGGGCTCCGCCCCCTGTACCCCCGAGTGGTACATAGTATTTGGTTGAAAGTAGTAAAAGGTTTTCATCCATTTTGTTTCAATCCGTATATTACATAAAACATTCATTTCTTTTTGTGTTCTTATTCAAAATCTATTTTAATTTAATCAGTAAATTAATTATATATATTATTATTATTGTATATGTTATATCTATCTATCTATCTATCTATGTGGCTCAAAGATACTCGAAAGTTCTTGGCCGCAACAACCACATTTCTCCAATTGTCCCTATCCTAAGCCCTTGTCCCATCTCTCTTACGTCCCTTCCTACGCGTCATTGGTTTTCCAAGCGGACGTTTTCCAATCGGTCTCCCCACAAATATCTTTTTCCTCTCCCATTCTAGCCACGTGCCCTGCCTATCGCAGCTTTTTCCCTTTACTATTTCTGAAGATGCAGAGAGACCATGCAATTTCTTGTTATGCTGTCTCCCCCATTCCCCGGTGACCTCATCATTCTTTGGCCAATAAATGCAGGGAAGAATCTTATTCTCAAATACTCTGAATCTACTCTCATCTCCCAGGGTCATAGACCATGCCTCCCACCCATATAATGCAACAGGCAAAATAATTTTTTTATATATTCCCTTTGATAATAATTTTGAAGAGATAAGCCTCTTTATTGCAAGATAACAAGTCGTTTCCCGATTGCAACCCCGATTTAAATTCTTCTCAAATATTATTATCCTTCGTGATTACATTCAATTTTTCTACATATTCCAATTCTACATTTTGTATCTTAAGATTTTGTATGTTAATACTCTTCCTCTTTGTTACTAAATATTTTTTCTTATCACTTTTTTCTTATCCATTAATTTTTCCTCGCTATCTGCAATTGCAATTTCCTAATCTCCTATTATATTTAAGTCGTCTGGGTAACCTAACATTTTACAATTGATTTCCGCATCTTATTCTTTCTTTACTACCTTCAAGACGAATTTGAAGATCAAAATTTGAAAAAGTTTATGCTGATCTATATTGAATCATGTGTATGTTTTACTAAAGTCTACAAATAATTAGTGAACAGAAATATTGAATTCGCAGTTTTTTTCCTAATATCTGTCATAATGAAAATATCTTAATTAATGTTGATCGATTTGGCCTGAACCCGCAATGATATCGTCTAATATTTCCTCCGCTTATGGTTCTTAAGTATTTTCTATGTTATAATAGTGAAATAGAGTAATATTTCTTGATCATTACATTTTGATATTTTATTTTCATTGCTAGATTATTATTGAATATTTTTAATTATAATAAAACTTGAGAAAATGCAAAAATAGAGACTTGAGACAATTTATAAAAATTAACGGTATAAAACTATAGATAAATTACCAATATATACATTCATTAATAGTATTAATTTAAATTAATTGATTTATTTGTTTTTTTATTATTAAGTTCATTTATTAATTTTTTTAGATCATAGTTATTTTCCTCCCTTAAAAGAAACTTATCTAATTCTGTGGTGCTAGGGGATTTGAAAATTATATTAGTCGCAATATGAAGATTTCGCTTACAGTTTCTGTCATGTCCGACCTCCGTCCAACAGTTATTTCCCTCAAGTTTCTTGATTCTCTTAATCATGTGATCTATATATTTAATTTTTTTTGATTCATTGTAATAAAATTTAAACAAATAAAAATTTTCACTTTGTTAATTTATATAAATTTCAATTTACACTGATTGTGAGTGATACGCTTTGCCAATACTCTGAATAATTTGTGTATAGAAATATTGAATGTTCTTAGCGAGATTTTTTAACCTTTCACTTTCATATAGAAAAGAAGAAATATTCAAATATATAGAAAGAATAAATAAAAATTAAGTTAATATAAATATGATCTAAATATTTTATTAAATTAATGAAAATGGGAACTTTTAGAATAAATGATTTAATTGAATTGATATTTAAATATTAGAATTTAAAATAAAAAGGGAAATATTATAATAATTCTTTTATTGGGAATCGCTATGATAATTCATTGTTTGAAATAATTCCGCTAGGCCGACAGTGAGCCGCGAGCTGCTCTTGAATGAACAACACGGAGAATTATCTAAACTTTAAAAAATTAATTTCTGCGGTTATTGATAATATATTAATAAAATTTATAGCCTATGTTACTCTAGAGGTATATAAGAATATTGTGATGTAATTTCAAAGAAATCGGTTGAGCCAATTCTGAGTCTATAAAATAGTAATTTTCCGGACAGACAGACCGACAGACAGACAGACAGACAGACATGAAAAATTCTAAAGTCACTTTTGGATTCTAGAGGTCATGAAACGCGAAGATATGCAAAAATTTTTAAATTCTGAGCAATGTGCAGACAAAAACCTTTTTTTATATATATAGATTTAATAATTCAAATACAGTTTGTCAAGGTCGCCAGCTAACTTTGTTTTATAAAAAGGAAAATTAGCAAAACCTTTTAATTCAAATAATACTTACAAGCAGACCAGTTAGACTTAAATAATTCTTAAATTATAAGAAATACATAAATCGTCCCTGGGTGATCCGAATTTTGCAGGCACGAGGTTTCTAATTCTTATTTAAATAAAATAAGAAATAAAAACACTGGAAGCTCTCCAAACCACAATTAATTTAACCCACCTAAATTTCCTTAAGGTATAAAGAAATAATTAATAAATAAAACAAATTCAATTCCGTTTTTCTGATATATTTATAATTGAGGTAATGTATAAAAAAGATAAAAAGATATAAAATAGTATACAACTAAATTTGAGATGAAAACAAATAAAACATATAAAACAAATAATCTTAATTTAAAATTAAACACATTAATAAACAACTAAACTAAAAGTATAATCGAGATCGCACAATAGTCACAAGATTTCTCCAGTGGACCTCAGATATGTAAATAACTCAAAGTATTAAATAAGACTTAATTAAACATTAATTAAATTAATTAATACAACCTGAGCAGCGAGAATTAAAGAAAGGAGAATTTTTACAAACCCAAAAATGGTTTCTGTTCGAATTTGAGAGGTCTTCCAATATAATCTCTCCAGACGGCAGCCAAACACAAATAGGCAGTCTCACCACGTGGAATCAATCGACCATAGAACAATCCAAAGACCCAGAAAACACTAGACGGCACAAAAACATTCAAATTTCTCAACCTCGTGTCACGTGACTCGTCTTATCTTCTCTGACCTTAGACATTTCAAAACATTCAATTTGCGGGAGATTCAATCTTGCTTAAACAATAGTAGATAAGAGGATTATCAGTATAAACGTCCCAACGAATATATTAATATTACTAGACAAACTCAATAATAAGGAATAATTTTTTTTAATGACTGAGCGACGGCTCGGTGAACCAGGTACTATTATATAAATATTTATTGTATTCATATCTTATTTAATGTAAAGTATAAGAGATACTTTTTGCAAATTTACAATTATTCGAACCTATCAATATATTAATACATTTCTATTCATTTGTTATTTTAAGAAAAAAAAAAAATAATAAAAATAAATATTTTTAAGAGTAACTTTAACAAAATTATTTTTTAGAATTACAAATACTTTAATTAATTAATTTTAAAATTAGTTCTCTTGGTACCTTAGTTTATAAAATATTATTTTGCAAAATTATGTTTTTCTTTTTATTTTCTAATTATTGATTATACTATAATATTTAAAATTAGCACCCATTTAGATTAATAAGTATCCAAAATTAGAACATCACTTTTACAACTGAATTAAGGTTGTTTTTTTTTTAAAAAAAAAAATTGCTCTTGATATTGTGACCTTTAAAAAATTTCCTTTACTCGTGAATTTAAAAGATGAAATGGAATGTTGTTCTCCGATAGAAGAAAAGAAAATCCATTTTATGGGTGCCCCTGTAAAATATGCAACCGAGTTTATTTGCTCAGATTTAAAAAAAATATCTTAATATCTTCTTAATTGATTTTCTTTACACATTGTGTATAGAATGAAAAAAAAAAGAAAATTTATTTTTAGAATGTACCCTAAAAATTAAAATTTATTTAAATTTTTATGATGTCAACTTACTTCAACTACTTTTTATATATGTACATACTATTAAATTATTCATAACAGAGGATATTGAATTAGATTTCGAGTTCCTTCTCTTATTTATAAATATTTTTCTTGAATAGTGAAGGGAGAGAGATGAGTTCAACATCGATCAATTTTTTACTTCCAATAGATGAGATTGAAAAATGGCCTCTTATAAAAATATTGCATCTAAAAAAGAGTACAAATAAGATATAATAAATAAAATCGTTTTATTTTTCATTTCTCTATCTTTGGTGTACCAGAGGAATTCATTTATTTATCTCACCTTCATACATATACGTATGTACATTGCTTTCTTTCTTTTTTATTCTCTCTTTAATTTTTTTTTTTTTTTTCGAATATATCTCTTTGGTTATTTTTTTATCCTTTATAGTTTTTCTGAAAAAAAACAAAAAAAAAATGTATTACTTTACTATAATCTTACTACAATTATTATAATACTTATATAACTATATATAGGAGATAAAAAATATTTTGATAGACTTTTGATTTATTTAAATGACCAAATTAGAAAGAATTGAAATAAAAACCAATCATTAATAATAAATTTAATTAAAAGATAACATTTATTTACTAGATAAAGTATAAATAATTAATTATTTATTTAATATTTATCATTTTGAATGAACATTTCTACTGTATTGTGTCTTTCTTAATATAAAATGAAATTAACAATAAATTAATATTGAAATGTGTATATTTCAAGTAACATTATTTTATTTTCTACGAATTTATTTTTAATAAATTATTTTAAAAAAATCAAGTTTATATTTTTGTAGTATAATAGAATTTACTATAGTTTTAGTCAAACTATCATAAGGGTATAATTTATAACTTTATTTGATGATTTCAGAGAAAAATAAAATTCACCGCTTTTCTTTTTTTTTTTTTTTTGGAACTTTCCCAAAAAGTTCTTTCCAAAGTTAGTAGGAACAAGTTAAGTTATCACAATCTGGCTACCAATGCTTATGCTGAACACGTGAACTACTCGAGGATTCCCGACTCGAGTGTCCTTTATCCTCCCTTCCCATCTTTCTCCTTATCAAAATCTCCTTTTCAATACCCTCTCCATTTCCAAACTTTATTGAGATGTTCGTGACAGACGGCAATTTTGACAATTCGGCTAATAAATGTGTACCTTGTATTCTTAGAGTTTATTTCTACTAGAAAATATTTGTCTGTAAAATGAATGTAATCATGTTTTTATCTTTAAATTATTTATCCCGTCATATTTTCTTAATAATAAATTCATATGCAATTACTTAATAAATATACTCAATTACTACTCCACAGGAATGCTATTAATTATGAAAGATCCGTTGAGTGTTGAATGTTTAACAATGTGAATAAAAGAAAGATCTAAAAGGCAATCTGTTAGAAAATATGAAATCCTCAAGTCTAAGTACTTTACATGATAATATATTCGCGCTTGGCGTACTCTCGACACAATCGCATTTTTCATTTCAACGAATAATTTAAAATTACAATTTCTAAAGTAACGAGCATATCTTCTGGGAGCAGAAATATCCAAATACAACGAATGCATAAACATTATTTATTGGGCAAAACAAAAATGAAATCAAAGCTTATCTAGCTGTACTAGTTAAAAATTGATCATCCTCCTTATTCTTCTTCTTCTTCTTCTTCCTCTTCTACTTCTCATTAGATGATGATCTCCCATGGTAATAAATTCATGACTCAAATCAGGGGTTCTTAAACTGTGGGTCGCGACCCCCAGGGGGGTCGCGAGACTATTGAAAGGGAGTCCCAAAGATCTGATACTTTTGAATCATTATAAATAAAATTTTAAAATTATTAAATTATATATATGTGAAATTAATGGGTATGTATTCTTTAATCCTTATTTTATTTACATTGTAAAATAGTGCGATATTACATCTACATCTACGGTTAATATATATATTATATGGAGGAGGGGGTCGTTTAAAATTTCCTAAGCTTGAAGGGGGTCGCTATATAAAAAAGTTTAAGAAGCCCTGATTTAAATGATTTTATATACAAGAAAACTTTTATTTATTTATTTATTTATGGTATAATAAACCTTAAATACATATTATTTGTATATTGAAATGTATTATTTCGTTAATAAATTCTATCAAATAGTGGTAGTGATATTTTTATCAATCATCATTTAAATTTGAAGAAAGTATTTTATATATTGTTTTTGATAGTTATTATTTATTTATTTATTTATTCTCAGAATAGTTTAGAAATATTTATTAATCTATGAATAAATAATAATTATTTTAGTAATGTTAAAATTATTTAATTGGTATATGAAAATAAAAGACTTTTAGTGATTTTAGCAAAAGTAATTTTTTAGAGATTGTTATAAATTTATTTGAATAGTAAAATTTGAATCATGATAAGATCAATAATAAGAGCTGTGGCCAGACACAATCGACCGACGATTTGAAATCCATTAATTTCCAAAGAACATTATAAATATATATATATATGTTTAAACTAAGTAAGTAAGTAAGTATATATATATAAAGTATAATTTTTGTGTTTTTTAAACTTGAATTAAAATATCTAAATTATATTATCTTGGTTTTTATTTTTAGTTTAATTACTCAATTATTAATTACTACTATATTTTATGTGAAATATTTTACGACAATGAATATAAAATTAATACTTTGTAAACTACTACCAAAAGTTGATGAATTCATGCTACTGATGCATTAAGTAAATATATCAAATTTTATCAAAATCCGTTGAGCTGTTCAAGCTGTACACATCTATACGGACACACAACGGACGGACGGACAGACATCATGGTAAAAATACTTTTTTTCTGTTAACAAAATGTATGATTCGTGAAGATATGTAAAATATCTCCACATGTGAAATTTGGTGTGAAAACAATCGATCGTCGGTCGGTAAAATAAATAAAAATTCATAATTGATGTTATTTCTATTGAGAAAGATTATTATTCTGTACATACTTACTAGATATTTATAAATCCGCCAATATTTCAATATATTATGATATAATAACTTTTACATAGACGTAATGTTGAATTTTAGTACCTATTTAAAAAAAAAAAAAAAAAAAATTATAATAAATCTCAAAAATTTACTGATTTTGTTCAATTAAAGAAATATTCAATTTTTAATAGCAACTTTGATCAAATGCCATATTAATTACTTAAGTCATTAAAAAACATTAAGAATCATTAAAATATTTATAAATATTTATAAATAAATTACCATAATATTATCCGATTCAAATAATTATATTGTTTCTATTAAAGTTATTTAGTAATTAATTTATAATAGAGAGAGAGAGAGTATTTATTAATGTCCAATATGTGAAATAGGACAAAATCCGATGAATGGGTGTTTCTGGTCGGTCACTTAATATTCCAGATATACGTAAGCAACTGCTAATGAATCGCGAATGCAGTAAAATTGGCCCAAGGAGTTCAACTTTTAATGCAATCGTCGAGAGGAAAGCCGTGGTGAAACTTCGAACCCGGATCGCCCAAGTAAGATGAAATTCCCCTGAGTGCTCAACTTGTGTGCGAGTCTGCGATTGAGTTAAACTAAAGTTTGACCCCTGTTCCATGTTCCAAACATCATTGGAGAGGGTTTATGGAAAAGCAGTCGCGAGTTAAATGAATCAGAATGAAAATTTTCACGACTAACGACGATTGTTTACAAGATAACAATTTGTTCCCTCTTCCAAGATCAAATATAATAAATAAATTAATAACTAATAAAGAATTTTATAACTTTTTACTTTACAATCATAAAAATTTAGTTCTAAGTTCATTGAGAGTAATGGACTTATAATCCCGGTTCACTTCTGGTATTCGTTTTTTCACAGATTTTCACGTTTCAAGTCAAATTATGATAACAAACAAATGTTTGTTTTGTATTGTTTTATTTTGTTTTTTAGTTCGAGTTAAATGAATCAGAATGAATTCTGATGATGTATGTGTGACTTTAATCTTATAAACATAATTCTGGTACAAATTGTAAAATCGATCATAACCAAATCTATTATTTAAGTTTCTAACTACCTGCCAATATTTTCACTTAAACATAATCATAAATAAATAAATAAATAGCTAAAAAAAAATTTGTCATATATCTTAAGCGATAAAAAAATATTGAAAATTTTATAAGAAATAATTTAAAGAGAATTTAATTCCCTCTTTCTCTCTCTATAAAAAAAAAACTTTCTAGACCCAGATAAATATTACTAAAAATGTATATAATAGTCAATTTCTTAAAATATTAAAAAAATATTTCAAAAAATTTATAGAAAACTGTATATATATATATAGGGTGACCATATTTCGAAAACACCATACCGGGACAAACGGGTTTCCTTTTTTTTGGAACCAAATTGAAAAAATTTAGAAAAAAAAAAGTCGGAAATGTCCTAAATGACCGACTGTGACGCCTGTGAAACGGGACAATCCTGGAAAACCGGGACGTTTGATCACCCTATATATATATATATATATATATATATATATATCGATTGAAAAGTCATATGGAAAGCACATACCACTTATGCCTATACGACTGGTTTTATGTATATCTCATTTGCTGTTGGCCATTTGTAGAAATATATAAGTAAGTATATTTTTTTTTTATGTTGTTCAAAATTGAATTGAGTCCTGATGATTATTGTTTTGAACTGTTTTCCTCTTTTATTAATGTATTTACATGATCTATGATTAATTACCAAATGTTGAATAGTTAGTTGATATAAATAAAAAAATAAAAATAAATTGTAGAGTTAATATTGACAAAGTCATAATGGATAAATTATATTATAACTATTATAATGTATTATTTATAAAATGTCCCTTGAGATTTTATAAAGAATTCCAATTATATTCATAACGATATCTACATATATCTCAATGAAAGATACATTAGAAATTCTATTCTTAATTTCCATTTAGTTTAATTCTCCTTTATTTCAATTCCCTAATCTCTCATTTATTTTTTTTTTCTTTCGTAAGAATTAAAATAAAATGAAATTAAAACTTTTTAAGTAAAATATGTTCTTTTTTTTATATATACTATGTATAATTCAGTGAGCGCTCGAATGAGAAAGAAAAAAAAAATCAAACTCTATATATATATATATATATATATATATATATATATATATAATAAAGTCGTTTACTTGACTAATTCAAATTATAAAAGGCCAATTGGATTCATTCATTGAGAACCATTGGAAAAACATAAGAAATGTTTTTCTTTCAAAATCTATTTGGATTTAAATGTTAATGTAATGTAATTAAAAAGCGTTATCCTTGTCTCTCTCGGAAATATTTTTATGAGATGTGTATATATATATATAAATTTTTTAATAATAAATTTATTTAATCAATTGTATTCAACAAGTATTCGACGCAAAGAGAAGGGTGGGGGAGTGGATTATGTTTTGTTTTTTTTTATTCAGTTACCAACCCAGTGAAAGGAACTTTTCTTTTATGAAATAAATATAATATAATAAATAATAATAGTATGAATTTAATTACGGAATGTTAGAGAATATAATTGTTTTTCAGTTTTGAATTTAATTGACTCTTATTTAAAATAAAAATAAATAAATAAAGTATAAATCCTTATATTAAAAAATAAATAAACTAAAAAATACTCTCTGTGCAATTTATTTTCTATTAACTTTGTTATATTGAATACAGACAATTGAAGTAAATGTTGTTGCCGTTGTTAGTATTTTAAATATATATTAAATATAATAAAATTTTAATAACAAAAATTAAAACTACATATATATATATATATATTGATTTATTTAATTAATTACAATTGATTTGTCTATAATCTTCTTTTAAGAGATAATTTTACATATTTCTTCGTTTATGGATAAACATATTATAAGATTTATAAGAGAATAAGATTTTGACATAAAAAATCGATTGACCGCTGACAAGAGGCATTAATGGCCGTTTCACTACGTGAATCACACCCTTTTGTCGTAAAACGAGTGTCCCAACAAAGAAATAGTTGGTTGAAGAGCAAATGTGAATTAGAGACGTTCCTTTTTATCACCGCAATTTAGACAAACACTATAACGATGGCAAAATCTGAAGAAATGACATCCCAGACCAAGTCCAGCGATCGTAAAGAGAAAATTCAGGGTTTCTTGTCGAGGGCAAATAAATGTCTGTCTGTCTCTTTGGACGAAATTGAATCAATCTACCATATAAAGTCAAAATGAATTGACAAAACTACCAAACTGATCATAAAATCTTTAAAATAATAATGAATTTTTTTTTTAAATTATATTTGACGATTATTATATATATATATATATATAATAATCTCTTATTTCAAAAAAAAAAAAATAAAAAATAAATAAAAATTGTATATATACTAGATTTGAAATTTGAGATTCCAACTACCATTTTTTTTTTTTTTTTAATTATTTAAATATGTAAAGTAAAATTAAAATTAAAAATATCCAACTTCAAGTTTATTTATTCTAGAGAGAGCAGGGATGGCGAACCTTTTTGAATGTCAACCTATTGATAATGTTCAACTGAAAGAAAGAAAGAAAGAATTTAAGATATTGATATATTTAATCTCTTCAAATGATTTTAAATGATGATAAACCATTTTTTATGATAATTAATTTTAAAAGAAATCAAAATAGAAAAATGAAAAACAATTAATAAAAGGATCAGATTTTAATATATGAAACAAAAAGTTGATTAATATTCTTTTAAACCCAGAAACTTAATTTCATTTGGTTATAAGCGACGTTCAATTCCCAAAGCTCGCTTTCTTCGCATTTCAAGATGCATCGTATACACCCCTCCCCCCACCCCCACCCCCGCCCAGTCTCTTTTCCCATTATCTCATGTGTATTTACATTGTGGTCCCCTGGAGGCGGCGGGTCGAGGACAGGCAGAAAATAGAAACGGCGAGGGGTCCATTATCTTTCATCGTCGCATCCGACGACGGATGGCCCGCAGGCAGCGCCAAAGATAAACGGGTCCACCACCCTTCACCCCCGAACCTGGGAACCAACCCTTCGCCACACCGAGTTCTACCCTGCACTGCTGCCTTTTGATAGCTTTCTTATTTTTTTAAACGCTTCTCGCGGCCCGCGAGATAAACATGTTATGTGGGTGACGTTTTTGTTTTTTTGTTTTTTTTTTTTTGTTTATTTTGTTATTGTTATTTTATCTGAAGTTGCTTTGAGGTTCGTCGAAGGCGATTCACTTAGCAATTTTGACTCGATTCCAAATTTCGATTTTGTTGAGTAGAAAGATTATAAACAATTTCTATGTAACAATAGTAGAAAAAAATATCATTTTTAAAACAAAACAAATTATAACCATTAAGTATAATATTTTTGAACTTTCATTATGTCTACCTTCTAATTCTAATTGATTTGGAAATAATATTTTTTGCAATATTTTTTGCAATTTAATCATAATATTAATCAATGATTAAATAATATTTTGAATTAATTTATTGTTTTGATACATAAAAATGATTATTTTGTATACCTACAAGATGAGGTATTATCTACATTTTTAAAAATTAATTTCTGCGGTTATTGGAAAGGTTTTGATATAATTTATAGCCTATGTTCAAATATATAAGTATATAAGAATATTGTGATTTAATTTCATAGAAATCGGTTCAGCCAATTTCATAATCATAAAAATCAATAATTTTCCGGACAGACAGACAGACAGACATGAAAAATTCTAAAGTCACTTTTAGATTCTTAGAGGTCATGAAACACATTATAATATTAATATATATTAAAATATTTATATAATATAGATTTCTTCTTTTCCATTTTTTTTGTAAATCGCGCAATTTTTATTTTATTAATGAATGATTCTTTGTTGTATTCAATCAGCACAACTCGCAGAATTTGTTTATCTGTCACTCTGAAAAAGTTATAAGAGGTTTAATATTGACTGTCTTATAATATTAAATTTGAATATTTTTTTATCTCCTAAACGGAAAGAGCCAGAGTTGTTCTTCTTGCGGCACAATGTTTAATAGCCAAGATTGTATCCAGCACAATTTTTGTTTTTTTTTTGGAAAAACAAAATGGCGGTGCCAGCAAAAAAATCGTTTTTATTTTATTTTCCGGATTGTTTTTTGAGATGGCCGACTGGGGCGTTTGCGGCACAACGTAGCGCAATTTCGTTTTTTCGGGAATTATAAAATGGCGGTGCTAGCTTCACGCACATATATCAAACATCTTTTGCTTATCTTATCTTATTATGCTAGCTAAAATTGTATATATGTATTTATCTATATATATTGGTTCTCAAAAACCGCTCTAACGATTTTTTTCAAATTCACACTAGATATAGTATTTATAAAGAAAAATTAAGTTTTATTGATGATATCTCTTGAAACATACAGCTTCATTATTAATTTCTTAATTGAAAATTATATATGGAAAACGTCAAAATTTTTAATACTGCCTGCTAAGACAGTAAAAAAATGACAATTTTTTATCTAAATACATATAGTCCAGCGGTTGGACTGATGTTTTAACGAGTGGATTTCGTCGGTTCGAAACTCGCCGGGTGAATCGTTATTTAAAAATGAAAATAATGATTTTGTTATTTTTTTTTCTTTTTATCTATTGTTTACTTTTTAATAAATTACTATTCTATATTTATTTATTCATTGTTCTTTTATTAATAAAGTTTTAGATAGTTTTATAAGTTTTAATATTTTTTCAATAAAATATTATTCAATATATTTATTAATATTATTTTATTTATTATTATTGAGTACCCGAAGTTCCATTCATTTTAATCAGATTGATGCAATGATGCAACAGTTAATAATTGTAATATTGTAATAAATTTCTATCTTGAAAATTGTTACATATTATTCAGGATATTTTAAAAACTATTTCTTTCTTTAATTAATATTCATTTTTTCTATAAGTCAGATATATTTCCAAATATTAAATAATTTTTGAAGTGAAAACTTCTTTAGCGGCGTTGAGCACTTTTGCGGGATGGGGAAAAAGTATAGAACTCGCGTGATCGTGACCAACACCATGAAACCATCTGCTTTCAAATTTCTTATAACAGAGCGCGAAATTTGAATTGTCATTAGAACTGTTTTATAAATTATCTCTAACATATAAATATATATTTATTATGTAAAGTTCATTTCATATATACATATATAATCAAAATTATACGAAATGAACTTCACATAATAAATATATATTTTATGTTAGAGATAAGAATTATAAAACAGTTCGTATTGCAATATTTTAAACAAAGTTGTGTATTTATATATATATAAATATAAGTTACAAATTTGTTTAAAATATATGTTTAAAATAATATATAAGTTATATATATATACATGCATATGAAATTCATCTTTCTCGTGAAATAGCGCGAATTTCGTCTGTTTTAAAATTTCTTACGCAGAAGTTTTCACTTCTGTCGGCCAGTCCCACGACTGCCAATTTTGCTTTTTTACCACGTTTTTCTTAGCTTGCTTTCTTGTTTATCTGTTCGCGTCAAATCTTGCAATCGAAATTTCGACCACTTCCAGTCATCCAATCGCTCTGAAACTTTTCAGAGTTATGTATTCTGGATGACAATACAATAAAATAACACATTCGTAGCTTGCAAGTGTTTAATTAGAGCATAATTAATGAATATTTGTATTTTGTTAACTTAAAAAGGAGAAACAATAATAATACAACAAAAGGCCCTTTCCAAAACTTACCTTTCTCAATACATAATACAAAAGAAGAAAACAACAAAAGGGACTTTGTCAAAACATTAAAAATAAATAATACAGATGTCCATAGTCCGCTTGTTTAAAAAAATATTCAAGAGTTGATTCTAGTATGTATTAAATATATTCAATATATTAAATATTAAATATATTATTTTTGATCTAAACGAATAGAGAATGGATTTTACATAAAATTTGTAATCATTTCACAAATTAATAATATAATAAATGACACATTGTGAATTGACGATAAAAATAAATATATTTCATTAGATCTTATTTTATTATACTAGCAAAAATTGTATAAATATATTTTTAATTTTCTTTCGAAATTAATTAAAAAATTTTAAAATATTTTAAATATAAAAAATATTGATACAATATCTAATACAAAAACGAGACGGGATGCAAATATAATACATTAATTAATAATAATAATCAAAATATTAAAATCCGTTTAAATAAGAAGTTTGAAAAAATGTTCAGGTCGCTCCCCTCCAACTAAATGACAGTCCTGATCGTATGTTCCATGCTGCGAATTAAATTTGGATTAAGCATCATAAATTCTAAAATAATAATTAAATAAATTTCAAATAACGATTAGATATTTATTAAATGAATTACTAATAAATAATATTCAATCTAATGAAATAAAGAATCTCTATATATTATATACACGGTAAATGTATTAGAAAAAATAAAAAGCCATTTTTTTTTTATGAAGAATTTTGATTTTTTTAAATTATAATTTCTGACTTTTGATTGATTACATTTAAAATCATTTTAAAGTTATAATTTCGTCTTTACAAAGAGAGATAAAAAATTAATAAAATCAAAATATTGAAAAAATATAATAGGGAGGTAGAAAAAAGGTTCAAACTCCCCTCTTCTTATTTTTACTTAACGGGTCTTCTGATTGGTTGCCTGTTTCGACACACCTTTTTTCGACTTAAACGCCACCCTCAATTTCTTTCAGCTATCATTTGCTCTCTGCATCTCACCAAGTCATCATTAGCACTCTTGCTAACTGAGTGTATTTTACCACGTTTTTCTTAGCTTGCTTTCTTGTTTGTTTGTTTGTTTATTTATCTGTTCGGGTCAAATCTTGCAATCGAAATTTCGACCACTTCCAGTCATCCAATCGCTCTGAAACTTTTCAGAGTAATGTATTCTGGATGACAATACAATAAAATAACACATTCGTAGCTTGCAAGTGTTTAATTAGACCATAATTAATGAATATAATTTTGTATGGGAAAATCAAAACAAAAAGTGTAAATATTTAAATTTGAAAAAAACCGTTAAAAACCCGTTAAAAGAATAATATAATATGTATAATATTTAAAATGTAAATAAATTTGAAAGAAGGTATATTAATGTTTTGTACTGTAATTTAGAAAACAAAATTTAAATTTATGATGAGTTTTAGGCAATCAAGAATTAAAATATGACAAATTTAAAAATTTCTCTTTATAATTCAATTTAAATTTATTACTTTCAGGATAATAGTATTTCATGACTATTAAAGTCAATCAAAAAACTTAAAAGTAGTATAGGTCAAGTGAAATCGATTGCAATATATGAAGACTAAAAAGTAGAAAATAATACTTTATATAAAAAAAAAACTTTTTTAAAAAACCACGTTTTTAACGCACTAAAAAGAAGAAAATAATTTTTCTGAAACCCCATAGGTACTGACATTACAAACAAGAGATATGATTTGAAGAAAATTTTCTATAACGTAAAACGTGGGGCGCAAATAATAATAAATTTTTTAAATGCAATATAATTTCTTTGATTAATTTATTTCAATATCCATGGATTTATATTTTAAGTTTTATATTTTTTACCAGACTTTTTGTAAAAGGGAATATTATTAGTAATCCAACAGAATACTTTTATTAATGTAAATTTTTTTTGGAAAATTAATTCCTTAATATTAAATAAACATCTTCAATTTACACTTTAGAAATTTTATTAACATAAATATTAAATATTTGCTAGAAGTTTTGCAGTAGCAAAATTTAGTTTTAGATTTCTTCAAGTTAAATTTCTTATATTATTTACCAGAATATTGTTAGGATGTCATTTTTTATCAGAATTTTTTAAAAGTGAATATTATTAGTAATCTAAAGGTAATCTTTTCATAAATTAAATTTACCTCTTTTAAAAATTTCGATAAGTTATAAGCTTTACTTTTTGAAGCTAATTAAAATATGAATTCATTTATCCTATTAATTTGTACCTAATAACATTTATTTATAAATTTTTATACGATACAGAATATTTTAGCCATAGTTGCGCCCCACGTTTTACGTTATAGAAAATTTTCTTCAAATCATATCTCTTGTTTGTAATGTCAGTACCTATGGGGTTTCAGAAAAATTATTTTCTTCTTTTTAGTGCGTTAAAAACGTGGTTTTTTAAAAAAGTTTTTTTTTTATATAAAGTATTATTAATTCCGAAAAGCTGCAAAGCACGTTTTTTTGTCTTTAGTTTGTTTTATAACCACTTGGGGCGCTAAACAGTTTTTCAAAAAAACACTATAGAAAAAAAATATATGTACCTATATATTATATATTTATGTATTATTGAGGAGCACAAGTTCATTAATTTTAATCAGATTGATGCAAATGTGTAACATTTAATAATTGTAATAAATAATTAAAGAATTGTGTATCAATATTTTTTAAAGGGTAGAGCGAGAGCTCGGTGTCCCAGGTATTAATATTACCAGCCAAATCCAATAATAATGAATCATTTTTTTTAACTTAAGTACCGAGCCGAGGCTCGGGGTCCCGGTACTATTGTTTAAAATTATTAAATGTGAAATTTTGGAGAAAAAAAATTAATTATAATTAAAATGAATTTAAACAAACTTTAAACTAAAAAAAAGTTTCTATTATATTTTTTATATTTAATAAATTCTCTTTTATTATTTGAAATTGAAAAAATTTTGAAAAAAAAGTACGGAATGTCCTAAATATTTAAAAAAAACGGGGCAAATACTTTTTTCGGGACGCCGCGACAGAGCACCTAAAAACGGGAAAATGCCGAAAAAACGGGACTTTTGGTCACCCTATAAATATGTATACCATATTTTATTAAAATCCTATAAGCCATTCAAGCTGTACTCGTCTATACCGGCACACAATGGACAGACGGACAGACATCATGCTAAAAATACTTTTTTCTGTTAACAAAATGCATGATTCGTGGAGATAATATTTAAAAATCTCCATTATGTGAAATTTGGGGTGAAAACAATACCTTCCCTTCCTATCGTCGGTCAGTACAAATGAATATTTGAATTTGTTTAAAAAATTACTTTTTGCTTATTTGTATTTCTAGAAATATATGAGAAAACCAATTCAATTTGTTTTATTTCGATGGGGAGACCAAATGAGTTAAAAAAGTTAGTTTTAATTTTATAAAATGTCTCCAATCTCTAACTTTAGATTTTTCTAAATTTCATAATAATAAAAATTATTTAATAGACGATAAATAAATAATAAAAGACGAATATCATAATAAAAATAAGCAATAGAAAGGCAAATTAAGTAATTATATTATATATATCCATTATATTATAACATATATAATAAAATATTTAATTAATTTTCTGATTAAATTAAAAAATAAAATAAAAAAAACAAAAAAAAAAAGAATAGGAAATGACGGATTGAAATCAAATAAATGACAACCTACCTATTACATAAGATTTTCAACAAAATATTATTATATACCATACGTACTATATACATATCTATCACTTCTTCTTTGGTACAGGAGGTAGAGATCGTCGAAGGCTGTCTGATCAGCTAGTATATATATATATAGAGAGAGAGAGAGAGTTGTCTATCGTTGTTCCTCAAAGAGTCAAAAAGATCAAGATCGTAGAACGTAGATAGATAGTAAAGGAATTTTTAATTTACGTATATATTATTATTTTATTTTAAAATTAATTATAAAACTGATAAAAAAAAAAAAAGATTAAGATACATATATCAATTAAATTTGATGTAAATATTAAATTTCTTATTAAATTTTAAGATTAAATGATTATTGTTAAAATAATTAATGATTTGCTAATTCTTTAATAATAAATTAAATTCCAAAAAAAAAAAACAGAATACCATACCAGGATGTATGTTCTATTATATTAATGTAATTTAATAGAAAATGTTATTGTTCTTTATTTTATGAACAAAATTAGGTAAATCCAACATGCAATGTTGGTGAATGGTGGGGGTAGTAATTTGCTCTTTTCATTAAATATATTATCTTAAGGCTAAATAATGAAATATTTTTCTGGATTACAATATTATTAGTTTTTCTAATTATAAATTGAATTAATTTGAATAAAAGCTCCTTTTCATTACAACTAATGATAAGTGATTTAAATAATCCTATAGATTGCTATAATGAATATGATAACGTCCTTTGGGGCTTTCGCCACAGGCTTTCTTGTTTGCCCTCCCGCCCTGTCAACTTGTTCTTCCATTTAATATTTTCATTAACCATCCTATCCTAACGCGCATATATTAGCATGTAAATGCAAACACATTTTCATTCATACACACACACACACACACATATATATATATATATTACACCATTATAAGTTACTACTATAACTTCATTTTGCATTTCATTAGAGTTGTAAATAATCTGATAGTTTTTGCCCATTACATTCATAATGTAAAGATAATTTATTAACTTCTCTTATCAAATAGAACACGGGCTGCTTTTTCTTTGCACCATATATCATGTGTCTTTATATCTAATATATATTAGAATATATTGTGATATAAACTTATCTAAAGTTATATGACACTGCATTTGAATGAACAGATGATAGTACCTACTATGTATGTATGTATGTATGTATATGTATGTACGAGTATTATAGAAGAGAGAGAGAGAGAGAGAGAGAGAGACAAACTCATGTGTGGTTGAAATCAATTTTAATGTTAATCCAGAATTCATTATTCACAATCATTTTTTTTTTTTGTTTTTTTTTTTTATGTTGATTTTATTTAAAATATATTTTAAGTATTTGTGAACAAGTTTGTAATTAAAAATATAACTAACTGTAAGTAAGTATAAGTATATTATATTTGATAAAATATACTTTAAGTAGGTATTTGTAATTTCAGAGTAACCATTTTGAATTTTACAAATTATATCAAATGATTCAAGCTCATTATTTCTTCAAACAAAAATAATAATAAAAACCAACTATAAAATTACTATTTAAATAATTATTAACCTGTTTAATTATTTATTTATTTAGAGAAATTTCTGTCTTTCTCTTCATGAGAATGAATGATGAAGTTTACAATAAATAGTAATTTAACAAAAATGGATTCCAAATATCATTAATCCAAAATGTAATTTTACGATGATGATAAATGTTTACTGTCCAATTTTACCTTTGAGATGAAATGAAGAGTGGAGCATATCTACATAATTCTATTCTTTTATTAGGTATCTATCTTATAATATTTCCTATAAGAATTTTCCAAGTTTATAAATAGAATGGAGTTTCTATATGCATGTGCACTAACTACCACCCTGTTTTAAAAGAGTTTATCGTGATTTCATGGGAGAGAGCCCCCATGAATACATTATGATTAATTGGAAGACCACCACGCATAGTTTTGGATGAGGTAGTTAGTTACCTCACGTAAAACAAAACACAGTTGAATTATTTTTTTAAGAATATATTTAATAATATAATCACACTATACCTACCATGGATGGGGGTAAATTTCTTTATGAGATGAACTTTTGATGATTTTTTTTTTAAACACTTATTTAAGTACTTAAGTAATTAATAAATATTATTTTATTTAAAAAAAATTTTATTGAATATTTTTTTTTTTTTATTTTCGTATAATTAAATACCTTCTCTAAAGATTAAAATTAAAAGTATTAATTCTATACTCACAACAGATGAAAAAAAAATACATTTTTTTTTTTTTTTTTTTAATATACAGCCACCAAAATTGCAGCATGATTAATGCGATGAGTTAATTTTTTTGTCCTTTTGATATTACTTAAGACTAATCTGCACATCTTCTGTCTCGTTGAGATCAACGAAACCCAAGATAAAGGAAATGTCTTCTTGTCTTCCCCTTCTCCCTTTCCACCGGTCTCGGGAAGAAGCCATTTCTCATTCCTCACTATGATTGTTTCCTTCTCTCTTATCTACTGTCTCTCATTTTTTTTTTTTTTTCGCCTAAATGCTTTGCCCTTTACTCTCTCGCCAGCAAATGTATTTTTCATTTTTCTTCCCCACTTATTTATTGTATACTTCTCGAAATTCCTCCCCCTAAAAACCATTAAGGGTTAAAATAAACTCGACATTTAGAATCATTTCAACTAGCACTCTCATTTTATCATATGAAATCATTCTGTAACTTATTTAGTTCCATCTGAAATGATCGACTCATTTTTTTTATAAATTTCCAAATATAATATAATATATTATTTTAAATTCGATTCCTCTCGTTCTAATGAAAGTTTCATAACTAAAACGAATAAAGATGTATTTTTGTTCTGTTTCTCAACTTTCATCAAGATGATTTATTTCCTCATTACTAGAAGATTCGAGTTTATTTAAAATAATGAATGTGAATGTTTTCACTTGAGAATTGAAACAGATGTATCTGATTAATTGGCTCTGTTGACAGATTAAGTTGATATTTCTAAGATACGCTTGGGAATTTTACCAAAGAAAGATATTTTATACATATTCTAATTATTCATAGAAAATTTGATGTATATTTAACAATCATGAGTGAGAAACAATACTTGATTTTATTTATTTATAAAAGTATAATTAAATTTGCAAAAAACTATTTTTATTTTTATTAATCTTTCGGCATTTATGTCCACATTTTGGACAACTTTCGAATTTATTAGAATATAATTATTAAATGTAAAAAAAAAAATATTAAATTATTATATCTAATCTTATTATACTAGAAAAAATTGTATATATATATTTAAATACCTTCCTAAAAAGAAACTTATCTTTCCTTCTTGTTAGTTTTTCTTCGCCCTATTATATCTATTTAAATAATTCTTGGTGGGAATTTCAAGAATTAATAGTTTTATATTCATTGATTGAAGATACAGGAGGATCAGGTACAAATCACATCAGTCATTTGTCTCACTTATTATTCATGTTCCTAATGTTATTCTAAAATGAATTAAAATTTAATGATTAAAATATACTATAATATTTTAATATTTATTTGTAAAGTGCGAATTATCTATTGATTAAAAAAAAAAAAAAATAAATGATTAATCTTCTTTAAAGTTGATTAACTATGCAGCTAGTTTTGATTATTTACTTCCGATATTACATTTCCACACGGTAATTGCTCTCTCTCTCTCATGAGAAGAGTGGAAGCTCTCGTGTAAATTTTTCAATCTTTGGGAAACATGAACCTTGTCGACTAATTAATTCAAGAGTTTCACTTGCAGAGACTAGAAGAAGTTTAAACAAACAAGGAGCAAATTTATGAGTTGAGTTTATGAGTAGGCAGATTAGTGTAAATACAATGTAGTTTGGTCGCGTTAGTCTCATAAATCCATTTTCTGAATCTCCATGTTTGGATGCTGCCTGGATGAATCTTCTTCTTTTGAAACGAGCTCGTTATGTTCCGCGGAGGTCTCATTACTAAGAAACCACGCTAAACGAGTTTAATTTAAATAAATTTTACGTCATGGTAATCTAGTTAATTAATATGCACTTTATCTAATTATAAATCTATTTTACATTTTGAACTTAGAAAAATGGAAAAATAGATCCCTTCCGGTGAAAAAATTATTTATCATAAAAATATTCAAATGTTTTTTTTTTATTAATGTTTGTTAAAAATTTAGTTTATCTTATATATTGTTTCTAGGAAAAAATTTTAAAATAGTTTCATATCTAATAATGAATCTGAAATTAAATATACCATTGACCCAAATATATGTACGAGTACTTATACATAAATATATTAAATGAATTAAATGTACCAAACAATTCAATCGATATTTTTCCTTTGAAAATCATGTTAACTTGTACTTGTGAGTAAAATATAAATATAAAAGAAATTTGTAATAAAATCATAATTGATTGAACTTTTAAAATTATACATACATAAATTCAATCACTCTTAACATTTTGTTCATTAATTATCTATCTACGTACTTGAAACAACTAACAAAACTAGAATAACTACCTTTTGGTAACTCGGGTTATACTTCTTGACCAGAATAGAATATCCAATAATGACTGTGAGAAATTAAGGTAGCAGAACATTTTAGAAGCCGGACCATCGATAGTAACCTTCCTCTATTTAGTAGTATTCTATGAGTCATATAAACATCTTCTAATCTTTTCATTACAGGAATAAGATAACTTGACAATTATAAGTTTATTTTTCATTAGTATTTTTTAATTTTAAAAGATATATTTTTTTGTTTTTTGTAATTGTTTTATTTAGAACAAATACTCCAAGAACTTTATCATTGCATTGTTTTCACAAAGGAAAATAGATTTCGACACAGGAGTGAGTGAGAGGAAGAATAAGAGAGGAAAAAAAAGCCATCTTTAATTTAATTAAACTGAATTTAATCTTGAACTTTTTTCTTTGTGTTTTTGTATGTCAGTGTGTGTTTTCGTGTGTATTTTTTTATTTTTTTTAAACCCATTGAAATAATATATTTTTATACGAATACCCTTATTAACATTTATTTACGAAACATTCAAAAACGTTTCTCATCAAATCAACAAAACCCCTTGAAAAAGTTACAATTCACGAAAAAAAAAACATAATAATAACAAAAAGAGTTACCCTCCAAGACAAAAGCTATCTGCATAGTGATGGGCAGTGATGGGTTACAAGTCGAGGAGAGTCATTCTCACCCCAAGGGATAGGAATCTTCCTGGAGTTAGGGGGGGGGGGGGTGTTTTCATCCCGGAAGAAACTCATCTCCGAAATGCCTCATTTTCTTCAAGCTCATTACAAACTGTTTACCTACCTTCCAGAGACCATAGAAATAGAAATGGATAAATATGCATAATGGATGCAAATGCACTTTATTGCAGTTGCATTTGAAGACATCCTTCAAAGCTTTTAATTTATTTTCAAGAATAATTGATGAGGGTTTAAAATTTATGCTGTCACAAACTAATTTTTATATATAATATATAATATATATATATTTCTTTTTCTTTTTACATAATAAATATATAGAAATAGTTTCATAATTTGTAAATTAAAAACATAGGAAAAAAAAAATGTGTCCACTTACGAATTCCAAATTAAAATAAAAAAATAAAAGGATGATCGTCTATTAGATAATTCAGAACAATATAATAATAATATTTTGTTTTTATACAAAACAAATACATTTTTAAAAGTTAATGAATGTACTCTTATAAAATAACATAAATTTATCCTTCTATTTAATTTTATTATAAACTTTATCATAATTTCGCCCCTCCCCCCTCCCACACAGACACACACACACCTCTTTACATCAAAATAATTCATATTAAATTCTTCTATTTTTTTATAATTTTTGTTTTTTATTTTTATTTAATTTGATGTATTCATCAAAAACTATAGTTAATAATAATAATTGACTGCCATTTAAGTACGATTTTGGGAAAACGTTTTATTTTTTGAGTGAATATATTTGTTATTTATATTGTATATAGATTGAAGAGTTTTAAGAAAACTTTTATTTTGAAATATCAATTATCCACTTTTCTGACATGCTACCGTTAATTTTATATTGTATTGTATTGTTTCGCTAGAAAAGTTTCTCTATACAAATTTAAAACTAAATTAATTAAAAGAAACTAATTTAATTATTTATTATTTCAAAATATTCAAATTGAATTGAGAAAGTAAATGCAAATTATAAATGTTTGTCCAACTAATATTTATTTATTTATAATTTTAATCATATTTTGTTTAAAAAACAAAAAAAAAATGCATTCATTGTATTTATTAATTAAAAAAAAATAAAAGTTTATATTTATATTATTATTTTGTGAAATAAATATGTACTTAATTCTATGTGAGTGTAAATAAATAAATAAATAAATAAATTAATACATTATTCATTTATGAATTGATTAGAAAATTAGAAACTATTATAATATATACATATAGTGAAAAAAAAAGAAAAAGGAGTATAATTACATAGAACTCCCTTTGGAGCCCTTAGGACAACGGCATTTCTTTTTTATGAAGCCATGAAACCAACTTGAAATGAGATTGGTGAGATTTGCCTCGTCATAAGTGAACTAGCGCTCCCTTCAGGAAAGGCTTTATTCCCTTGGGACCCAAGTCCAGTCATCGTTGCAAAATCTTGTATCAGAAGTCCAAAGCGAATCGTTAAATCGAGAGAGTCGTGAGGAGATCCAAGATGAAAAGACAGACTGGGTGTGGCAAGAAGAAAGAACGAGATGGGAGGTAGATGAAAAAAATTTCTCGACCAAATGACCGTTCGAGCACAAATGTTTCCGTAATGCGCCGATTCCGGCGAAGAGCAGCATCAAGGGGATGCGAATGGCATGAAAGCCACGCCTCAATAATTTGCCGAGTATCAAGGAGTGAGTGGGCTTCACTCGAGAAATAACAGCCCACTCCTCTTCTTTTTATTTATCTTCTATGTATATATTCACCATAGAAGAAGTATAGACGATAGATGGTATATATATATTGAATCCTTCTCCTCCTTCGTCTTCTCTGGGCAATATCAACCACCCACTCACACACTCTCTCTTCGTTAAAGTTGCTTACTTTCAGGAAACGGCGAATATTCTTAAGAACCTCCTCGCTACTTTGTTAAATTATTTAAGATCAAAGCAAAGACATTAATTTATTTAATGTTTCTAGCTGTGGAAATCTTTCAAACTGTTTTCTAACGATAGAAGAAGCTCTGTCTGTATCTGGAAGGTCTTTTGCGAAATGAAAGAAAATGTTATTGAAAACAGAAAGAGACCAACTTTAATTTAAACAAAGTACAACGCAAATATAAATGGAAAAATATCGAGAGAAAGTCAGTTTTCTATTCTAAATTGGTCATCGCATTAATAAATTATAAATTAATTAAACATTTCATATAAAATATATTAAAACAATTTGTTTGCACTTTCTCAAAATTCAATAAAAAAAAAAAAACAAAATAAAATAAAATACATAATAATAAATAAATAACATTTCAATTTTTATAGGAAATTTCATTCTATCTATGTCAATTAGATTCATAAATAACAATAGCGAATCTAATTGAATACAGAAAACTACTTTTATCTCCCAACCCAAACGTATATAGAAAAATTCTTTTTTTTTTTTTTTTTTTTATTTCCCTCTTTTAATACTTTCAAAGAAAAGATGTCCCTTGGTCGAATGCACATTTTGTGTCCTTGCCATCATGGCTTTCTTATTGACGCTACCGTCCATCCACTGGCTATAATCTTTCTCTATCCTCTTTGCTGCATAAAAAAAAAAACTCATATATATATATATATATATATATATATATATATCTTTTATTTCTCAATTCAAGAGGGACATCGGTCTCCCCATTTTTTCCATTTTGACCGAATCGACGAAAATTGGGCCCGAATCTAATTTCCTTCGCCTTTCCTTTTGTGTGTAAAAAGAGCTGTCGAATAAACACCCCATCCCCCACCACCACCTCACACACCCCTTCATCTCTTCTCCATTGATTACAAAGTTGAAATGTTGCTTAATAGATTCTTCAAATGATAAATTGTTTTGGACATTAATTCCAAGGGTTAACAGCGCCCTTAAATTCATTTAATCATCTTCTAAAGAGAGAAAAAAATAATCCTTTATTTTATATATATCAAACCCAAATTATAATGTCATCTAAACAAAAAAAAAATAATTTTATTTGTATTTTAAATTGAGAAATCGAAAAATAATATCAAAAGGTTACAAATAAAAACAAGAAACAAGAATAGATTACTAAGATTTTGATAATTTCTTGCTTACATTTTCTTATAGTAAGGCGAGTTAGTATTTATTTATTTATAATAGTAGGGGTAGGGGGGGGGGGTTGTAAAGGCGCTTTTTTCCTTTTTTCGGGTTAATTATTAAGTTTCCCCAATAGAGAGAGAATGCATTACTATTGTCTTTGAGATTCCCGAAAGCATTTATGGTAAACTAGCTGATCAGAGCGCCTTCCAGGCGCTCTTCACACCTAGACGGGGGCTCCGCCCCCTGTACCCCCGAGTGATACATAGTATTTGGTTGAAAGTCTGTATGTAAAAGGTTTTCATCCATTTTGTTTCAATCAGTATAAGTAGATAAGACATATATTTGTTTTCTTAGAAAATATATATTTTAATTTAATCAGTAAATTAATTATATATTATTATTGTATATGTTATATTTATCTAACTCTGTGTCTATACAGTTTTCGAAAGTTCTTAGCCGCAGCATCCACTTTTCTCTAAGAGTCCCTATCCTGAGCTACAACCAAATCCTACCCTGTCCCATCTCTCCCATGTCCCTTCCTTCATTGTCCACCCACCTTGATCTTTGGTCTTCCACCGGATGTTTCCCAATATTTGCATGTGTGTCTGCATACATATCTACGTATATGATAACTGAACACTTAATAATAATAATAATAATAATAATAATGTATTAAATGAATATAATTGAAATTTTAGTTTTAATTGCACTTTTTTTTTGGTTTTTATTTTTATTTATTTTTATTGGAATTATTACAAATAATAATAATAATAATAATATACCGTTTAATACGTGAAAATAATAATAATAATAATAATAATTTATTAAATTAATATAATTGAAATTTTATTTTTTATTATTACATTTTTATTTTTATTTTTTACCGACCGACGATAGTAAGGGAGGTATTGTTTTCACACCAAATTTCACATGTGGAGATTTTTACATATCTCCACGAATATTTCTTAATTTAAAATTATATATAAGTCACCCAGCCATTCATGACTTCACAGCCTGGTCTTACATATATATTACAAATAAAATAAAATTAAAAATATTTATGTTATGTCCATATCTGTTTTTTTATTACATTAATAGATATATTAAAATTATTTGAAATTGTTTCTGTAGCTGGAAATTAATTTACTTCAAACCGTCGGTCGGTTCGGACCTGGCCACAGGTCAACTTATTTTGTTAATAATTTATTTTTATTTTTTATTTTTTTTGTTAATAATTATTACATTTTTATTTGTTCGAAAATTATTTCTACTTTATTAATTGTTAATAGTTATTACATTTTAATTAACAGTTTTCGGAATAAGTATATTCTCTTATTTTATAGAGATTTTTATTGTTTGTCTCAAAAGTCTACCTACAATATTTCATTACCATTGTATGATTCAAAATAAAATTCAAAATATTTAATAGGACATGACATGATCTTAGTATTTTTCCCATACCAGAATATATGCTAATATTACATGTTGGAGTTCCAATTACCTGCATATTTAATGGCAATTTCAATGCTGAATATACTTTTAAATAAAAAATTAAAAAAATTTGAAGTAAATGGAATTATTATACTTAATAAATCTATATATAAATTTAATATATATTCAAACAATAATTGAAACAATATTTTCAATATTTTACTTACATTGTGATTTATATTTCTATTTTTATTACAACTGTTATTATGGTTATGTTATTTTTGACAGTTTAAAAAAAATTAAAAATATTTGAATTTTTAAGTTTATATGTAGCGCCATCTGTCGATAGTTTTGTGACACTACAGACTTTTACCAAAATATTACTAATTAAATTAATTTTGGATTTAATTGAAACAATATAAATAAAACGATTCAATATTTTACTTACATTGTGATTTATATTTCTATTTTTATTACAACTGTTATTATGGGTATGTTATTTTTGACAGTTTAAAAAAAATTAAAAATATTTGAATTTGGAAGATTATATGTAGCGCCATCTGTCGATAGTTTTGTGACACTACAGACTTTTACCAAAATATTACTAATTAAATTAATTTTGGATAAATTAATTTTGGATTTAACTACACTAAAACCTTCCCTGGGATGCCCACAACAATCCCTGAAAGTTTCACCGTAATCGGACGGGTAGTTTTTGAGTCTATAAGAGACAGACACACAGACAGACAGACACACAGACACACAGACACACAGACATTGCCTTTTATATATATAGATGAGGTCAGTCACTCTGCTCGATGTTCATCGTTTTTACAGACTAAATTTATTTATTTCCAACAGGAAATTTTATCAAACTTCATCCAATTTCACTTGCGATGTGACACACAAGTGTACTTGATGCGTAATGCAATCTTAGATTTACTGCAACCCCCACCCCACCCCACCCCACCCCATCCCATCATCACCACCATAACCTACAACAAATGCTATATGCACCAAATTATGTAGAACTAACTCTCTTGCATCCTTTAATAGAGTTCAATATTATTTTAGAAAATTTCAAGAATTAATTAATAATTAATAATTCTAAAATAATATTTCAAAACATTTTATTAAAATGATATTTAATTTTGATTTTATAAATATACCTCTATTTATTTATTTATTTATTTATATTTAACCATAAGTAAGTAACTATACTTGAATTAAATTATACTCCAATTAAGTACTTGATTTATATTTATAAATTTGGAAATCATTAATTCTTAATTATGAATTATTATATAAGTATAGTACCTACATAAATATACATACACCTCAAAAATGAGAATTGGAATTATAATACGAATATTCCAGCCTAATATACAATTTAAATTAATTCTATCAACCTTATATTTTAATTATAATTAATATCATTCTACTGATCTATTATTCGAAAAGTTATGATATTCAACAACCATTTGCTAATTAACATTATATTTATGTTTTATTATTTAAATTTTATGTCCATAATAGAACGTCCAAATTTACGATGACATTACAATTGAGAAAAATTAATATTCACTTTAATGCATTCAGATTATTCGATTTGACAACAAATCACAAATTATCGTCTATCAATTAAAATAATAAATGGAAATGCAGGTGAATTTTTTCTTAAAGATTTTCGTACATTTTAATTAAGTATAATTTTTCATTTTTTATTAAGATTAGAAATGAATTAAAAACTTTATCATAAGTTAATCAAATTAATTTATACATTATATGTCATTTTTTTTTCAAATATTAGTCTAATTTAAGTTTCTGTTTATGTTTAAAAAAAAACATGATTTCCTAACTTACCTAACTAATATTTACAAGGTAGTAAATGAATAAATAATGTCAAGAAAATTTACGCGATGAATATTTATTAAAGTGTTTGTTTTTTTCTTATTCCTATCTTTATCCTTTTCCATTAACAAAAGAATAATTTGATTAATACTTAAAATATATTATGTCCCCCCATAAGGGCACGGGGGGGGGGGGGGGGGGACACGTGCCTCTCCAAACATTGTGCAAAAAACAAATTTAAAAGTGATTAGTTTTGTAACTGAGAACCCAAAAGAAAAAAAAAACCATCTTTAAATTACATATAAGTATAGTCTAAACGTTATGAATAAATAAATAACTTATTTTGTCAAAATTTTTATTGAATTCAACAAAACTAGATAAATAATGTTTTCTCTTTCAATCAAAATATTATTATTTTTAAAATTTTTCTTGAACTAGATTTATCTTTATTTTACAATTGTTTAATTTTTTTATGATTGAATCACATATTTATGTTTCACACAGCATATCTTTTTTAAAAAAATCCATTTAACTAATATAAAATGGTAATACTTAACTAATGAAATCTTATTTTATCTTATGTTATTATATTAGCAATACTTGTTTATACATTTATGTTATTATATTATTCAATCCTCACACTGCGACCTTACATTACATAATATTTCTTATTTTTTTTTTTTTTTTTTTATCATCATAGGGCAACTACTCACTACAGATTGCCCCCAAAAATAAAATGTTAGGAATGATATGTAGCTAAATAATAAATTAGTATTTACATTTATTTAATTTATAATAATTTTCTAATGAAAGGTGCTAAATGATTAACATTATTGATGACATACTAAATATTAGCATTAATTATATTCGATTCATTTAATATTCATTAAAAATAGATCATAAAAACTACATATAGGTGTATGGATATTATAATATAACAGGAGATGTTATTTTAAAAATAATTATTTAAGGGGAGAGTGACTTTTTATGTTTATTATTTGTGAAGTAAATGATTAAAATATATATATATATATATATATATATATATATATATATTTTAAATCAATAGTCTTAACCAAACAATAATAATGTTTTTACAAATAATATTTGTTAATTTATAGATTAATCTTTTCATTAGAGATGTAAAATATTCTTTACTTACGTTATATCGATCGATGGTTCAGATTTTTTTCTTCTTCTCAAAACGATTTCCAACAGACAAAAGATTCTCATTTAATTTGAATTCAAACAATCATTGTAAAAATTGAGTATAATTAGCAAGTAAAATTTGACAACGCTGCAAAACTCTTTCCAGGACAATTTGGTAGTGTAGTTTCAGTAGATTAGAATAGTCAATAAAAAATCTACAGCATTCGGACAATCAAAGGGAATCTCCTAAAGAAACAGTCACCATTGGCTGCATTACTGAAAAGACCCCTTCAATATTTTCAGAAAGACCGGTTATTTGATAACGACTATCTTTAATGTAAATTTTAATTTCTTATTAAAAATAGGATTTTTACCTCGAGGGCTTTGAAAAGAAAAGAAATCGGTCCATGTGAAATTATTTGGTCGTTCGGAAAGTAATTTCGTTTATTTCGTGAAAATGAAATGACATTTTCGAGTAATGAATAAATATGTTATTAAATTATATATTGGCCATTCTGGTTCAACACCTTTTGTCATCTTTCAGATACAAGGATGAATCCACGCTCATAAAACTGATTCAGATGATTTTTGAAGACTTCATTTAAAGTAAAAGTTTTCCAGTCTAAAGAATTTTGCATTGACTGAAACATATAAATTGTCCGAAGGCGTCAGATCTGGAGAATAAGGTGGTTGTGGTAATGTATCCCATTGAAGCTGTAAAAGCTTTTAGCGAGTGACCAAACTTGTATGAGGTCTCGCATTATCTTGGTGGAACACTGCACTCTTTCTGTTGATTAATTCTGGCCTTTTCTGTTGAAGTGCATCATTCAGTTTGTCCAACTGATTATAGTAGACTTGAAAATTAATTGTTGTATTATCCGGTAAAAGCTTTAAAAAAACGATTTCTTTAAAATCCCCACCAAACAGGGAGCGTCACCTATTTTTGATGGATATTGACTTTCGAAATGGTTTGAGCCGATTCATCTTTTTGGCTCCATGATCTCTTGTGTTTTACATTGTTGAATACAACCCATTTTTCGTCCCCAGTAATGATGCGCTTCAAAAAAGGATCATTTTTGTAACGTTTGAGAAGCTAATCACAAACATCAACGCAACGACACAAATTTCTTTCCCCTGAGAACGTGGGAGCTTTGAGGCCCTTTTAAGTGATCATAAACATTTGAATTTAACCTTTCATGTTAGGTGCAAAAAATATAAATCCTGACATCCTAATTCTTTGTCTCTAAATACAAATAGTAGTTAACCTGTTTTAACTATTATATTTTCTCTGTCATTCAAGAGCGTTGGGAGTGGATAAATGGGATTTAAATTTCTATCTAAAAGAACTATGATTAAAAATTAATATTTTATTAATATTATAACTTATCTTAAAAATATCAATGATCAAATATATGATTTTCTAGTTAATAAATTGCAGGTCTTTTAATAGATCATCTCATTATTTTCTATATTTATATAATTTCAAAGACTAAATCTTTTTATAAATGAATTTAACAACACTGACGATTGATGCATTTAAAAAACAAACAATTTTTTTTTTATCAAAAATTCATTAATTTCTATTAAATAAATACATTTTGTTGATTATATTTATTACTATTTAACATTATTTTGTTTTCAAGATCATTTAATTATTTTAAATTTTAGTTTAGAATATGATAATTTGAATTCTATTTTAAGAATGTTATAGAAATCTTTAGAACACATAATTTGACTTACTTTCTGTTTTTAATTTTTACTTGGAATAATTTCTAATATAAATATTTTAAACTTCTTGTAATATTCTACTTACACAAGTCATTCAGGTTTTTTTTTGTTTTTTTGTTTTATTTTCAAAATAAATTAATTAATCATCGTAAGTAATTTGAAGGCAATGGAAGGAGAACAAACGCCCATAGGTGGTCTCCATCTATCGGAGTTAATTAAGTAAATGCATCTTCTAACTCAGAAGGGAATTTGCCTTTGTTTATCTAAGGGTCAGAGTTCTAGGTTGTCACTTAACCCCCAGAAGGCCTCACTCTATTTATTCATCTCCTTTTAGATTTTGTACCGAATTGTAATTCAACCATCTCTAACACTAAAATATTTAATTAAATTAAAATGAAAACATTAAGTGCAATTAATCATTAGTATAGAATTAAAGCGTTTTTCTGATCATCTTTTCATTTTTAATGAATCCAATTTTTATTAGCTTATCATCATTATAATATTTTCAAATGGAAAAATAATTATTATATTACAAAAACTTGAAGTGTATATACATATCTATTTATTAATATAAAAAGAGATTTTCATCGCTGTCTCAGGGGTAAATTTGTATTCCTTTCAAAAGAAAGTAAAATAAAAATGAAGTTATAATTTTTAATTTAGCTTGTCGGTGTATTTTACAATCCCCTTCCTTATTTGATAGTTATCTAAAATCAAATACCCTCTATGTTCTTAAATCGGTCTCAAGGCACCGTCACCTAAATTTATAACACCCATGGTACAATTGTCTCCACGATATTAGCAATAAACTTTGATCAAGACCGGCTTGAGCTCAAAACCCATTCACAACCACAAACTCAAAATAATCATTAGCAAAAAAAAAAAAGAAAAAAAAGGGTAATATAGCTTTACTCCTGCATTTTAACAATCCATGAATATCAAAACATAATAATTAATAAATAACTTTTCATATTAAATATCTAGAATCTGAATTGTACAACTACATACGTATAGCTCTAAAGAAACCCCTCCCCCCTTCTCTCTCTCTCTCTCTCTCTCTCTCTCAAACACGCACACACACACACACACACACACACACAACACTTAACTTGAATAAAGAGAGTGTCTGTGCTCTCTCATCTTTTTATTGATAATCATGTCCCTTATTAATTTTTAATCAGTTGATCTTAAAAAGAAAAAAAATAATGTCAAGTTTTTGGCCTAATCAAATATTTTTTTGACAAATAAATTCTTTTTATTAGATAAAAAGAACCAAATTTAATTAAAATGATCATATAAATTTAAAAAAAAAATTTAATTATGTGATAGATAAAATAAATATTTTATTATCTACATTTCTACTTATTTATTTAATTATTTAATCCAAATAAATTATATAGGAACAACTTTAATTTTTTAAAATGCATGATTTTCTAATAAGTAATCTAATAATAATGTGCATTTTGCATTATTTCACCATGCTATGAATTTTAAATGTTTCATATTACATTTAATTTCTAAATTTATATTTACTACGGCTATAATTATTATTACTATTACAAGATGAAATATAGTAAATTATAATAGTATAATAAGTTTTCTCTTCATTTCCTCGGAACTACATTATACAATATTATTATATATCTTGAAACTAACGAAGGCCATATTCTATTTAACTTAACATCATTTCCTCCAGTGGGTAAACATAGGTTGTATACATACATTAGTAATATACAAGATGCAGAGGCTATTCAATTAGGATCACTAGGAAATTATGTCTAATTAAGTGACTGTTAGAAAGAAATTTATGATTCTATTGGCAACCATTTTACCATTATTATTAAATAATATTTTAGTGAAAAAATATTAAAAATTAATTAATTATTTCGAAAACGCGCCGTAGGCGCTCTGAGCAGCTACTATATCTCTAAAAAAAAAAAAAAAAAAAAGATAAAATTGTTTTATTAGTGTTTTCGAAATATGGTCCTCCGGCCCAAGAATACATTTTGAAAATTTCATTTTGGCCCGCGCTTAAAAGTATTTGCCCATCCCTGAACTAATGACAAGAACTAAGCCCGTGTAAATTGGGCTTTACTGCTGTTACTGCTTATCAACAACAATTAATAGATTTGAAGCATGCTTTGATTGAAAAACGTCCGATTCCAGCGGTCGAAAGTCATAGTTAACGATGGAAAATATTTTTATTAAAATAAAATTTACCATTTCTTGCAAAAATCGAAAACAAACTAAGTTATTCTCCAATAAAAAACAAACAAACAATGAATTTCAGAAAAGATAAAATAGATTTATTAAAAGCAATTCATGCTTATACAATTTTCAAAAAAAAAGAGTAAACAAAAAGGTTAGATATTTTTTAGAGATATCTCTCAACATTACTTTAAATCACTGATTCACAAAGTGGGTGTTAAAGCCCCCAGGTAGATGCTGTAGCGATCCAGGGGGGGGGGGTGATGGCCACAGTCCATTTTGAGAAAATTTTAATAAATAATATCATAATTTCAAAACAACAATTTTTACTATCTCGCCAGAGTATTGCGATCACGAAAATTTTCGATGTTGAGATTTTGATGTTTTTATACGTTTTGAAGGTTCCTGAATCATTTTCACTAAGGTTGAGAAAAATGTCTGTGTGTGTGTGTGTGTGTGTGTATGTAGACAAGATTGCGCAAAAACGGTTTGAGCTAGAATGATGAAATTTGGTACATGGACATTATTCAAAATTCATAGTTTTCTATCAACTTTTGAGAAATGTAGCTCAACCGGAAGAGGGTCATTACCTACAACGTTTTGATTTTTTTTCCTCTAAAGTGACCGTAAAAATAAAGATATATGTTTGATAATTTTTCACATGATTAATAATTGTATAAAACTCCTATATATAGAATTTCAGCTTGATTGACTCGCTGAAAGTACCAGAATTAATTTTTTAAAATTGCAAACTCACGCGCCAACACGTGCCATGGTGCCATCAATAAAAAGCCAAACATGCGCTGGTTTAATATTTATTATTTATAATTTATAATTAATTAAATTTAATTTAAATATAATATATTATGTTATTTAATCAATTCAAATTGCGAGATAGTCGAGTGGAGACAATCCAGCTTATTTTAATTTACACTTTGAATTAATAAATTTTATAAAAAATTAAATAATCGAATACCTAATAATAATAATAATTATTATTATTATATCTTTCTTTTTAATATTGCTATTAAAATTTATTAAAAAAAAAAAATAATAGTAATAATAATAATAATAATTTCCAAATCTTTTTTTTTTTCTCAAAAGGGAAAAGCTGGTTTAAACTAATCTTTGAAATGTTTATGACCTTAAACAAATATGAAAGCACGAGATAGTGGCATTAAATGTTATCAGAATAATATGATTGAGAATACCAGTATAGGTAACTAACTAAATAATAAAATGACTCATTTTCTCATGATGAGATTTTTTTAAACAAAAAACGTTAAGTTAATTAATTAATTAAATTGGTTAAATATAAATATTTATTCTAATTCTTTTCTATTTGTATATTACCTATATTGTCTATATTATCTAAATCTATAGTAAAATATCATTTTCTTATATACTGTACAGTACTACACTATTAAGAAAAAATGTAAGTACATACCTACTATAATAAGAAAATTTTCATTAAAAATTCTTTAATTATAAAAGTATACAAGAAAAAATGGAAGTATTTACTCTTTCAATGGATTCAATGGAATTAAAAATTAACGTATTGATTTTCATTAAGAATAGAGAAGATTTTTCATTGAGATTGGGTTGTTGTGTGTTAAATACAATTTATTCTGTTGAAAACTTGATCAATAAACAGGCTTATCTTCGTCATCTTAATTCACCCTTGCGACTTAATTATTTTTCACTATCTTCGCTTTTATTTTGTTTTTAATCAGCTAGGCTCCTTTATGGACCGTTCATTATCTGTTGCTTTTTATTTCTTTTCCTGCGTTTTAGATGTTCCTTCCCTCTTTCTCTCCCAAAATATTTCTTGTTTAGCCGCTCTTTTTTTTTAGTTGATCATAAATATAAAAGTGGAACTCTCTTTTAAGGAAAAGTAAAAATTGCACACCGACTAACCACCCACGCTCTTTTGTTTTGCATTAGTTTACTTTTAAAATTACTTTTTAAATTATTTTTTTTTTACTCTCAACTAGAAATAAACAAGAGTGAAATAATTGTAGAATTTATTAAACATGAATCAGATGGTATTATTAATATAAGATTAAAATTGTCTTGCATAAGGCAAGTTCGACTCTCCCGGGGGGGGGGGGTTCAGAGCGTGCATGCACAAAGACGACTTACTGATCAGAGGGGGTAGCCACTACAATCACAAAAAATTGTCAATGATATCCACATTTAAATTTCACGATTAGCAAGGAAAAAAATTTAAATAGAAATTTTTTTCTTTTTTTTTTTTCTTCTTCTAATTGTGAGATTTAAATGTCAAAAATAATTTTTATGTCTAAAAAAGTCAAAAGAACCCGAAAAAACAAATGTTTTTTTGTTTTTGTTTTTTTTATTTTCCAAAAAATTTTTACATCTGCCTCAAATAGGGCAATAATAAAACATTTCAAAATATACAGAAGTAAATTATATACACGTGAGACTGGTTCACGATAGGATTACTTGAAGGACAGAAAACAAAGAAAAAAGAAAAAAAAATAATAATAACAATAATAAAGTAAAGAAGAAATTAGGAAGGGCAGAAGGGAGTGAAAAAACAAATGTAATAACAGCTTAAATTTGGTTTCTATTTGAACATCATTGGCAATCAAAACAGTTTTTTGTTTTTTCAAAACGAGGAGTGGTAGAAGAGGAAAAGGGCGGAAAGTGGAACGTAACTGGTACAATGGCGACTTTTACTTCTAGAACCGATCCTGTCTAAAAGTGAATTTATAAATGCCTATTTTTTAATATATTTAAAGTACTAGTTATATTCAAACTCCACGTGTTTACATTACACTAGAGTTAAAAATAAGTTTATGATTCGACATAATTTACAATATGTCAATAAACATTCTTAAAATTAAGTGTCTTAGCAGGTAGACACCTGGAAAGGGTCGTTCAATTGAAAACTATAAAGGTACACTTGTTAAATGTATATACTTGGAAATATTCTTTGTAAGAGAAAACAGTGTAATTTATTGTTTGCAATTGCTGTCAAACACTGACCCTTTTGAAGAAAAACTTTCAACATGTGTCCGGAAAAACCCTTCTTCATTTCATCCCTCTCCCCTCCCTTTCTCCTTACCTTTTGTTCAAGTGATATAAAAGGAAAAACCCAGCACGACTAGCAACTAGATGTAATGAGTGACGAGAGATATTTTTAGTACAGACTGGAGTGTGTTCCAGTGCATTTACCTATTCGGCCTTTGTATGATTAAATAAATTGTATCTTCAAACTCACGAATAAATTTCTTACTCTTTCTAAAATAAAATTGCCTTTTATTTCTTTACCGTTTAATTACCCATTAAACCCGTGGGTAAGGTAAACATATAACTTACTGATCAATTACTTTATCAGTTTTTATATTTTGATAATAGAAAATTATTTTGGATTAGAAAATTGTGTTTTATCAAATGTCAGAATTATATGTATATTCTGAAATAATTTGGATTAGGCAAAGAATGAAATAAGAAAGAGTATTACTCTGCGCTTAAGGTAAAGTTGCGGAGATAGTAATTAAAATAAACATCCTCCCATTTCTCATCATCTCTAAGTGATTTACGATGCGGTGTTGCCGACAGGGGGGCGTAGGCTCGCATATTTGACTAATAGCCCATCCCATACCTCTTCTTCTTTGCCATATATATATATATATATATATATATATATATGTGTGTGTGTGTGTGTGTGTATATATGTGCCATTGCTATCAGAATTATTAGGATTAGCTTCTATATTTGACGTTATGATTTATTCTATCATATTGATACAAGAAATATTTACTTTAATATCTATTATTAAAGGTATACTATCTAAAACAAATAGTTAGACGTTTTGAATATAAAAAATAATACTCACACACACAAATATATCTAATAATTGCAACAAACTCTAGATATATTTGTCTTTAATTTAATAATGGATTTTACTATTGACAATGGTATTCTTTATCTATTATACATATTTACATGGACATATATATATATATATATTACGATCAGAACTAGGGGAGCAGTTGTAACATTATAGAACAGAAAGTTAAAATTTTAAGAAAATATAAATATGTAATTAAATCAGTGCTGTATTAGTGTTTAGAATGTAATTATGTTTAATTTTCATCACTTTATAAAAATATAATTATTAATTATTATTATTATTATTACTTTTACGGGTCAACTATTCTCTGCTGGAAACAAGCATGTAAATTTATTAACTGGAAATTATCTCTATCTCTGGATATATTAAAAGAAAGAATATCAGGACTGTCATTTAATATTATATATACAAAACATTTTTTGGGTTAATTATAAATAACTGTAAAATCAATCAAATCTATATATAATATAAACAGACAAATTAATTTATATATTAGAATATTAAAAAAAAACGAAATGTTTAAAATTTCCCTTTAATTATTTTAATTATTTGTCTACTATAGAAATATTCAAAAATATTTTTTGTTAGTATGTAAACTTTTATTTTAAAAAAGTTTTAAAAAGTTAAAAGTTTGTCATAACTGATGTTTTGAATAGTCTATTATAAGATGACTTTTCCCATTTACATAGGGTGACCATATTTCGAAAACACCAAACACCGTTTTTTTTTTAGAAGCAAATTGAAAAAATGTTGATAAAAAGTACGAAATATCCTAAATATTTAAAAAAACGGGACAATAGACTGTCCCGTAAGACTTTTTTCGGGACACCGGGACAGAGCACCTAAAAATGGGACAATCCCGGAAAACGGGACGTTTGGTCACACAACATTTATTTACATTATCATATTCTAAAATTTTTTTACTATTGCAGGTCTTTATTCGCATTTATTTATTTAATTTTTTTTTTTTTTAATTATTATTTTATAATAATAAATTTCAAAAATTTAATTTGCTTATCATTTGTATCTTTATTTTATATAATTAAATAATTTTCTAGAAAAATAAAATTATTAAACTTATAAACTTTTTGGAATTACTCCAATGATTTAGATCTTCTTCCAATGTTTTTATTAGTAATTAAACATTTTAAAAACCTGATATAACATTTTTATTACCTAAACTGAGTAATCCTGGTCGAGATAATAAAGATTATAATAATAATGATGATTATTATAGAATAAAATTCTCCTTCAATACCCTCACACCTGAGTTTAAGTTTAATATCGATGTTCAAAGAAAGATCATTATTGGCTGAATACGTATTTGCCATTAATTTTTCTTTTCTTCCCCGATTCTTATATAATAATAAGGTTGCCAAGAAATATAATAATATTATACTTAAAATATATATAATACGTTTTAACATTATGATTACTCAGTTCCTATAATTAAAACCCTATAAAATAATTTATGTTTAAACGAAAAGAGAATTTCTAATCGAGTTATCTAATTGATATGAAGTTTACTTCTATTTTAACGATATATTTAAATTTATTTTATTTAAAAGTTTGATTTATTATTAATTTAACATTTCTAATGATAGCATTTGTGGTGTTTATTTTATTGTGATATGTGGTATTTTATGAATATAAAATAAAATTAGCTGCAGTGTCTCCACTCGAATATCTCGCAATTTGAATAGGATTAAATAACATAATATATTATATTTAAATTTAATTTAATTAATTATAAATTATAAATAATAAATAATATTTATTAAACCAGCGCATGTTTGGCTCTTTGTTGATGGCACCACGTCAAGTGTTGGCGCGTGAGATTTGCAGCGTTAAAAAATTAATTCTGGTACTTTCAGCAAATAAATCAAGCTGAAATTCTATACCAATAGCAGTTTTATACAATTATTAGTCATGTGAAAAATTATCAAACATATATCTTTATTTTTACGGTCACTTTAGAGGAAAAAAAATCAAAACGTTGTAGGTAATGACCCTCTTCCGGTTGAGCTACATTTCTCAAAAGTTGATAGAAAACTACGAATTTTGAATAATGTCCATGTACCAAATTTCTACATTCTAGCTCAAACCGTTTTTGCGTAATCTTGGTTACATACACACACACACACAGACATTTTTCTCAACCTTAGTGAAAATGATTCAGGAACCTTCAAAACATATAAAAACATCAAAATCATAACATCGAAAATTTTCGTGATCGCATCTCTTACGAGATAGTAAAAAATGAAAGCTTTTATAATTTATTTAGGGATATTCATTCCCAAAGATATTGCTCTTGTTTTAATGCAAGTGATAATATTAAAATAAGGTTTTGAAATTTATATATATATATTTTTATAAAAAAGAATTTGCCAAAGCAATATCAATTGAAATAAATAAAATTGTAGATGAAAAATTCTGTAGGTGAGAGAAAGGAAGATTTATTAAAAAGATATTAAAGAAACTTTGAAACAATTTTTTAATTTTTGTGTACGCTTTCTAAATTGCTATGGAAAAACAAAAAAAATTTTTATTAATTTTAATTTAATATTTTTTGTTTGTTTATTTGTTTCAGGTGAGTTACTTGAAATACATATGCAAATCCAGACAACGGAGAAAAAAAAATAGGTAAATTAATATAAGAACAAAAATTATAAAAATAACAATTTACTTATCTGTTGTAAAAATATTTCTGTAAACATTCATAATTCTAAAAAAATCTGGAGTGTTTCCACTCGACTATCTCGCAAATTTGAATTGGATTCATTAAGACATCTATTATATTTAAATTTAATTAAATTAATTATAAATTATAAATGAAAAATTAATAAATAATATTTATTAAACCAGCGCGTGTTTGGCTCTTTGTTGATGGCATCACGTCACGTGTTGGCGCGTTATTTGCAGTCTTAAAAAATTAATTCCGATACTTTCAGTGATTCAATCAAACTGAAATACTATATATAAGAGTTTTATACAATTTTTAATTATGTAAAAAACTATGAAACATATTTTTATGGTCAGTTTAGAAGAAAAAAAATGAAAACTTGGTAGGTAATGATCCACTTCCGGATAAGTTACATTTCTCAAAAGTGGATAGAAAACTACGAATTTTGAATAATGCTCATGTACCAAATTTCATTATTCTAGCTCAAACCGTTTTTGAGTAATCTTGTCTACATACATATGTACACAGACATTTTTCTCAGCCTTAGTGAAAATGATTCAGGGACCTTCAAAACGTATAAAAACATCAAAATCTTGGTATCGAAAATTTTTGTGAACGCAATACTATCTCTGGTGAGATACTAAAAATTAAATTTTCAATGTTAAAATTTGTTTTGATCCTAACATTGCTATACTTTTATTTTCATTTGAATCAAAAGGACAAATTTCATTATTATTTGAAATATAAAGACAAGTTTTCATAAAAATAACAAAATATAGGGTCTCTTAATTATCATAGATTATCTTACTTGAAATTCAATTTAAATATTAAATCATTCATTTGTGTATATGAAACGACCAATGGTAAAGTGGCTTTCTAATTTTCTAATTTTTCTTGTTGCATTGCATCTCTGGGTGCGCTCTCCATCAAACCGCCATCTGGCCTCGACGGGCAATAATTCATTCCAGCCCTATTGCATCCCATAATCCCACAACCCATTTAGTCCTTTGGGATTGAAACAATCACTGTTCTTCAAAATATACCATATATATATATACTAGGTATATATAGACATTTTCTACAATTATTAACTCACTTCATATTATTAATAATATTCAATTAGATATAATTGGAAAATATTTGAAATAAGTTCATCATATAATTCTCTAAAATTTCGAAATATTTTTAACTAAATATGTTTCGTACATAATGTGATTTAGAAAAAAAAAATAATTAAATTATTAAAATATTTTTATGAGATGGTTTAGAACAGTGGTGCGCGCAACCCCCAGAGGGGTCGCGACAAATTTTTTCAAAAAAATTGGAGGTCACAAATGAAATTAGGTTGCGCATCACTAGTTTAGAAAATCAGTTTTTGTTTTTGTGAAAATATACGAAATTGAAGATGTACCTATATACCTATGTAGTTATATACAATGTGAACTACTAAATGTAACTTTTGTTAAATTTTATAAGTATTAATTTATCTCATTATGAAGATATAATACAAAAACATTTGCATTTATTTATGAAATGGCTACTAATAGCATACATTTTTTTTTTTTTGTGAAAGTCAATAATAATTTGTTATAACATTAAATTTTATAATTATTTTTATTTTTTAGATAAAAATAGAAATATGTATAATATGGCAAAAATTATAAATTATTTTTAAATTTCAATGCCTAATTTAATTAAGTTGGTGTGATAATTTCATTTGTTTCTATCTTGATAGTAATTGAATATATGGATCCATCCTGTTAACATGCTACTTTAATTAATCCTCTAAATTCTAAATCAGTGGTTCCCAAACTTATTTGGCCAAGCACCCCCTTTCCAGAAAAAAATTTGCTAAGCGCCCCCTTGGAAATTAACTTTTTTAAAATTTAATAACAATTAAATAGAAAGATAAATGTACCTATTTATTATCATAATATTATAAATAAAGGTGTAAATTGGAAACATTTAATTTATGTATCTATTTATTGATCTCAGAATAGAAAAGTAATTTTCCCTAAATGCACCACCCATCACCGCTCCAGCGCCCACTTTGAGAAACACTGTTCTAAATAATCATCTGTAATTTGCGATCCCAAATTTTTTGAAATTTTTGTCAATAAAGTTGTAAGTATTTCTAAAGTAGGAAACATTAATCTCTTGTAGGCACATGGACAATTAAAGGGAAAAAAAATTAATTTTCAAATTACTTCATAATATTAATAATACGTATATTAATATATAAAAGCTACAAACAGCTTTTCTGGGGTCAGTAGAAAAAACAAAAAAAAAAAAAAAAAAAAAAAAAACACGGAAACCGCTGGTTCCCCATCTCTAATACGAGTAGAGTTGAACTGTTCTGATATGATGACATTCCATCGTATTTTATGCTTTATGACCGTCTTTAAAGCGTCTTACGGGTTCAAGCACACGATAATGCTTATTTATTTAATCCGTCGCTTTTCGTTGAAACTTCCTCGTGGCTCACAAAGGCTCTCGATGGAAATAATATGGATAATGAATTAAGTTTGGCAAACACAGCGTCTTGAAATGCACTATACTTTATCTAAAGATAACCAATGCGAGAGGAAAAGGAGTTGGAAAATTATTATTTGACTAGTGAATCGGAGATGAAGAAGTTTCCAGAATAAAAATGCAGCACACACAGCTCTTCCTTCCCTCTTCTCCCTAACTACATTGAGTCAGCAAGGAATGAGAAGAAGAATTTCACCTTGATAATGTTTCATTTAAGTTGGAAGGAAGATGGTTTTAATCGCGCGCAGTATCTACCCGTGAATTGAACTTTGTTGATTAATCAATTCTAATTTTTTCTCCAAAAATGTTTTTATCTTAATTATTAATTTCCCTCACTTATTCAATGGCTTGTTAATACTATTAATAATAATTATAATAGTCATATTTATTTAAACTTGTTGTTAACTATTTTAATTAAGAAAAAAAAAATTTTTCTTATACATGAAATCTATACAAATCGTTTTTTAACCTTCACATTTCTTTACTAATTAATTTTATAAAAATCTTGTGAACTTGAAGAATTTTCAAGCCAAGAAATACAATTTTTGCTAAAAGGAAGGAAAACGTGTAAGTTTAGAAAATATAATTAAAGAAGAAACTTTATTTACTAAATAAATGACTTTAAAATAAAAATTAACCACTTAACTATGTTAGATTGTTTTAGATAGAGATTTTTATATTTTAATACTATTAATAAATTTAACTTAAAAAAAAAATGCACAGAAAAGTAAGTACTTCTAAATATATCTTTCTAGTTTGATAACGTGAATTAATAGTTTATATTTTCAACAAGAGTCAGACATGATTCATGACAAAATGGTTGGTTGGGTCCAGGGGGAGAGACAATAAAAAATGAACTTCCTTCCTTAAATATTCACATTCACATTTTTGCATTTTGAAGTATATAACCTTCGTTTATAAATAACCTGTTATACATATATATATATATATGTACCAGCCCTACAGTCTTATATATCCTTCTGACAAGTTTAGACAGTAACGATCCCATTTTCAAGGAGTGACAAATGTCTCGCATAAATGAAAAAACATTACAAACAATCCCTCTCCCACCTCCAACCTCTTTTTACTCTGAATAGATAAAAAAATTTAAAAAAAAAAAACATAAATAATATTTAGATTTTCTCTTCAAAAAGTGTGATTAACGTTAACGATTCGAATATCATTTCAAAATATTTCTGATTAGTTGATTTTGAATCCATCGTTAACTGGTCACGTACAACGAGTAGAAGTCGATTCCATCCATTTCATGTCTCGTTTTCTCGGTCACGGGTCTAATTTGTGATAAAATTGAGATCAATTATTGGAGATAAAAAATGATTCTTTTAATAAACTCACTATTGTTAACCAAAAAAAAAAAAAAAAAAAAAAAAAAAAATCTGGAGTGTCTCCACTCGACTCTCTCGCAATTTGAATTGGATTAAAATTAACACATATATTATATATAAATTAAATTTAATTAATTATAAATTATAAATTAAAATTAATAAATAATATTTATTAAACCAGCGAGTGTTTGGCTCTTTGTGATGGCACCACGTCACGTGTTGGCGCGTGAGATTTACAGTGTTAAAAATTAATTCTGGTACTTTCAGCGATTCAATCAAGCTGAAATTCTATATATAGCAGTTATATGCAATTATTAATAATGTGAAAAATTATCAAACATATATCTTTATTTATACGGTCACCTTCTCAAAAGTTGATAGAAAACTATGAATTTTAAATAATGCCCATGTACCAAATTTAATGATTCTAGCTCAAACCGTTTTTGCGTAATCTTGGTTACAAACATACACACACACAGAGACATTTTTCTCAACCTTAGTGAAAATGATTCATGAACCTTCAAAACGTAAAAAAACATCAAAATCTCAACATCGAAAATTTTCGTGATCTCAATACTATCTCTGGCGAGATAGTAAAAAAAAATCGAAAAAGGACTTAAATTAAATTAAATTTTTAAATTAAATAGATATTGATTTTTTAATGAATTCTGAATAAAAAATTTTAGATTAAAGATTTTGAATTTGATTGAATTTGTTCTGTTTTGAATATTTTTGTTACCTTAGCTCTCGACATGGCTCAATATGAAATCTCCACATGGGTACATATCGTAGATGTACATACCTATGTAATATATGGTAGATCCTTTGCTTCTGTTATCTTGAATATCAGCCAAAACACAAACCATTGAAATAAGAACAATATATGTAATATGATAATAATTATCTTAAATTTCTTCCACACACTAAAAGATAGAATTTATTTAAAAAAAACAAAACATTTTATATATTCATTAAAACCTTATTATTTGATATTTATGTTGATTGAAAAAATAATCTTTATCAAAACATGTAAATTTTAAAAAAATGAATTATTTAAATTGAAAATATTCAAAAAAAAAAATATTATCAGCATGTAGTAAATATAATATAATGTATTGATTAATAATCAAGACCACTTTTTTTATCTTACATTACTTGTTACTTAATTTATTTACTTTATTTAATTTATGTCTATATAAAATCAATTAATACACTAATTTATATATATATAATATATATATATATAATATATCATCATAATATGTTTAGAAAGGAATTTACATAAATAAATAATATAAATATATTTACTTACTTAATCAAACTTTAATTTTCATTAGTGAATTCCAAAGTAAACCTACTATACTTGCACTAATATCACAGAATTTTTATTTATTTGTAATAAATATCAGTTTTTAATGCACTATTTTTTTTATAATTAGAATAAAATATTATAATTGTGTATATTTTACTAAAAATTAAAAATAGATATCTGATTAGTATAATTTATTATATATTGCATAAAATAATATAATTCAATCTAAATAAAATAAAATAATAATTTTTTTTATCAAAATATAAATAATTATTTTTTAACTAATGTTGACGCTTTTGCCATTCAAAATCCAAGTTATCCATACGTAAAATGTCAAAGTTCACAGTTTGAAGAACTATAAGCTAAATAATATTAAAATATAAAAGAAAAGACAATATGTATGTGGTTTGCGTTTGATAAAAATGAATTATTTGAGTCCAAATTGAATGATGAATAATAGTTCTATATTATAAAAGAAAAAAATGAAAATAAAATTAAAAACTTGTATTTTAGATGTGTAACATAAGATATATAATCCAATAATATAAGAAATAAAAAAAAATGATTTAATAATAATATAAACTTAAGAATCAAAATGTTTATAAAAATACCTTTGATTTGATGAGATATCGCAAATTATGAATATTAATAATCATATGAGAGCATGTATATATATATAAATTTGGGAAGCCAAATGTATAATAATAAATGTGTTTGATAATATTAATAGAAATTATGTGTCATATGAAAAATTCTCTCTAACACCTCAACACGGATGCTCTGTGCTCAACAGACCTCAAAAACCAGCGAGCGAGTCTCTCTCCACATGATACAAAAAAAAAAAAAAAAAAAAAAAAAAAAAAAGAATAACACTTCACCCAGATGGCGCATGCAAAAGGCGCCAACAACTAATATAGATAATTGTAAATGATAAAAATTTAAATAATTATAAAACATCCCATTCAAATATTATTCTACTCGTATATTTTCATAAATTTAAAAACAACATTCATAAGTAAATCTATTAAGTATTTTGTACAAATAAAAAAAAAAAATACTCTTAGTTAGTTAATTTAATTTAATTCAAGTTTCATATTTTTCATTTATAAAATTATTACTATTATTTTAATTATATTTTAAATTTATAATTACTTTCATTTCAAATAGTCGTAAAGAAAGCTCTTTAATTGATTCTAAAATAAAAAAAAAAATAAAAATTGAACTGAATATAGATTATATATATATAATATTATACAAGTATTTTACACAATATTTGAAATCTGTTAAATATAGGTAATAAATTTCTTTAAGAAGAAGAAGAAGAAGAAGAAGAAGAAAGAAAGAAAATAATTGGCCAAATTCCTGATCGTTATTGATTCAATTAACTTAAGAAACGAAGTGGGGGAGGGGGAGTAACACTATTTATTTAAGAAAAGTATATTGTTCGAGAATGGCAATGAGAAATCACTAGAACCTCTACTCTAGCTGTGCAAGTACTCTAGAATAAAGTAAATGTAAGGCAATAGAAAAGGAGAAAAATCGTAGTAGCGCGTGAGTCGAGACATTGGAAGAAGGCAGCAAGCAGGGTGGCAAAATGGGGCCTAGAAACGAGATTGATTGGCCAAACTGGAGAGGCGGACCGTCGAGCGGGAACTGCTTGCTTGTTAGACCCTTCGCCCTGTTGGAATCGCATTCCCTTTCCTACACTGATCGATCTGCCCTTGGCTCATTTATAAACACGTCAAGTTCTCTCCATCACCATGCAATCCCCTACCCCCCCCCCCTCTCTCTACTCTACTTTTCTCCCACGCCACGTTTCCCACTCATTCCTATCTTATATTCTAGGATACACAAATATTTGTTTCCATCATACAAGTGAAGTGAGAGAGAGAGAAGTTACTTAACCATATAATATAAAATTCCCTCACTTTCCTTTCATTTTTTCATAAATATTAATTATTAATTAATTTATGGATGATTGATAAGATCATGATAAGAAACTACATATAAACTCTAACCGATTGGAATACATTTTTACTTATTAATAGTTTTTATATAAAAAAAAAAAAAACATTTATTCTTAATATAATATAAGTATGTATGTAAATGCAATTTTTTTTTAAATGTTATATTACATATTTAGTCAGTAAGTATTTGTTTTCTAATTGTTTTGTGCCTCTCTCTTTTACTGGTAACAATAAATAAATATGAGCTCATTTCCTGACACTCTTAATATGATTCTATTCTATTTTCTAAAGTTATTGACTTGAAATAGATTTATAAAGTTGTGCCCATTCCTCGATCCACCCCTCTTGATCCCCATCCCTTTCATTCTTTTCTTTCTTGCCAATAACCAGGTTATTTCGTGCAGATCACGTCTTTCTACGATTATCTATCTATCTATCTATCTATCTATCTCATCTCCCTTGTATGAATTTCTCGTGATCAATCTATACAATTCCCCTTGGCTTGCATCTTTGTAAATATTTCACATCATAGTGATAAAATCATTTACTATTTCCACAGCGCCTCAATTATGGTATACCAGAATCTATTCAATCATTGCTATTTTTTTTAAAAAAGTATGTAAGTATAAGTATAAGCAAATTTAACATAAATAAAATCATAGCAAAGGATTGTCATGTTGTATTGTTTCAATTTGTTTCGTATTATATATTTTAAAATTTATCTCTGTTAAATAAAGAATTAAAGGAATAATCTAATTAAAAATAAGCGAATCCTATAACTTTTATCCATGTAATTCGCACTCTACTCCATCTATAATGTCTTTCTTCGTTCTAAGGAAACGGTTATGTCTCTCGTGCTAAGTAAGATATACCATAAATTCTAGTAATCGTCTGAAATGACCACTAAACAAAGGAGCAGCTCAACCGAAAACTCCCTTTCGAATGTAATTATTAAAAGATAATTGAGGCATTCTCATTTTAATTTCAATCATAACTAATAACATTTATGAACTTATATATTACCAGTATTTTTCATTCATTTCTAATAAATATAAATGTTCATTTTATTTTTATGTATTTATATGAGAATGAAACATCTAGAAAGAAAAATAATGAAAAGTTAAAATATTACAAAAATTAAAATTGATATTTTAGTTAATAATCATGTTTAAATGTAAGATTGAAATTATTGAGAGAGATGAACACAAATTGTTTATATATAAATACCTTAAAAAGAGAACAAACAAAATGATCAGATTATTTTCACAATATTTTTAAAATTGTCTATTAAATTATTATTATTATTATTATTTTTATTAAGACTGAATAATAATTAATTTACATTTATTTTTAAGTTTTTAATTTTTTGTTTTGTTTTTTTTTTTTTTTTCTTTTCTTTTTATTTTCTTATAATTTTCCCATCTCTTTAAATTTCATTTTTTCCATTTGAATTTTTATAATCGAATGATAAAATGACCGGATATAATAAGTCAAACAGCAAATCCAACCGACATTCGATTCGGAACGCCCGAAATGGATCATTTTCCAAATGTCTTATGGACATATTCAATAAAATATTGGCCAGTATATAATATTTCGTCGGCGTCCCCTTTAGGCATTGACTTGGCTCGATTTACTGCTTTGACCTGGGCAAGATCCGTTTCCGGTGCGTTTTATTGGCAAAACAAAGCGACGGGCCTCCCGCTTGAGCCAATGGCCCTGCACGCTTAATGAGCTGTATCGGGACCGATGTATCGGCCCAGCCAGATTTGTTCCTACAACTCTTGTTTTTGTACCAAGTCAAATCCAATGCTCCCATCACTCCCCTGTACGGGACCCAATTTACGATTCGATCATTCACTCGTTTGCTTATTTGATTTGTCGCTTCTATTTCACTTATTCCATTATAAAAAATTCAACAAGGTCTTCTTCGAAAAGGGGAGTGAAATAAAATAAAAAGGATAATATATCTATATGATCAAACGAGCGCCATTTGAAAAAGAAATTGAGATCTTGTATGACTTTGCATTCCATTTCAATTGATCTGATCATGTTAAACTACCATTTATTATACACACAAGTTGATTCATTCAATACTATAAAAATTCATTTCTTAAAAATATAAATTAAATTAAATTAAACACTACTAATATCCAATTTAATATCACTATCATCTGTTGTTGTTGTTGTTGTTGTTTTTTTTTTTTGTTCAAATACTTAATGTATTTTAATGTAATAAATAATAGATATACTTTATAAATATTATAATTATTTATTATGTAAAGAAGCTCAATGGGTATAATATGTAATATTTACTATTGTCATTGGACTGTCAAATTTAGCTAAAATTTATAGTTTTAGCGCATTACTCTAGAATGACTTTAATTCCCTTGATATTTCATTGATCATATATCTCTTTAAATGGTCTTCTTTAATTAATTAAATGATAAGATCAAAAAGACAGTATAAAACGTGTTGATCTTTTAATAATATAATAACCAATGAATGAACGAATGCGCATGTATATATGTATGTATATATACAATGAATATTTATTTCATATTATAGTATTAAATATATACGCGTATTTTTGAAAATTGATGATTTTGATAATTATTAGTAAATAATAATAATAATAATAATAATAATCAATTTAGCATCAATTTATTTTTATTGAAAGATAAGAAAAAAAGCATCCTCTCTTAGAAGAAATCTTTAAAAAATTAATAAAATTTTATTGTTAGAAATCTTTTTCTAATGTAATGTTATACTTATACATATATATATATATATATATATATATAATATGTATATAAAATATATTTTTGAATTGTATTATTTGAGAGATAGATAAGTATGTTATAAATTTTAAATATAAAAGCTTTTATCTATATGTATATATAATAATAATAATAATAATAATAATAATAAAACAAACCATTATTTTTATTAAAAGTTAATTGCGACATACATATTTTTATTTAAACCTAAAAAAAAAAGTGAAAAATAATAAAATATTTTAAGATAAAACTATTAACGAATCTTTTGATACATTGACTAATTTGAATAGAATCTATAGAATTGCTTCTTTAATTTATTTATTTTTTATTTTTTGATATTTTTAAAAAGACAGTAGACGGAAAAATAGCATGGCTTTAGTTAATTAAACCAGTTTTTAGTATTTGAATAACCCTATATCACGAGAGGTTGTATATCACGAGCTCCCCATGAAGTCAGTAAAAAATAAAATAAAAAAAAAAATAACGATTTGGAAAAGAGGCAATTGGATTGAGAGACATCATAAGTAATAAATAAAACGAATGCTGCCATCTTTCACATTTTCTCTGCAATAGAAGAGGCGTCTAAATGGGAAATCCAAAACGAACGCAATCCAATTATATATGAAAGAAAGAAAAAGAAGTTGGAATGAATTAAACCTGTGCATTAGAATTGAAAAAAATAAAAAAATAAAAAATAATAAAAATAATTTGCATGAAAACTGAATGGATTTTGAGTGAGTTCTATTCTAGAGATTGAAATGGATTTATTTCAAAATAATCTGAATAAGATTAAATGAATGGAGGAAAATATAAAACGCAAAAATACTGGGCTGTAAAAAAAAAAAAAAAAAAAAAAAAAAAAACTTGTAAACCTTGAAAGCGAAAAGAGAATGATCCCATCTTGCATCGAGTGTAAAGGGACGTCTAGAAGACATAAGGGGTATTCATAGACAACCACGAGTTGGTTGTATTAAAAGAACCATAAACTATCTACGCAAAGAAGGACTTACTGGTCGTCTTGGGGCAAGTTAAGACCCATGGCTGTTGTTTCTCAAAAGAACTTACTCTCTTTCTCATACTCAGCTTTTTGTTTTTACTTACTTAGAGAAGAAAACACAACCCCCAAGAGGTATAGAAACAAAGATTTGGCTTCCAATTCCAGAACTATATATATTTGAAAATAATATAAAAATAATTTTTTATTGTAAGTATCTATCAAGGAAATTAAATTAATTTTTTTTTTTTCGAATAATATGTAGGATTAAATAAAATGAATTATTACCAAATAAATTCCTTTTTATATCTAAATAATCAATTGAGGTAACAAAAAAAAAAAATAATTGTAAAATAATTCCTTATCTAAGCACATTAATTGAGAAAAATTAATAAATCAAAATTCAATCCTTATACTAAATATTATGCATTTTTGCATTTCATTTTTTTCATCATTTACCTTTATTAAATTAGAGTCGAAAATATTTACTATTTATTCACTATTAAAATTATTATTCATAAGTTGAATTAAAGTTGTTTTACATTTACCAATTTATAAAGTGAAATTGATGTAATAATTTTGTTAGATGCAGGAATCAAGAAACATTTGAAATTCCAATTTAATAAACATTTTATTTAATTTAACATTGACAAACGTGATTAGGCAAAAGAGAGAAATCTTATTAGATAACAAAACTATATTGGTATTAGTTTATGTAGAGAAATTAAAATATTTACTTTCTTTAATCACGACCGACAATGATATACAAGAAGATTTTTAATTATGTAATTAAAGTTACAATCGGATAACGCCTGTTATTATGTATGTATTATAATTGGTAAAGGAGCTTATTTATTAGAGAGTATTAAAAAAATTAAAATATATAAAATAATTATTTAATCGGTTGTTTTGTGTGTATAAGTATAAGACGTCTTCTAATGTACAATTTTGGTAGATTAAAAAGTATTGGAAAATAGGGTTCTTTATAGCAGCAGTATACATTCACTGCATATCGAGTAATTGCATGATCTCTATGCATCTCCAAATAAAGTTAGGGGGGGTTGCTATGTGCAGGACATGTGATTAAAATGGAAGAGAAAAGACTGGCAATAAACATGTTTGTTTGTGGGGGGGGGGGGTGTGACTGATTGGGGAAGTGACCGCGTTTGGTAGCCGGTGGTAACAGGGGTCGGCAGACCGCGGCTCTTGGCACAGGATTATCTGGACTTTTCTTACAATTCACTCAATGCCTGTAAACTTTTGAACATTTTGATTACTTTTCAATATGGTTTTTGAAAATAGTTCTAAAAAATACGTCAGATGATTTTGCGATGCTCTGAAACATTTAAGTGGCCTAGACAATCTATTTGGGAGACTTTTGTGGAGTGTTGGAAAAAAAAATTGCATTTAAATGAAAACAAATTTTCAAAATTTAAATTTATCCTACGACATAAAAGTATGCAACTGACAATTGGACAAGTAAATACTATATTTACAAAAATCCATTCGCCTCAAATAATATAGTTAAGATTTTATTTATTAACGTTTGAAAAATATCTTATTTAAATTTAAAATTTATATAATAATTTAGTTCAGATATTTCTGTAATAGAATGAAAAATATCCAGAAAAAAATCTTTCTATAATAGATTTCAGCAGTTGATATTTTATTTGCCTTACAAATATGGAGAAATTTTCAAACCGTGTAGGGAATTTTCTATTGACAGGATTGCAAGATTCCTATTTTGGTGAGATAAACGTGACATTTGCATGAAAACGTCCAAAACGTCCCATCACCATAGAATGAAATAAACATCTTTTACTTTCACCATCCACTACTTCTACTTCCCCCCACCCCCCACCCCCTGGGTTATTCCTTCTCTTCTAAACAATCATCTTCCAAAAGAAAACAAAACATTCAAAAAGAAATACAGAAAATATTAAAAATCTATGAATATATTTAAATATTATATATAACATCATTTTTATATTGAAAAATTCAAATATATCTATTCTTTTCCATAAATGACAAAAGTAAAATTCTTAAGCGCATAAATAAACACTAATCTTTATAGGATAAAAAAAGGTTTTTGTTAGCACATTGCTTAGAATTTAAAGATTTTTTCATGACCTCAAGAATCCAAAAGTGACTATACTTAGAATTTTTCATGTCTGTTTGGAAAATTGTGACGTTATAGACTCAATATTGGCTCAACCGATTACTATGAAATTACATCACAATATTCTTATATACCTCTATTAGATCATAGACTATTTCGATTATTAAATATCTAATCAATAACCGCAGAAATTAATTTTTAAAAATTTATGTAATACTCCATGTTGTTCATTCAGAGCCTCCACTGACTGACTGAAGAAGTCAATTCATTACCGACAATGAATATAAAATTAACAATTCTAGCAATTGCCACAAAGAATGATTATAATATTTAAATTTTTATTTTATTTCAAATATTATTTCACTTATTTAATTTATACTAAAAGTTTTCTTTTTAGTTAATATCATAAAATATTTGATCATATTTTTCTTAAGTTATTTTTTATTTATTCTTAATAACTTAATAAATATATTTTTGAATATTTATCTATTACTATCTCGCCAGAGAAGATTACGAAAAAACGGTTTGAGCTAGAATCATGAAATATGGTATACGGGGATTATTCAAAATTCTATCAACTTTTGAGAAATGTAGCTCAACCGAAAGAGGGTCATTACCTACAACGTTTTGAGTTTTTTTTCCACTAAAGAAAAAAAAAGATAATTTTACATATGATTAAAGAATGTATAAAAGTGCTATTAGTATAGAATTTCAGCTTGATTGAATCGCTGAAAGTACCGGAATTAATTAAATCACGCGCCAACACGTGAATTGATGCCATAAACAAAGAGCCAAAGCCACGCGCTGGTTTAATAAATATTATTTATTAATTTTAATTTATAATTTATAATTAATTAAATTTAATTTAAATATAATATATTATGTTAATTGCGAGATAGTCGAGTGGAGACACTCCAGCTTATTCTATTTAAAAATGAAGGGTATAAATTTTATCTTATAAAAAAACAGATATTTTTTTTATCAATTTAAAAATATTTTTAAAACATAAATTACATTATCTGTTTTTGTTTTTAGTTTAATTACTCAATTATCAATTGCTACTATTATATATTATATTATTAGTTATTTTATAAGAATAGAATAGAATTCAATTAATACCAAAATTCAAAATACTCACTAAATTAAAAAAAAAAAAGTTTCTAATTAGTTTTTAAGTGTAAAATGAAAATATATAAAAACGAACTGTTAATGAGCCTTAAAATTCTAACCGAAAATGGTGCAAGAACATCGCACTATTTCAATTTATGACTTTCTATAATAAAGGGAAAAAAATCAAATTTATATATTTATAATATCACAAAATAAAGTTGAATAGCGTTTTTTATTTTTTATTATTTTTTTTTTTAATATCTTATATAGTTAAAATGAATTAAATAGAAAACTAATTTTTGATTAGTATTATTATTATGTAAAATTTATACAAACTTATCATTTGGAAATATTTCGTTTTTTATTAATTCTGAGGATAATCAATTATAATTTTATTCAAATCGAAAAAGGAAATAATACTAATAAAAATGTCATTAGCATAATTGATTCATCCTGGATTTCAAATTAATGTATTAGATTGTTTAAATATTTCGTTCATCAATTATCACTGTAATTGTCAGGAACAAAATTAAAAAAAAAAGTAAGTAAATCTTGACAAAAAAAAAGCTCAAAATGTGGAGTCGACAGTCGACAAGAGATGGGTGATATGCTTTCCTGACAAAACCGAGACTCTTATGCATAATACGACATTTTAATTTTGGTCTAGGTTAAAAACAAAATTATTAGTAGTCTATGTTTAAAAATCTCATTTCCATTCCCCTCCAAGTGTCAAGTTACCCACTTGACTTTCAACAAAACGGGGTTAAGTTGAAACAAGCAGAAGGTTAATCGATACTGACACTAAATCGAGAGCAATTAGGGTGAGTTTTGCCCCTTTTGTCTCTTACATCTTTGGATGAAATATGGACTCAACTGATTTTAATCTTAATTGAGAATGAAGATATTTTAAATTCTTTAAGATTTCTAAAAATACAAAACTGTATAAAATATAAAACATAAAATTATCTTTCTGTTTATAAATTTAGAATGCATTTTTTCTAATAATTATTTATTATTTAGAGAAGATGTATATTTATTATTATTAAATTAAAATAAAGAAACAGTCAATACTTTAAAAAATTAAGATAAAGTAGGTTCTGTCTTGATTGTTTAGTATCTTTCTTTCTTTTTTTTTACCGACCGACGATAGTAACTTTAGTAGAAAATTGAAATACCTATATTGTTTTAAAAAATTGTGTTTGACTGCGTTTATTATTAATATCATTATAATATCTTCCATCTTTCTATTCTTTTAAACATAATTAATATCTCTCATTGTTATCATTGCATATTCTTTAAATCATCATTGATTATTCAATATATATGTACTATCATAGTATATTCAAAAATCAATTTCTATAATTTATTATTATTGAATTATTTATATTATCATATCATTAATTCTATGATTGGTTATTCATTTATGTATCGCTTACAATAAGTAATGTTATTTATTATAAAAATTGTATCAGACACAAATATGTATTAATTTCTCAAATTTGAGTAATTTGTATGGAATAAGAGAAATAACAATTTACTAGTGTATTTATTCAATCATTCAGAAGACAAGGACCTTCTTTAGACAGTCAATAATAATTATTTATTAAAATAAACTTTGACTCAAATTTATATTTTAACATAAGAATAAAATATAAGGCGCGTGCGTAGAGATTATCAATGAAGACTGATGAGCCAATCACGCCTTCAGTTAATTGATTATTGATCGTTTCACGAGTGGTGTGTTTGGTGAAATGAAGAGTTCTAGTGGGAGAAAATGGACAGAACAACCCAGGGGTTCTCCAATTCAAGTCGATCGAACAAGCGTTGAGTTTTGTTTGAAGAACTCTCGTTGTATTTTTTTTTTTTTTTTTCAGTAAAATGAATAAGAGCGAAAATACGAAGTAAAAAAGAGTGAGAGAAGATGCGTGTAAGGGGGTGGGGGTGGGGGTAGGGGTAGGGAGAAGGGAGGTGGTGGAGAAAGAGAGAAAGACTGGATGGGGTTAACCAGTCAAAAGGGGATTTGGCTATTCAATTCAGAAAAGTTGTTAAATCCTTTCGATTACATTTATTCAACTAGGCATGTTAGTATTGACATTTGCATAAGAACAAAAGACTGGGAATAAATTAAAAATGTCTTTTGATAAAAAATGTAACCACGTGAAAATATTTTAATTACTATATTTTAATAATCATCTTAATCGAGAGTAACAAACATATTCTATTTATATTGAAATAAAAAGAATTGTAATTAAGACAATTTCTCATTTCAATATAGTATTTCAAAGACAATGTCAATTTTTAAAATCTTTAGTCAATTTAGAAAAAAATATGTTTTTAACTTAAGTATTGAAATAAAAAAAAAAAAAAAAATCTGTACCTCTTGACTTTTTAATAAAAGACGATCTTTTATATGTTTATTTTGATGAGACATTTCTCTCTCTCTCTCTCTCTCTCTCTTTCTAAGTGATTGTAAAGCCTAGATTGTTTTTTCTCTTAAATAGACTTTAATCACGATTCGGAATGCTGATTTCAGATGGTCTTGAAACACCGTTAAGGTCATCTTAGGGATCCATGAGGTCCCAAGAGGCGTCGTTTAATTACCTCAGTTTGCTAAAGCAGAACAGAACGGGTAACACCCTAGGGCCTAGAAGTAGTGGGGGCATAGTCCACTTACACCAAATTATATATAGGATCCCATTTTAGACGGGTGGGTGTCTTCAACGAAAATTTACTTCGTTTGTAAGAAAACCAACGTCGAGAGTTAATCAGTGAAAGAGCTTTGTATTTACATCTGCTAGCATCCAAAACCCTCCTCCCATTCTGCATGTTATCGCGGTTTTAATCTTGAGGATTTGGAACAGATAATATATTCATTAAAAGGATTAGTTTTCGCATCATCAAAATTAGTAAATTAATTTGCTCAAGAAAATGAAATATAAAAACAATAAAAATATTATCTTAATTAAAGTTTATTTTAATTTTAATTCCCAGAAGTTGTTTTTAAATAGGTATATTAATGTGTCGCCTAAACCAATTTTATTTTTTATTTAAGTTTACAATTCACAATGTTTACAATTTTTCAGAAAATTACCTAAATTATTTATTATTAGAATTATTTATTATAAATGATTTATTAGAAAACACTTTTATTTTAAATGGTTTAGTAACTTACCAGTTATTAACTAAAACAATCAATGCGTTTCTAATTCTATTTAATACTTATATATACACCTAAATAGATATAGTCATATATAATTATATTGTACCTATATCCAGGGCCGGCGCTACCGGGGGTGCAACCCGTGCGGCTGCACAGGGCGGCAGAAAAGGGGGGGAGGCGGCAAGGTGTACTATTATGCTGATTTCCGGGCCGGGAGGAGCAAGATATGTGAGGGGGGGGGGGGCGCCAAACAAATGTTTTGCACGGGGCGGCAAAGTGAGTTGCACCGTCACTGCCTATATCAATGTGTGGTGTATGTGATGAGTAGAATTTATTAAATCTTTAAAAACCAAAAAAATATTTCTTATTTCACAATATATTTTTACTATTAATTATTAACAACCTAATCTTTATATATTATAATTTTTCCATAGCTATTTATTGTATTTTCTTATAAAGTAAGCTGAACAGTATCTGAATCTAAATTACAATTATTATTATTGTATAGGTATATGTATAGGTTCCCCTTTTAGCGAAAACATGATATGTTTCTTTGGTTGATTTCATTGTCTTACAACTGAAAATGGAATCCAATCAGAAGATGTGGAGAAACCGCGAGATCTAAATGTCTTGTTAAATAGGGATTCATAGAACAGATTTAATTAAAAGATAAGTATTTAGTTTCTATCCATAATTTAAGTTTTGCTAATTTTTCTTAATTCAAGCCTCATTCTTACTTGTTGTTTCATTTTTGTTGCAATTATTTGAAATTCACACTTTTTTGTTTATTTTTATTCGAAAACTTTCTATAAATGTTTTTAGAACAATCAGTAATACAAGAAGAATCTACAAAATAATTTTTAACTTTTCTGAGATAAACACAAATGTTACCCGTGAACTTAGCAACGAAAATATGAATCATTTCCCTCTATTCCATTCCGACACAGAACACAGAATGCCACTAGTCACTATCAACTCCGATTTAAGATTTCTAACGATAAGCATCTTGAAAATTGTACAATTATTACAATATAAATATAATCTACGAATTTTTAAATTAAGTTTATTCGTAAATATGAACAAATTTTATTATTTCTTTAATGATTTTTCATTAATCAATATAAAAAATGTTTTATTGCAATGATTAATTCTTCTAATTCTGTCAAATTTTTAGTTTTTTTCAGATACTCTTATTCGTTTATATTATTTTTATTCAATTAATTATTCTATATAATATTTTTTTGGTTTCAATACTAATTTGGTGAATATGAACAAATTTTATTATTTCTTTAAACTTTAAAATATTTAATTTCAATCATTCAAGTCCTTATACTCCCAGAATTCCAATCCTGACACATACTCGTGGTAGGATTGGGCAATGAAATCACATAATGTGCTTAAATCTAACATTAGTAAGATGGTAACTCATGGCCATCCATAGTAATATTATAATTACATAAACAGGCTAACTATGATACTCGATTAACGATATATCTTTTTTATAATATTTATGTATAATCGATATCAATAATTTAGAATTTTTAATAATTTAATTTATATCATATATAATTATTTTTATAACTTTATTCAAGTAAAAGAAAAACAATTTTTTAATTTCATCTCATTATTGTATAGTTAAATTTAAGGGAGATGTATCCAAAAATAGAAGAAATGGCCCTAAAGAGAGAAACACTATACATCTTACTCATCACAAGGAAAATTATTAATATCAATATATATATATATAATTAAAATATATAAAACAATTATTTTGCCAGTTGTATTATATGGTCTATGGACCTGGAAGACCAGAGTAGATTTGAACAGGGTTCTTCGCAGCATTTATGGGCCAAAGAAATATGAGGTCACCAGGAAATGGCGTAGACTCCATAACGAGGAATTGCATGACCTCTATGAGAAGGTTGCGTCGGGCATGAGACGTGGTAAAATGGGACTGGTGAAAAATATATTTGTTGGGAAATGTCCGCTTGGAAAACCAAGGATGCGATGGACAGACTACAGACCATGTAGGAAGGGACATGAGAGAGATGGGAGAAAATACTAGTTGGATGGGCACTTGAAGAAATGATGTTACTGCGGCCAAACAATTTCGAGATCCGTAGACCCACAAAGATAGATCTTTTAATTTTTAAAGATATCACTATTAAATATAACTTAACGATTTCTATAGAATTATCAATGAATTAATTAATACTTCTAATTATTAATTATTCAATAAAAGTTAGAAATTCAGAACTATAAAATAAAAGAACAAATAAAATTATTATATTTAATATATAAACAAATATAATTTTAATTCAAAAAATGGCCATTTTTTTAAATCCGCAGTGGCGCCTCTTATGGCTGAAACGAGTACTGTACTAACGCACCTATGTTCACGTGCAACATTTTAGTTTATCTCACGAAAGTTAATTATTCCAACCATAGACCAATTTGTATCGATTATTTTTCTTATAAATCGATATAGAATATATTATTGGATCATGTTTGAAATATTTAGCGAATTGATATTTTCATTTTAGTTGGGCTTGTGTTTTGTAGCATTTAAAGCTGTTAGTTTATTTTGTTATATTGTATAAGGTTATTTATTTGCAAGTTTTAACATACTAATGAACTAAACATATTATCCTACAGATTAAAACAGTTCTTATGAACTTTTTAAGTTCACTTAATACGCATTTAAGCACGCAGGTGTTGCCTCTTTTAAATTAATTACTTAGTGAACTTTCTTTTTACACTCGCCTTTTTCTAATATTATTTCATTTATGACCCATCCTCTTGCTCCCTTCTTCTCTCTCCATTCTCGTAATAATTCTCAACTTGGGAAATAATGAAAGGTAAAATGAATTATGTACTTAAAAGAATACGAAGAGATAAGGTCACAGTATTTATTCATGGCGGAATGTTAAATTCCAATATGAATTTCGGCAACCATCAATCTCTTAAAAGGGTTGGTTGGGTGAAAAAAAATCATGATGATCTCTTTTTTCGACTTGATGACTTAGCAGCCTCCATTCTTCCTTGTTTCTCGTCTTATTTTTTTCTCTTTCCATCCTATTCTTCCTGAGAAAAATGTTCTCAGGCTTTTAGAAAGAAAAAAAACTTGCCTCATTACCTTACTCAAGTGTAATTACACTCTGCAGTCTTGGGTGTATTTATTTTCCCGAATGATGTTCTCTACAAAGCTCACGGTATAGTGAAAAAGAAAGAAATGATGCCGATTGTTAGAACAATTCGGGCAGCTGTAACCAGCATATCCATTTATTCATGTCTTAACCCTTTGCATTCGTATGTCGCCTGTGTGGCGACATTATGTTTTATCGTTGCATTTCTATGCCATCTTACATTATTTTTATTTAGGATCAAATTATAGCGAGATAATATTCATTTAATTAAATTTATTTCCAATTAATTTAAATAATGTTTTCAAGAAATATGATATACAACTTACTTTTTTATTATTTTTTTTTGTATTATCTATAATCATATTTATTATCGTAATACGAGTATTTAATTATAAATAATAAATTTAATAAATAATTAAATAAATATTAAAATATATATATATATATATTAAGGGAATTTTTATTTAAAGACTACATTGTTTGCATAAATTATTTATTAAATTAAAAAACTGTTCAACGTTTCGACTGCTTATTCTGCAGTTGTTTTCAAGTGCCGTACGCTTTCCGAAAAATTGGCGCGAATGTCACTGCCTATATAAAGAAATGGCAAAATGTAATTTTCGACAGCAGCGCCATCTAACAATGATCTCAGTAAATATACATAAGGTTTCCGGAAGTCCCATTAGCGTGTCACCCTCTGGTCAGTCCGCTTGAATCGTAGCAAGCACAGAGTATCCGTACGGTACCTGAAAACGACTGCAGAATAAGCAGTCAAAACGTTGTACAGTTATTTTAATTTAATAAATAATTTATACAAACAATGTGGTCTTTAAATAAAAATTCCCTTAATAATTATCAAAATAACCACAAAAGCTTTAATAAATATCTATATATCGTTTACAAATTTTCACTATTTCATTACTTTTGTAGAGAACGCCATGCAGTAAATACTCCATTTGTCTAATTTATAATTTGTGTTATAATTTGAAATTGTTTACAATATAAAAATGTCCAAACAACATTTTCATAAAGAAATTATAAATGAAATGGAAAGTAGTGATGACGAATTTTATTTAGACTCGTATGACCATAAATTCCTCTGGTAGTGACAGACAGTTTTGAAGAAGAATTTATTGATTAAAATAAGGTCCAAGTCTGGCACTACACTGAATACCGCCACACAAGTGTGGTGTTCATGAGGATTCCTCGTCATTTAAAATAAAAAAAATAATTAAATTTATTACCAACAACGCGTTTCACAAAACGCATAGAAATATAAATTATAATAATTTATATTTTGTATCAATTTCTTTAATTTAAATCAGAGATCATAAATAAATTCTAACAAAATTTTGAATAATAGAAAATGTTTGAACATAATTTAATTTTTTTATGTTTGTAAGAGGATCCAACTATGGTGCACTTATAATGACCCACGATGACTGTGAGTTGTATTATTATATTATAAGTAAATTATGGGCGCCAAACTTTGGGTAAATTGTCTTTATCCCAGAAAAAAAGGGTGTTAAAAAAATTAAGGGAAAGGGAAAAAAAATAATGTTCGCACTAATACACTTTAATTAATAAATAAGTTGACCTGTGGCCAGGTCCGAACCGACCGACGGTTTGAAATAAATTAATTTCCAGCTACAGAATCAATTTCAAATAATTTTAATAGATCTATTAATGTAATAAAAACAGGCATATAACATAAACATTTTTAATTTTATTTTATTTATAATATATATGCAATACCAGGATGTGACGTCATGAATGGCTGGATGACGTCATATAATTTTAAATTAAGAAAAAAAACTAATAAAAATGATTTTTCTCGAGGATAAAACCAATACAAAGTGCATGATTCGTGATGATATGTAAAAAATCTCATGTGAAATTTGGTGTGAAAATAACCCTTCCCTTCCTATCCTCGATCGCTAATACTACCACTTCCAGTTTCCGGATTTGCACCAAAAATTGATCCATTCATCTCACTGATGCATTAAGTAAATATACCAAATTTCATCAAAATCCGTTCAGGCTGTACACATCTATACGGACAGACGGACGGACAGACATGCTAAAAATACTTTTTTCTGTTAAGAAAATGCATGATTCGTGGTGATATATAAAAAAATCTCCACATGTGAAATTTGGTGTGGAAACAATACCTCCCTTACTATCGTCGGTCGGTAAAAAAGTTTAAACAGATTAAATATAAGACATTTAAATAAAAAAAAAATAAGATAATGTGATTCACTATTATTACAGGGAGTAACAGGAATAGTTATCACAGGGTGTGATGATTTATAAAAAAAGATTAATTATATCACGGGACAAGCTCATATCAGGATGATATGTCTTTTTCAACTCCCAATTCTCAACTGACAAAAATATCAAAACTTGGAGGGAGATTGTTCCTCCCCTTAGTCGAAATATTATATCTATATACATATATTACATTTTAACATTAATGCGACAAAATAACTTTGTTAATATAATAAGAAAAATAGAAAAACAAAATAAAATGAATAAATAAAAAAATATAAATACTTTGTCCGTTACATGTTGTATTATCTTGAAACATTGTGTGTTTTTTTTTTGTTTTTCTTATTCACTGTTTAAGAAGTAATTAAAATATTTCTAAATACGATTAATGAAGTAGGTTCATACAGCAATCTTCTATGATTATAATAATTAGGATATATGAATTTGTCATAATTTATACATTCTTCTTCATTATGCATTATGTCCCCATTGGGAATAACAATAGAAATGTACTCGTTATCTTTAGTGGAGTGGTTCTTATATTACTATTTGTGATTCAGCAAGAGTAAACCATTTCGGTGCGAAGTTCAATCAATCAAAAGTTGTTTCTTTGTTTAATAAAATAAATAAGTTACGAATGTTCAAAAGAATTAATAGGTCTTATGAACACAAATACGATACAGTGAACAAGCATTGTTTAAAAAAAAAAAAAAGATTGAAAATTTGTTGCTTCGCAAATGTTTTTTGAATCCTAATGCAAAACCTTTCCAATACTATAAAACTCATATAGAACAGAATAACTATGAAAAAAACTTGAATGTTATTTGATTCATATTTTTTGATGGATAATTTTGACTTTAATAAAATAAACTAATTATATTTAATTATTTTACTTTTTTAAAAATTAAAAAAAAAAAATAAAAAAAATTATAAAATAATAATAATAAAATAAATAATGTTTTATTATTTTAAAAACACAGTCAAAAGCTAGAAGTTTAAAAAATTTTATAATTTTTTTCTAATATCTGCCGCCCCTAACAGAGTGGCGCCGGAGGCAAGTGATCCTTTGTCACACCCCCATCGCAACACTATTGATAGTAATCAATATAATTAATAAATTGTATTTTAAAAATATGCATTTATTATGATTTTAAAACTTTTTCTTCTTTTCCAAATTATGTATACCGAAAATAACATCATCTTATTCAAGATCATAGAATATCATCATTTTTATGCTCAAATTAATAAATTTCCAATTATAATATACACTAGGCACTAGAAAAAAAGGAAAAAAATATATAATAAATAGAATTTATGATAATAAATTTTATTATGTTATACATAAATGATAATCTCATAAAATTGTTTTAAATATCTTAAGGCAATATTCCATGCTCAAATCTTGTTTGAAAGTCAATAAGGATTGGCGATAAACACCTTAGCTCTGAATCTAACTAAACAAACTCCTAAATAACAAGTTAGTACAACTCTTGACATATCAAGATGAAAAACTTTAATATACTGATACGCGCGCGCGCGAGAGAGAGAGAGAGAGAGCTAACAAAGTTTAGTCTACTTTCTCTGATGGACTAAGATGTATGGTCATTAAAAAGAAATAAATATATTATTCAATTATAAAATGAAAAATACATATATGGTTTAGACAAAGTTTTTTAGAACAAATTTTTAAATATCTAATTTATAAATAAATATACAAAAGTATTTTTTTTTAATTATCTCGTTCTCTCTCTCTCTCTATATATATATATATATATATATATATAGGTATTATATAGGTATTAAATCCGAATAACCAACTAAAATGTAACTATCTCCTTTAGCTTGAAATTTATTTCTTCTTGGGTATCTTTCGAGAGAAACAACTTTACTTCCAAAAGTTCTCATAAAGCCAACATACATACGGTTTTTGGCCAAACTTGATAAGGAGGTTTTGGATATTTTAAATTTTTGGTGAGACATCTATTTCAAATAAAATAGTCATATTTACGTCTTTTGCCCGCAAAATTTGAGGTAATTTTGGTTCCACTAACATCTCTATTGCAATTTGCTCGCTGAACAATACTACTATTTTATTGCGGAGTATACTTAACTGTTAGTTGCCTTTTATTCCATATTTTTGTAAATAATTTATAAATTCATTTGATAAATATTATTTTGCATTATCTGTTCGTAAAGTATTAATCAATTTTTCCTGTTTGTTTTTCCAACTTTTTATTTATAAATTTAAAAAAATGAAAATATTTCAGATTTATTCTTTAACTTATAAGATGCAATGTACCTTAAACAATCATCTATAAACTTAGAGAAATATTTGGCTCCTCTTAAAGATGATATATTGAATGGTCCACATATATCATAATGTATCAATCCAAATAATTCTTTTTTTCCTATTATTTGAAGTTTTTTTAAATGGAAGTTGATGACTTTTCTTTTTTACAAAATATTTCGCACTGCGAGATATTTCCATTGTATTTTAAATTAAATCCTTTTAGCATATCATTATATTGTATTTTTTGTAAATCATTAAAATTGAAATGTTCTATTCTATGATGCGATCTAAGTAAGTTTTCATTCCTTTCTGAAACGGACATGGAAAATTCATTAGTATTAATTACATACCAGTTTCCTACCCTCTTAGCTTTTAGAGCAACTGAATCATCTTTTCTGGGAAATTTATCAAATAAAACCGAATATCCATGGTCAGTGGCAGATGAAATTAAAAATAAATTATTTTTAAAATCCGACTACATATTATATTTTCCAATTTGACATTTTTATTCTTTAAATTTAAAATCATTTCCCCAATTCCAGTATAATTAACTTGTTGATTTGATACAGTGTATACTTAACCAATTTTATTTTTATTTAATTTTGCAAATACATTTGAATTATAACAAATATGACTTGCATTGATTCATTATCCATTATCCAATTTGAAGGTTCAATTTGTTCAGCCTTATAAGCAATCGCAGTCATTGCAACTTGATCTCCTTTATTAAAAGTTAAATTTGATTTATTATTACAAAAAAGTTGGAGAACTCTAGTATAATATTTTCCTAAAAAAAAAATATATTTGTTAAATACATTTAGATTATTTTTAGTATATTTATAAAAATTATTTTTATTTTTATTTTTAGAATAAAATACTTCATCAGTTAAATTATTAGTTTTATCCATTTCCTCTCGACGGGCTTCTTCTTTAACTAGTTTGGCAGTAAGAGAATTTAATAACATTAGATTAGATCATAGGTTCTTAAACTTATGTACTCCACGGACCCCCACTTGAAAAAATTTTTTTTGACGGACCCCCATCACAACTTTAGGTACTTTACGTCATTTTATTAATTAATTTCTGGCTTACGATCTCATAAGGACAAGGATATATGATGAATATTTCTAACAGTGATTGGTGAATAACGATTTTTTTGCATATTGTAGAACACATTTTATTAGAAATTATAATATTGAAGAAAGAAAATACAAACATTGTCATAGCAACAAATCTCACAAATTATAATGGGTACTTACATTAAATTCATATAAATATTTTATAATTTTTTTCAGAAAATATTAAATAAGAAATATTTTAAAAAATAACTGCATCTATCTCATTAAATATAACTTACATATTTAATGAGATGTATGCAGTTGTTTTCTTGAAACAAGAATCTCAATATCTGGCTTAATATTGGAAACTTTTAATCTAAGATCCGGCTCTACATTTAATTTGTTTCTATATTTAGACTTAATATAAAATAGTACCGAAAAAGCTTGTTCGCATAAATATGTTGTGCAGAATGGAATCAAGTGTTGAAGTGCTTTATTTGCAAGCGCAGGATAATCTGACCTGAGAAGTAACCAAAAGTTGCTCAATTCAGTTTTGTTAAATTTTAGTTTATAAGTTGTATCACATGATAATTCCACGAGAATATCTTGTTCAGGTGCAGATAAATGTTTAGCATTTGTAATTTCCATATTAAATGGATCTCTGATCCAGTTATTGCAAGGATCAGGAGTAGAAAAATACTTCCTGAAGTTGCTTTTCAAAGTAATTAAATGTTCAACAAATAATTGACGCGTTTGATTAAGCAATTTTTCACTGGAGCTTTCTATGAAATCATTGAGAGTTGGAAAAGACTCATATACACCGTTCTGGATGCGTTTCGACCACAAGTCGATTTTTTTAATCATTGCTTCTATTTTATCTTCAACTTTAAATATATTTACAACAGTACCTTGCAGGCTCAAATTAAGTTCGTTCAATTTTGTAAAAATATCAGTCAAGTAAGCCACCTTAGCTAACCAGATAAAATCATTGAAACATTCGGTCAGTTCAAAATGCGCATCTATTAAAAACAATCGTATTTCATCTCGAAGCTCAAAAAGGCGAATGAGTACTTTCCCGCGGGACAACCAACGTACATCTGTATGTAATAATAAATGTGTATGTTGACTACCCATTTCCTCACACAAAATTTTAAAAACTCTGGAATTAAGTGGACGAGCCTTAATGAAATTGACAATTTTAACTACTTCGTCTAATGTTCTTTTCAAATCTGGTGACATATTTTTGGCTGCTAATGATTCTCTGTGAATGCAGCAATGATTCCAAACAACCTGAGGCGCAACATTTTTAATAAGAGCAATCAATCCAGTTCTTGTACCTGACATTGCACGAGCACCATCAGTGCAAATTCCAACACATTTTGGCCACTCTATTTCATTTTCGGTTATAAAATTATTCAAACTGTTAAATATGTCATTAGCTGTCGTTCGTGAAGGTAGTGAATCACAAAACAATACATCTTCTTGTATTTGATTTTCAAACTCATATCTAATGAAAGCTAACAAATTGGCATTATTAGTGACATCAGTACTTTCATCCAAAAAGTAATAGTGACTTTTGCGCACTCTCGATATTAATTCTTCTTTTATATTACATGACATGTCTTCAATCCTATTCTTAACCGTATCATTTGATAATGAAATCAAATTTATATCGTTTGCTGCTTTAGTTCCTAACATTATATTTGTAATTACTTTTGTAGCAGGAAGAATTAATTGCTCTGCTATATTATGCGGCTTTCCTGCTTTAGCAATAAGTAGAGCTACTTCATATGATGCCATTACTGCTTTCTTACTCATACCACCAGATCCCGTCTTTACCATCAATTTCTGACTTGAATTAAGTTCTTCTTTTTTCATTTTAAAAAATTCGATAGACTTACTAACATGCTCGCTGTGCTTTGTTTGTAAATGACGTCTGAGATTAGCAGGTTTCATACTTTCATTGGATAAACTTTCCTGACATAGAACGCAGACTGGTCTTTCCACATCATTGTTGCAAATATAAGTAAATCCAAATGATAAATAATCATCCGAATATTTTCTAGTTTTGCGTTTCTTGGTAGAGTTTGCTGTTGATGCCTCATCATCTGATTCTTTCCGTTTCTGTGTTGAACCAGTTTGTAGCCAACGATCCATTTTATGGAGTAATTTATTAACATTGAACTACAATAATATAAATATAATATAAATATAATATAAATATAACGAATTATTATTTACTAGCTATGTTTTAATATGATTTTAAATGAATGTTTTAATATCATTTTAAATGAATGTTTTAAATCATTTTAATAAATGTTTTAAATCATTTTAAATAAATGATTTAATATCATTTTAAATGAATATTAATTTATATAATAAATATATTTCGTAATTTGATTCTAAAATATTATTAATTTCGTAATTTGATTCTAAAATATTATTAATTTCGTAATTTGATTCTAAAATATTATTAAAATAAATATTTTTTATTCATAAAACTAACTTATACTTACTCTCAAAAACAGCCTTTCTGGGAAATTGCAAAATGTGTTTAGTGTTTTTATAAAATAATGATCATGCAAATTACACTAAAAATTAAAAAAAATTATTAGCTATAATAAACTATTATTAGCTATAATTTAATTATAATTAATTAAATTAATAAAAATAATTTAAAGATACAACTCGTTGAGAAATGAACTTATAATTAACATTAATAAAAATAATTTAAAGATACAACTCGTTGAGAAATGAACTTATAATTAACATTTGCTTTAAAACTGTTTAAAACCCCAGAGTGGACGCTGACAATTTGGGTTTTTCCGGGTAAGACTGTCCCCTCCCCTGGTTTTCCCCAATAACAAAGTGAAAGAAAATTCCCTTATATGCCTCCCCTTCCGAGCCCCTAAGAGGGGTTATTTTAAAGGAACAATCGAAAAATGATTTTAAATGAATGAATGGATGAAAATTCAAATTTTATATATAGTTTTTTATATATGTTTATTTATTCACAAAAAATTAATTGACATAATTATCAATTTAATAAAATAAAATAGTATTATTAATAGTATTAAATTATAGCCGTAATTCTCTAGGAGGATATAGTTAAACAATGAACTTTAAATATTTATATATGTATATATTTTTACGATGATTTTTTTCCGAGGACCGCGGACCCCCAGTAAAGGCTTCGCGGACCCCCAGTAAAGGCTTCGCGGACCCCCAGGGGTCCGCGGACCACAGTTTAAGAACCACTGGATTAGATAGAAATAATAGTAATAGAAGTAAGATAGGAATTTGAATTCCTGCTTGATTCAATTTTCCATTAATTTCTAAGAATTTATTTATATATTTTGTTAATGAGATTGATTTTCTTATTTAAATCTATATAATTGTTTAAATAATACATTTTTCCTTACCAGACCTTGAGATTCAAATATAAATGTAAAATCATTTTAAGATATTCTAGGAATCTTTAGAAATAGTGGCATTTTTAATTTGATTTTACGCTAAGTATAATCAGTGCTAATGCTTTTTGATCTTTGGATATTCATTCATTTGCATTTTCTTCTGTTTTAATTTTTATTTCTGAAACATAATTTCACAAATCATTAAAAATTACAATACTTTTCATTTGTAGTTTCCATGATTGATAATTAGATTCACTTGTTTTTCAATATGTATAAAATTCATTAGCAGCTGACATATTTATTCGAGGAATTCCTTTTGATTTTCAATTTTATCTTTTTAATTTATTGAATCACTCAAACATATATGTTATTCATTAATCATTATTTATTGTGCGTTCTAGATAAAAGAAAATTGGCTGGGCGCATAATCGAAAACAGTACACAGTATGTTAGTTTGTTACAACTATATATTCAAATTATTCAGCAAAATGTTAATACCACAGAGCATCAGTCACCATCACTATTCAAAAAGAAAGAAAGAAAAATAAAGATTAACCTGTCAAAAATATAAACTTTATATATAAATAAATTGAACCAAATTGAACTAACATTTGTATATATGAATAAGCGCGAAGTTATAAATTTTAAAAAATAAATAATATAAAAAAAAAAAATTGCATATTTTTTATATTAAATTTATATTCATTGTTAACTTTTAATAAATTTTATAAGCTTAAATTTAGTTCAAAATACTGTTCATATAAAGTATTCAAACATGCAAAATGTTTGCCGTTTCATTTATAAATTTATATATCTATATTTCTATTATAGATTAAAAACATACATACTTTTAATTTATTTGATTAAAATAGCAAAAAGAGAAAAAGATTTTTTCGAAAATAAATACAAGTCGCTTCTTTTTATCTTTAGTCTAAGCTACTAATAAAAAACTTTTTCGTGTTCAAAAGTTCTTTTATGTTTTAAACGTGTTTCTTAGATTGCTGTTATGTCTTTCATTACGTGCATTTTATTATACTTTTTTATTTAATATTCAAAAAAACTAAAACAAAAACAATTATTATTACTAGATAAAATACCATCAATGAAAATATTAACTTTTCATAGGTCTCTTGTTTCCAAATATATTTTTTAATTTTTTTAATAATATCTTATAATCACTCAGTAAATTGTCTTTGTATCTTCTAAAATACTTTTCTCTTTATATATATATATAAGTTTCCAATTTTATAATAAATGAAAATAAATTTAAAAATTCTAATTCTCTTTTATATTTGATTGTAATAGATATCGTTGTATTGTCGATCGATATATTCGATTTAATAAATATTCTATTTAAATAAATAAATTCTTTTAAACAATTATTTCAATTAAAAATTGCAAATGGCGTCTTTTCGGTCCTTTGTTGACCTGCCCTGGGCGGTTCTCTGTCAGTGACAATGACAGCAAGGACAAGTCCAGCTGATGGATGAATGGTCCTTGCCAGAGGCTGGAGCCGACAGCTACTCAGGCCGATGGGTTGCTGATTAAATCCTAAATCCGAAACCTCTAAACCCTCCCCCGCCCAAAATCCACTTGATAACCGAGACAGATACGGAGATCTCCGGATCAACTGCAGAATCCTCTCCATAGATACCATTGTGATAAAAACTATTATTCCATAAAATTTAGATTTATAATATACTATTTTAATTAAATTAATGGATAGGTAAGAGAATGTTCATTAATATAATAATTTTCTTTAAGTTTCTTTTCAAATTCAATTATATATAATTATTATTCTTAGTAATTTATTTTTAATTGATATAATTAATTTCTATATTAATGTGATATCCATATCCATATATATAACTTTCTGTATTTCCATAATATATATAAAAATGCTATTTTTATGCTTATATATTACAATATATATATATATATATATGGATTTTTGTGAAATATGATTAATAAACTTGTAAGAATATAGGAAATAGGTTAAATAAAATTTTAATTATAAAACTTTTCCTGATAATCTAAATTCAAAAGTTTATTATTTATTGATAATAACAATAAAAAAATAATATATAATAAATATAATTAAATTAATAGTAAAGAATAAAATGTAGATAATAACAATTTAATCAATGTAATCCTAGTATTTAATAGTATTATTATATAAAACAATTTAATTATTTTGTAATTTTTTTAATTAATTAAACATGATATGATTATGTGATCACATTAATCAAATCAAATATGAATGTGAAAAATAAAAATAAAAAAAAAAAAAATAATAATAATCCTTTCAATCGAATCAAATTTGGGTCAGATTTTCAAAATTTTCGTTACAATATTATTTTGAAATAAATTATTTACATTATTTATAAGATATATATTGGATTTTTATATTTTTGGTATAATCAATTAAATATAATCATTTCTTCAAAGAAAAAATAAAAAAAAAACATTTCATTTAATTAAAGTCTTTATAGAAAAAATAAAATTTATATATTTATCTGTTGAGGGGATAGGAAACATATAAAATATCCTAAAAGGCTTCAAGGGGATAAAAGTAAAAGGGTTGGAGGCGCGCTGCTAATGTGTGCCATTGAATAAAGGATGATGCCGTCGCCATTTCAAATGCATGATGCGTGGACGGCAAAATTACTAGGCGGGTCACGTGGATGGCAACAGGTCTGCCCCAGGAGGGTCTGGCAACCAATTTACTACCCACTTACTACTCTAGCTCTTTTAATTATTTCCCTAGTTTCATGATAAGTTATTTACACCATGGAATCATAAATTTATTAAACAAGTTGAAATTTTAATTATTTTTTATTTAACATTTTAAATTTTAAATAAATGAATAATACTAAAGGGAGTGAAAAGACAATCGTACATGAATATACTTTTAAAACATTAAACCTGAAAAAACACATATTATATATAGCTAAAAAAGTTAATTAGATTGTGACAAATAAATATTATTTATTATTATATAAAGAAAATCAAATAATCAATGATAAACACGTGATAGCCACGTGGGTCTGGAATTGGAAGCTCAGCTTTAGTACCAGCCCTGCCACCTAGTGTTGAGTTTAGTTAAGCTGTTCCTTTTAGTTCACAAAATGCTCGTCGTGTGGCGACTCTTGTATGAAATAAATTATTATTTCAATATTTTTTTTCCAATAAATAAAATAAAAAAAAAAAATTAAAATTCTGTTAAATGAATGAAAATTTTTTGGCATTATAATAATTAATTAAAAATTATATTTGAAATATTTTAAAAAGAAATTTTAAAAATTAATTATAATAAATATCTATATTATATTTGCAATTACAGACTTAGCGTTTCATCACATTCATTTGTGACATTCGTGCCGATCTCACATTGAATTTTCACTAAAATTTCATTTTATTTCAAACTATTAAAACTTTTAAAATCTAGAAATAATATTTAATGGTAAAACATGTTTTATTTAGTTAATATTCATTTATTTAATTAAAAAATAATTGTGAATAAATATTAATACTTGTAATTCTTTTGATTTGTTTATCGTTATAAATCAAATTTTCTAGGCTCCTTTTTATATATTAGAAATAAAAAATATCTGGGAATGCTAGGAAGCATTACTATCAACGAAATTGCATAAATAATAATTAATATAATTTATCTTATCTTCTTATGCTTGTAAAAATTGTTTGAATGTTTGTAAATGGGTTCTCAAAAACCGCTCTAACGATTTTTTGAAATTCACACCAAAGATAGTATTTATAAAGAAAAATTAAGTTTTATTGATCATATCTCTGGAAAAATACATCTTCATTAGTTTTTTCTTAATTTAAATTTATATGTGTCTTCACAACCACCGCCTGTGAGATATATATCTATTCTTAAAATAAAATTATAAAAATATTTATATTATATTCATATTTGATTTTTTTTATTTCATTAATAGATATACATTTAAATTATTTGAAATTGTTTCACACAACGTCTAAAAGAAGATTTATCTTTATATTCGATTCGATATATAGTAGGAGAATTAAATGACATCATCAATTTATTTTAGAACGAATCCGTAATCAGTATATATTAGATAAAACATTTATTTGTTTTTGGGTACTTATTTTTAATATATTTTAATTTAATCAGTAAATTAATTATATCTTATTATTGGAAATGTTATATCTATCTATCTCTATGTGTCCCTTCGTATATTGTGATTCCAGCCATCTTACTTACTTGAAAATGAAAATCCAATTATGAGATCAAAATTAAAATTATTTATTCATATTATTTTGAATGTTTTCGTGTTTTATAAATAAAAATAAATATACATATTCTTTGAATGACAAATTCCAATTTATATGATCTTAATATATTGTGAGAATTAGATAATGTAGACAGAATGAAAATGTCTATAATAATGTTCCCAAACGAAATTTAAAAAGACCACTTTACATTTACACATTTTAAGCTCTAATCGAATCCAAATCCAAATCCACAGACACACAGATAAATCATATTTTAATTTTTATATAACCAAGAAATCATTTTTTCACTTAAAATATAGTTGTAAAGCCCAAATCTTTGATCCATATAATATCATCGACTGGGCCACTACCATAAGGAGTCTTCTTTTGCTCTGACTAGGGCCACCTGTATTTGCCATTAGTCACGAAAAAATAATATTAAATTGTATATAAATTTAAAAATTAGAATATTTGAATTTGTTTAAATTTTAATACATGTAATCAATCATACATTTAATAATTGTAATAAATAATTAAAGAATTGTATATTAATATTTTTTAAAGGGTCGAGCGAGAACTCGGTGTCTCAAGTATTAATATTACCAGCCAAACCGAATAATAATGAATCATTTTTTTTTAACTTAAGTACCGAGCCGAGGCTCGGGGTCCCGGTACTATAATTTATAATTATAATGATTATTTCAGTTGATAAAACATTTTATTATATATTTTTTCTAAAACTTGCAGTCATCGCTGTAGCAGTAGCAGTAAATTAATTGTAAGAAATATATCATCATATTGGACTGATATTTTAAAAATTGAAATTATGTCAAAATTTAAATATGTAATTATTAAGAGAATTTTTATTAAAAGACCACATTATTTGTATAAAATTATTTATTAAATTAAAATAATTGTACAACGTTTCAACTGCTTATTCTGCAGTCGTTTTCAAGTAACCGTACGCTTGCTCCGATTCAAGCGGACTGATGATCAGTCCGCTTAAATCGGACTGATGATCAGTCCGCTTAAATCGGAGCAAGCGTACGGTTACTTGAAAACGACTGCAGAATAAGCAGTTGAAACGTTGTACAATTATTTTAATTTAATAAATAATTTTATACAAATAATGTGGTCTTTTAATAAAAATTCTCTTAATAATTATCAAAATAACCACAAAAGCTTTAATAAATACATTTAAATATGTATTTTTTAACTAATAGTGAGAGAGAAAGAAATTTTAACAGTTTAAATTGTTTATCAAAAATATTTATTACATATTTCTATAATCTTTAGCAGGGGCGATCATTTTTTATGTACTAACAAAGATCGACTTTTTATCTTAAAAATGTGTTGTTGCTATCTACCTACTAAAATCTTGACATTTTAATAGATTTGGGTACTTCTTGCGTATAATAAATGATAATATAATATATATAATATTTATTATTTATTGAAAAATAGCCCCACAAAAAATACAGATTTATTTTTATGTTATTAATGGGAACCAACCAACCAACCCTTCATAATTTAGTGTATATCCAAACAAAGATAATGCTAATTAGTCTTCCGGATGGGAATCAGTAAGTAGGAAACAATGTTTAGTTTTTTCGTCAACTTTAAATATGAACAATTCGATTCACATAGGCAAGTATGTGGATTCAAAAAAACAAACAAACAAACAAAAACCGTTTCGAAATCGACTTGGTGGCCTATAATAGTTTGAATTTTTTTCATTTAACTTTTAAGATCATTTTTTTAATAGAATCTTAATAATTCTCAGGAGAATTAAGTTAAAAGAAATAAAGATAGAACAATAAGTATTTTAGAAAGTTTTTCTTCATAACATTTTTGTTCTGTTTTATATTTTTAATATTGGAATATTGTTTTATTATATAAAAGGAATTAATTAAATCAAGAGAGTTCATCCAAATCATGATAACAATAACATATAAAGAGGGTATATATTCATTTCAATAATTTCAGATCATCACAGAATATTTATTTGAATGAATTTTGATATTTAATAATTTATTAAATTGAAAATTAAAAAAACATACACTTTCAAACAAGTTAAGGTGATAATTGAAACCATTCAACTAGATACAAATTATAAGTTTGTTACAAAGCAAAAATAATTTGCCAAATTAATTAATATTTAATGAATATGCTCTCAAATTAGAATAAAAAAAAAAAAAAAAATTAATCATGGGGACTTTGTAATTCTAGATCAAATCTATTCACAGCAAAACTTTGATAGCTAATTACAAACATAGTCAATGGCCATATTCATTATCTATTTTTTTATTTTATCCTTATTTAAATGGTGAATTATTTATTAGTTTTTCTTTTTACCTTTCATTAATATGAAATATTAAAATTTTTCAATCTCATATTGTTTTTTTTTTTTTATATAATTTTAATTAATAAATTTTATTAAAATTGTATGCAATTGTAATCAATGTAAATTATTATTATGAACTAAAATTATTTTAATGATTTTAAAATACATAATTTACTTACATCTTTGAAGTTTTTTCTTAATAAAAATTTTACATTGTAGATATTTATTTTCTAAAGAATGTTAATCAAATAGGATTGTTTTTATATACGAGATACATCATTTGACAATCAGAAATTAAATTTAAAAGAAATGCAATTTTATTGGTTTTTCTAGTCATTGACATAAACTTTAATAATTATTCTATTCATGATTGTTAAAAAATGGGTTTTTTTTTCTGTTATCTATATGTGTGTGTTAATAAAGAAATTGAAAAAATTTGTTAAATTTTGATAACATTTTGATATTGAGTTCATTTCATTTATATTATAATTTATAACTAATATCATATAATTAATTATATGAATTGAATTATTAATATTAAGAATACAATATTTTATTTGTAAATAAATAATAAAAATTATGTTAGTTTTTTTAAAATTATATTTATAGCAAAAAACCAAATTATATATCTCACACACACAAAAATTAATCAATCAAACCAAAACTCTTCATTCTATTTCAATACAAATAATCAATGCCTGCATGATATTACAAAATATATACATTAATATATTAGAGAATGTATCTGATGCAAAGCCAAAGATCAAAAGGTTTATTATAAAAGGATTTCACATAATATTGACTTTATTAGAATTTCTAACCAATATTATAAATTACTAGCAAATATAGGAAAAAAATAAAAAATATATATATATACCTCGTATGTATCAATATTAAATACAGTTTAATTGTAATCAATTCAATTTGAACAAATGAATCTATTCAAATGGATTGGATTTAATTTACAATCATTACTATCTCGCCAGAGATAGTATTGCGATCATGAAAATTTTCGATGTTGAGATTTTGATGTTTTTATACGTTTTGAAGGTTCCTGAATCATTTTCACTAAGGTTGAGAAAAATGTCTGTGTGTGTGTATGTGTGTGTGTATGTGTGTATGTGTGTATGTGTGTATGTATGTAGGCAAGATTACGCAAAAACGGTTTGAGCTAGAATGATGAAATTTGGTACATGGACATTATTCAAAATTCATAGTTTTCTATCAACTTTTGAGAAATGTAGCTCAACCGGAAGAGGGTCATTACCTACAACGTTTTGATTTTTTTTCCTCTAAAGTGACCGTAAAAATAAAGATATATGTTTGATAATTTTTCACATGATTAATAATTATATAAAACTGCTATATATAGAATTTCAGCTTGATTGATTCGCTGAAATTACCAGAATTAATTTTTTAACACTGAAAATCTCACGCGTCAACACGTGACGTGGTGCCATCAACAAAAAGCCAAACATGCGCTGGTTTAATATTTATTATTTATTATTTATAATTTATAATTAATTAAATTTAATTTAAATATAATATATTATGTTATTTAATCCAATTCAAATTGCGAGATAGTCGAGTGGAGACACTCCAGCTAATTTTAGATTGCAATTAGGTATCTTAATAAAATCAATTGAATTATTTATTATTTTTTTTAGTTTACAGTCTTTTAATTTTTTAAAAATTTGTTGTTTTTTTCTTATTTCTTACTAAAATATACATTTGTTTTTATTTTTATTATACCCCATTTATAGCCAATTTATTAAGTTAATATTGAAAAAAAAAGCAAATTTTAATATTTTTATATGGTATAATAAAGTAGCACAAGGGGGATATTAGAGCCAAGTTGAAAGCATAAAGTTTGATTATTGTTGAATTTGTAATACAAAACCGTATAGTTGAATAGACCAAGATTCTGGTTTTAACCTCCTAAAGTCGACTTCGCTTATATCACTGACATATTCATTTTTACATTTATTACCAGAGACGGTGGCTCGCTTCGTATCCTCATATTAACAATATTTGTCAGCAAATTGCCAATATTTTATGTCAAGGTAAATTTTTGTTCTGTTTCATTGTATGACTTTTTGCGAGGGAAAAATTACCCTTTCGAAGCAATACAGAGGGTGAATTCAATATTAAATAATAATTCATCATCATTGTTTGCAATGAAAAGTGATGTTGAAATAAAAAAAAAAAAAAAATTACCTTTGTATGATGTATGTACAATATACAATACATATCCATACATATATGTAGATATATAAGAATTTAATTATGTTTAATTATTTATTTATTATTATTTTTTGCAGAAACATACAAAGGAGTCGATACTTAAAGTTAATATTAATTTACATTTTTATTTTTATAGAATACGGCCTTGGGTTTAGGGGAGTAAATATAATTTATAATTTTTATACATATAAAAATTTGATTTTTTTAGACAATTGATATTTTGAATTTTTTCCCTTTTCCTTTCTCAAATTGATTAAATTTTGTATATTTCTTTTATATCCAAATATTTATTTTAATAATATTTTAGAAAAAAATAACTGCGAAATCTATACCTGTATCATTCTCCACAAAAAAAAAACCAAAAAAAAAAAAACAAACATGAAATTAGCAACATGATAATTAATACATATGAATAATTATAAATGAAGAAAATTTACATATTATTTCTTTTATTTCCCGACGAAAAGAACAAGTGCAGATTCCCCTTTGCCAACTCACTAATTGGACCGTTCTTTGATCTCAGGAGGAGAGTAGTTGTGTAGTATCCATGTTAGGCCCGATTCACACACAAGTGGCGTATGGCACTGGCGTGGTTCTGGCGTGGTTCTGGCGTGGAACAGGTTTGTTAATGTAATTGCGTTAGCTTATGACTCAATACACACAGATATGGCGTGTTGGAGGCGTGGAAAATGGCACGAAGACCACTCCAACTCCACTCCGACGCCACCGGTGGCTCGTAGGACTGGCACGCCACTTCTAGACCATTTCATTATTCATTTCAACTTTTTAATCAAATTTTATATTTTGCCAGCATTTAATTTTAAAAACGTGTTTTTTGTGTTATCATCATTGTTAACGCCTCTCTCTGATTTTGATTTATTTATTTAATGTCAATTTATTTTTATATAATTTTTATAATTTTTTCTTTCATATATATATCTTTATATATATATTTTACTAGCTGATCAGAACCACGCCAGAACCACGCCAGTGCCATACGCCACTTGTGTGTGAATCGGGCCTTACACAGTTACAAAACGACGCTTAATGTGGTGTTTTGTGGATTCCGCTGCAACAACACTACAGATCGTCCATGCAGCAACTCACACGATTTCGTTTTTGATCAATCGTGAGCACAATCGCAGATGCCAACTCTACTAGCAATCTCACGCACCTTTACTCTTTTAACATTTGTTCATCCACATGTCATGGATTTTATCAAAGATTTTTGGTGTAGTGACCGAAATAGGATGTCCAGAACGTTCAACGTCACTTGTATCCATATGGCCACTAGGAAAATTTTTAATCCACTTTTAAACCGTAATCAGTGTCACCACAAAATGTTAATCAAGCTTCTCTTTAGTTTCCTGAGACGATTTGCCTTTCTTATGAAAGTAATAATGTTTAATCAACACACGAAATTCTTTTTCGTCCAAGTTTTAAAAATCTCTCTATCTGGCTAAAACTTGGAGCGTGTTCTTCAAAGATGCTACTAACTGTGAAAATAACGAAACGAATAGCCCTTTCACTCTGACTTTGCACGGACTTTTCAAATCATTCTTGTTTCAAATATTATTTAAAGTGCAATAAATTTTAATAACAACGATATATAATTTGTTAATAAATTAAAAATTTATATTTTAAATTATTAATTATTTAACTATTCTATTATAACATGTTTTTTTTTAATTAAGCAAAGTTTTTACAAATGTATTTATTTTATTTTTTTATAATTTTTACAAATTATCTTAAATATTAAATATAAATATAGTTTTAAAATTTTTCGAATTTTTTATATATCAAAAAATCATTGAAATATTTTGTATTTGTTTTTAAAAATTATTTTAAATATATATGATCTCATGAATATATTATATATATATATAATTTATTGTACTTTATTATATACCTACTTATCATATCATATTATACTTGCAAATAATCAAACACTTTCATTATTTAAATAAAAAAATTAACTTAATTTTAAATTTTAAAATTTTTTAAAAATTAATTTTTGAAATAAAAAATGACATTATTTAATAATAACTTGACGTTATTCAAATTAATTATATAGTAATAGATATACTTTCTATTAATGTATTCATCCATATACGGGGAGATATTTCTAAAATCGAATTCAATTGAATTTACTTAAGTTTTATTCATTTACTTTCTAGTTTGTGTCTCTCTGTGTTCCTCGTTTCATCCAATTACTGTCTCAATTCAAATACGAATAAACAGAGGACACACAGATTCAGGTAAACATACCAAATACCAAACACTAAATTTGGTCAATAGTTTCTGTCATAAAAACATGCCGCATAGGAAAGTGTCACTTGTAATGTCACTTGGGATCAAAGCGATCAACATTTGCAAATATTGAGCAATAGCCTAAAACATTGTGCCGAGGAATGTTACCAATTGTAAGAGCTTTTTGTAAGAACTTTAAAATATGTAGATATCCGTCCCTAGTCACCTTTTAGATTGTAGATGGTGAGTCTTGGATACTTTACTTAATAAAAAAACAAACGACATTTGAACATATGTATAATAGTAATATATTTTTACTTTTGATATTTAATAACTATTTCATTTGATTAAGTTGATCAAATATATGATTTCTGGGCAGTAACATACAGCGCCGGATAAAGAAAGATGCGAGCAAGCCGTCCTGACTATTAAATTAATTATATTAGAAATAAAATTATCTAACAAATGATGAAAATGTTTTTATGATATTACCTACGTATATGAAAATGAGACGAGTTCCTTCCTTTTTGAGGAATGAATGACTAGATGAAGGTGTCGATCGATAAATAATTGATGAGAGAGAGAGAGAGAGAGAGGGAAGAAAAAAATACGATATTATTTACTACACTAAATTAAAAAAAAAGATGAAATATTGTAATTATTTATTTATTCTCATTATATTTACAAATCAAAATTTGTACTGATATGGTGATATTCAATAATTTTAACAAATCTATATATTTAATTAATCTTATATTAAAATATCTAATATATAATATATAATATATGAGAAATAATAATAATAAATCAATAATTATACTTAAAATTTCTTAATATAATATATAGTTAATTTATTTTTTAAACTTAAAAAGCACTTAATTCGAGGTGACTGAAATATAATAAAATCTCCTATATCATTTAAATGACATGCAATTCCCGTTTACACTTATTATTCTAAATAATAAATATGCGATGTGTCATTTTGGATCCAACAAATTTCCCTAGCAATTTCGGTACTCGCATATATTAATTTTCATTTGCTATAATTTACTGGTGTCTTGTTTGAGAATAATTATGACATTAATTAATTGGTATAAAAATATAGGAGTGTATTTAAATTTTCTTTGATTTATGTGTAATGCAGATAATCTTCAATTTAAATATACTAAATAAAAGATGGATCAAGTAAATGGCTGCCAGTCCCCATCCTCATATCAACTTCATTTTTAAGCCATAGAACAAGTTTCGGTTCGGCCATCTTTCAAGTCGTGCACCAACTTTTTATTCAAGCAAATGGATGTGCGTTTTTTAATTACAGTCCGTTGAGACCCATCTAATGAAGCATATTCTTCACAACATAGGCCCTGAGAGCATGACAAGATTACCTTCACTTCTAAAGCCATGGACACATCTAAAGGGGATTCCCATCTCTCTCTCTCTCTCTCTGTCTCTTCACTTTGCTTTCCCCCCCCCCCCACCCCCCCGCCCGCCTCATTTAAAACATTCTAGCAAAAATATATATATATTTTCAAGCGAAATTCATTTGAATATGAACAAATGATACAACTAAATCTTATTTAAAAATTCTACGACCACCTTGCGCTTACGTTCATATAGAATTTTTTTTTTTTTTTTTTTTTATTTTTTATTTAGCTTTACATCTTTATACTTTATAATCACTAAAGAATGAAATAATATATATATATATATATATATATATAATATTATAAGGATTTTTTAAATTGATTTTAATTCTTATTATAAATTAAAATTCTTTGGATTATTCAATTTCTTCAAATTTCTTAATTAATGAATTATTAGTAAGTTAATCTCAACGAAACTATCGAACAAGAATTTTTATTTTTTTTATTTATTTTTTTTTTTTTTTGTTTCATATAGAAATTTTAGTAAATCTAATGAATTGAATATCAATTACAGAAATAGTAGATCGGTGAAGAATTTTCTTTGTTGAATAAATTCAATTAGTAACCTATCAGCAACAGTGTTTTAGGAGATTTGAAGTTCAACTCCAATCAAGCGAAACTTTAAATTTTAAATGATAACTCTCTTACAATTGTAGATATATAAAATAAACTTGATATTATACAATAATATTTACCTATATAGCATAGAAACTGCTTCTTAGTTTTAAAAGAATAGTCAATTTCAATTTAAAGTAGTTTGAATATGATATTGAGTTGATTTTTATAAAATCTTTGTATAGATACAATTTATGTTCAAATGATACGTATTTTGATTAATCTTTATAGCATATAACAATAATTTTTTATTAAATCATTCAGATTCCTATTTGATATTATATTTATATACCTATATAACTAAAATTAACATATTTTATTTTGAATTAACTTTTAGGAAATCATATACAGTGGTACCTCGACATACGAGTGTTTTGAGATACGAGCCGCCAACCGACCGATATTTTGCTTTGAGATACGACCAAGATTTGAGATACGAGCACCCCGTGACGATGCACACGGCACCAATTTGTCCCGCATTTCTAATTTTAAGAAGCTGTACACCAAGCACATGTTCCGCAAATGCTTTGAAGTGACGGATAGTACAAACCTGACCCTTCGAGAGTTTTGGAAAGACCATTTTAACATAGTGACATGTCTAAGAATTATTGATCAGGCCTGGCTGGGTGTCACAAAAAGAACATTAATTTCTGCATGGAAAAAGCTATGGCCTGACGCTGTAACTGAAAGGATCATTGCAGAATCTGAATCTCAAGTGTCAGAAATAGAAGAGATTGTTTCTTTGGGAAAATCTTTGGGTCTAGAAGTAGATGAAAATGATGTAAACGAACTCGTCGAGCAACATTTTGAGGAGCTTACAACTGAAGAGTTACAAAACCTACAAACACAGAATGATGTTGTGACCCAAGAAAACACAGTTTCTGAAGAGGCGCCAGAAACAAAAAAATGTTATCTCTTCAAAAGAAATTAAAGAGATCCTAGGAATGTGGGAGAAAATTGTTGAATTTGTAGATAAAAACCACCCCGAAAAGGTTGCAACTGGTCGGGCTTCGGAATTATTTAACGAAACCTGTCTCAATCATTTTCGCAATACCCTGAAGGGGAGGAAAAAACAAACTTCCTTATACAATTTTGTAAAACGCTTTGCAGAACAAGATGAGCAAGGGGAGGCGAAAAAAGCAAAGACAAGCGATGATATTTAAGTTTTTTTTTTAAATTCTTCTTATTTTTATTTATTTAAATGTTCCCATTATTTTTGTTGTTTTTAAATAAATGTTCCTTCTCGTAAAGACATTTGTTTGATTCAAAATAGCATACAATAAACAAAACTAAGGTGATTTTGGGGACTGGAACGGATTAAAAGCTTTTCTATTAGTTTTAATGGCGCGAAGTGCTTTGAGATACGAACAATTTGAGATACGAGCAAGGTCTTGGAACGAATTAAGCTCGTATGTCGAGGTACCACTGTATAATATATTTGATTTATAAATAAATTTAATATCACTAGAGTAAGATTTTTTATTTTTTTTTTTTTTTTTTTTTGTAATATAACAAAAAATAATTGTTTGAAATTAAAACTAAATAAAAAATGACAATATTAACTAATATAATATATCAAGATCAGGTAAAATATATAAGTATATTTATAATATTTTCATTCATTAATATGAATAAAATATTCAAATAATAAAGGATAAAAAAAAATTCAACTCTAAGATTTAAGGAGCAAATTATTTATTTAAGACTTTTTAATCAATATTATGAGATGTCAGTGAACTTTATTATATTATAATAGTATTTAAGTATTTGTTTTATTGGTATTCAATATTTTAGAATGAATATCCATTAACAAATAACAATTCAAAATTATTTAGGGTAAAATCAGTCCTCTGGTTTCTCTAGCAAAAGTGATATTTAATTTTAATAATACAAATTAATTTAAATCATATTTTGACTTTTTCAAAAATAAAACATTTTTTTATATTATAATTTTAAGTAATCCTATAAAATAATGCGAATAAACAAAAATTTTAGTAATAGGCTTCTTCTTATAACCTTTGTTGAGAAATTTTTACTGCCATGGGAACAAACAGCTTGATCTTTATCGTATAGGTGACATGAAAGTGTTTCTATAGAAATTGGCGGGATGTCTTCTCGTTAAAAGTAAGTGAATCACAAAAAGATATACATCCCCATTGACAGGTCGCACTGGGATTGAGAAACTCAACAAATGTTTAGTGGGAAGGGAGATTGAGTACACTCCTCCGTGTCTGTTCAAATTGTTTTCCATTGTTTGTTTGATTGTATATGTGTGTTCTTCACAAATCTGTCCACCCTCCAGCTAACTTTTATAAGAAAAACGTAAAGGATATTTTATAAAAATCAAAAAAATAAAAAAAATCAAAAAAAAATCAATGCAATGGCTCAATTATGATCGAAACTCTTCAATTCAATAAACAAATAAAAATAATAAAAATCGATATTTATACAATATTTTCTTTAATTAAATTGAAACTTTAAAATAAAAATTAAATTAATTAATAGAAATTATAATATATAAATGTGTAAATTGAATATATATATATATTCTTCATTAAATTTATATACATAATAACAAACAGTAACTGGTTCGGCATCGTTGCGCCCTGGCCTGTAACTGATTAGTAGTTTTTCCCCATAATTTTTTTCAACAGTAGTCTTTGTCAACCTTAACTTTTTACTATCTCGCCAGAGATAGTATTGCGATCAGGAAAATTTTCGATGTTGAGATTTTGATGTTTTCATACGTTTTGAAGGTTCCTGAATCATTTTCACTAAGGTTGAGAAAAATGTCTGTGTGTGTGTGTATGTATGTAACCAAGATTACGCAAAAACGGTTTGAGCTAGAATGTAGAAATTTGGTACATGAGCTTTATTCAAAATTCATAGTTTTCTATCAACTTTTGAGAAATGTAGCTCAACCGGAAGAGGATCATTACCTACAACGTTTTGATTTTTTTTCCTCTAAAGTGACCGTAAAAATAAAGATATATGTTTGATAATTTTTCACATGATTAATAATTGTATAAAACTGCTATATATAGAATTTCAGCTTGATTGAATCGCTGAAAGTACCAGAATTAATTTTTTAAAACTGCAAATCTCACGCGCCAACACGTGCCATGGTGCCATCAATAAAAAGCCAAACATGCGCTGGTTTAATATTTATTATTTATAATTTATAATTAATTAAATTTAATTTAAATATAATATATTATGTTATTTAATCCAATTCAAATTGCGAGATAGTCGAGTGGAGACACTCCAGCTTATTTACACAGGATCTAACAACTATAAAAAAAAACTTTTGATATACATATTTCCCTCTAAAGAGATTGAACTCTAATTGTAAGTATTAATTAAAAATAATGACTTAAAGGTTCACTTTTGGACAGTAAGTAAGATTTTTAAAACAAATCTTTTATTCAGTCGATAACTGTTTGAAATTTACAGAATCAGTATATATATATATATTGAGAGAGAGAGAAGAAAGATAATAATAACAAAACTCCTATTTTAAATTTTGTATGTTGAATTCAATTTTGATTTTCTTTCAAGTTAAAAATAATACAATAGGTGAAAAGAGAAAAATTATATAAGCTAATCGTAATTCGTAGATATTATTTTATTTATTTATTTATTTTTGAAAAACTTTTGATTAATGATGTCAAAGATTAAGCAAAATTGCTTTTAAGGAATCTTTTTGGAATTAGTTTATTTTTTTTTTTTTTTTTAAAGCAAAGTTCACTCTTGGAATTTCATTTCCATAATTCAAAAGCAGTGCTGCCAAATGCTAATCTAAGTGCACTCACCGACTTTGACAACGAACTGGAGTGGCCTATCAGAAGGATTTAGCGGTTTTCAACATTATCACGGGAACACTTAAGAACTTAATATCAACCTACCTGAGTGGCGTACCTAATTGTATTAATTTAATCTCTTCTGATGTATATACATAACATATATAACTTAACTATTTAATTATGAAAATTATTATAAAGAATTGTTTATAACATTTTGAACGATTTATTTTATTTTCAATTAAGATTCAAATTTATAATATATTTCTCATTATTATTTATTAAAACAATTTAAATCGTGAATTATTCTAATAATATATAATAATATAAAAAAAAATAACTACATAGAGTCTACCTATTTTATTTGCTATTATAAATACGTAGTTAATATGTATATACTTAAATAACCTAAATAATAATTTTTAATATATGAGATGAATAAGAATTTTTCAATCATTGTATTCTTTGATGTTTATTGGCCCCTGATATTCCTTACTTTAATGAAGAAAATAAAAATTAAAAGAATTTTGTCAAAAATGATATTTATTCGGTACAATAAGACTCAAAAACTTCAAAGAGGTAAATTCTAATATTTATTTCAGGAAAAAAAAACTTGTGCCCCATTTTCAAAATTTATAATAAAGTGGATAATTATTTATATTAATATTACTATAATTATTCATATATTCATATCTATAGTAATAATAATTAATACTTAAATTAATATTTAAAAGAAAATGTTGTGGATGGCCTAAATATCAGGGGCCCTTTTAAAACCAGTTTATCAGTCTCTTGTTTTATTGGTTTGTGCGAATTAATATGAAATTGAAGTATATTTCACATTTTTTTTTTAAATTATTAAAATTATTTTCAAAATTTCAAAATTAATTAAACTCACTTGTTGATAATACATAATTATTGTTATTTATAATAATAATTATAATACAGAACCTATAAAATGAATTATTTTAATATGATTTCTTTTAGTTTTTGTTAATAATATAATAATATAATCCATATACTTATCGTAGAATGTGTTTGGAGAAATATCATAAATTGTTTAATAAATTGGTAATTTTTCTTTATTGATCTTAATATCTTTATTATTTGATCCACTTTTTTTTCTTTAATTTCATATATTCAATAGAAATCGAATAATCGAATAATTGAATAATTGAATTGTTTTCAACAAATGTACCAACACTGTAATAATAAGATCGTTTAGTGAAAGAGAAGAGAAGATTAAATGAAATCAATGTTGTAATATTTAAGAGATATCAAGTGAAGAGTGAAAGTTCTTTTCTTATAGTTCAACAATGGACTGGCAACTCAATAACCAATAAGGGGGGTTTTCTCTGTCCTCTCCATCCATGATTCCCTCTCTCTCTCTCTCTTTCTATCTTTTTCTCTATTTCTCTACCTCTCTAGTTAATACTTTCTTAAAAGTTGCCAAGGATTTCCAAGATGCTCCTTGAGTATAGACAAGAATCCTTGATGGATGTTTCCAACTCTTTCCAATAAGTTAAGTCCTCTTGATTTCAATCCGGAAGATTTCATCTTTACCGGTTGAATTACTAATTAAATTGTCTTGTCTAGAATTCTATTAATAGAAAAAAATAATCATTTTTCTTTCTCTAGACTTTTGATTTTAAATTTGTTGTTTTATTTAGGAAATCTTGAATTTCTGAATTTCAACTTCTTTTTTTTAATTAAAGGGTTTGATTTTGTTATGTTTTATTTTTTTTTTAATTTCGAGATTTAAATATTATTTTTATACATATTCTATATTCTATATGATTTTATTTATTTTTCATTTCTTATTGTTCACATTTTGTATATAATTATTGGAATTATTTCTCAGTTCTAATCATTTGGGTAAACTTAATCCATTAGACTTGAATATCATTTACCTAGTAGACTTAAAAGTTTTAATCTAAAAGGATTAATTTTGTGATTTATTTTATTCATATAGGCTTCTTTTTTTTTATAAACAAAAAAAAATGTTTTTTATAAAAATGTATTAATTATAATATACAAATAAAATATGAAATATGATTTAAACATTATATTATATATTTATGCTTGGTTTGTTTGTTTTTTATTGAAAAAATATTGGAATGAAATAATTCTTCAAAAATATTTATTAGTTTTATTCAGATTAAATTGATTTTTTTTTTTTTTTATTGATAATATATTATAATATAGTATAATATAATATGATATAGTATGTCTTAACTTAGAAAAAATAATTGTTGTTAAACAAATGGATTATTATAATAATATTTAAAAATATTAATTATTTTCCAAATTTAAAGATTTTTATAAATAATATTATACTATTTAAATATCAAAAAAAAAAAAAAAAAAAATTATTAATTTTTATTTTAAATTCAAAGCACCAATTTTAAAATAATCATCATCTTCTTTTATAATGTATTAACTGAAATTCTCTCGCTTTAATGCTTTAATCTACAAACGTGGATGTTGGTCGCTTCTGGTTAGCCGCAATTCTCGAATCTAACCGACACTGGACCATTAATTCCAAAGGATGTTGATATCAAAAATACCAAATAAATCTATCAACTTAAATGAGAATTTCGATTTTATATTAGTTTTAATTTAAAATAAACATCAAGATAATCGTTTAAAGTCAACATTTAAATTTTCTAATGATAAGACAAAAAAAGTAGAAAAATTGATTTTTTAAAAATTATCATTTTACTATATTCAAAATTTGAAAAAAAATAAGATCAAATTATAAAAATTTATATTATTATCAACATATCAACATAGGAGTTCAAGAAGAATAGTAAATTTTTTTTAGCAAGTTTCAAATGTTTTAGTATTTCCATAATAAATATATATATTTTAATTCTTTATAATAAATTATTTAATAGCAATATTGAATAACGCGAGATATTGTATAACTTTTATGTGTCCCCAAACGAGTCATAAAATCGAGAAAGTTAGTTTTTGTACAAGGTGACCAATTGGAAAATGTGAGTAAATTTTAAGAATTTAAAGAATTAAAAATGGAGGAGGTCTCTCGGCGGTTGAATAAACGTGGTAAAGATGACTAGGAACATCAATTTACTGAAATGAAACATAAAATAGTAATGTTTTGGTTTTTACAAAAAGAACCTCGATTTCAAAATATCATCATCAGTTAATTTTTAATTATCCTTCATTATTATTAACCTATTAATAATAATAATAATAATAATAAATCAGTATTGAATATTATAAATTAACTATTAGAAAAGAAAAGAAATTGAAATAAGAAAATGATTGATAATCAATATTTTGTATGGAGAATTTTTCTAGAATTGATTTAATATAATTTTTAAATATTTTTTTTTTTTACACACGAAAATCTCTCTGAATGGGCATCAAACTTTAGTACTTCTATAATTGCAAGAACAATTTTAGTGTAGCAATGAGAATTTGAATAGACAAGTGCTAAAACTCTGTCGTATTAGTAGCATCACCTTCTATTATAAATTCATATTGCATTGCGGTAAATTATAAGCTAGCATCAGATTTCGTACCTACCTCAGCTATCATTTAGATCATGAGATGAATAGGAAGCATCCGTCAGGCTTTTAAGGAGCAACATTTCAAAAATTAAAGAGGGTTTCCATCTTCCTTTATTCTTTCTCGCTCACCCCTTTGCATTCGCTTGACATTCAAATAACCGTTTCTAATGAGCTATTTTCTTATCAGAGACATATGCTAGGGTTGCACTGTTTATATCTAAGCTAAAGATACAAAGCCCTATTAATTTTGTTTCGACTAATTATATAGTTTGTATTCATCTTAGGGTTCGTCTATTTAGTCTATCTCCATTTAATTTGTTTCTCATCTCTCGCGTAATTTATTTCACTCTTAATCTTCTTTTCCATTTCTCTCTTTACAACATTATATCGTACATTCATTAATTTCACCTTTGTTTTACAATATATCTATATATATCTATATCTATATCTATATATAGTTAGAAATTATATTAAATAAAGAATATAAGGGAATAAATAAAGATATTAAGAGTATGATAGAAAAATAATTATTTTAAAATAATATATAATTAGAATAATAATGAGAATTTTGTTAAAATATTTATTTTTAATTATATTATAGTATCCTAAATAAAAATATCAAAAGATTATACAATTAGGGTTAAATTTAAAATTAATTTGAAAATAAAAATAATTTATAGGTATCTCAGATGCTTTTTAAATGATTAAAAATATTGATATTATATATGTATTTTAAATCAAGTTTCAATAAAATAATATTATATATATAAGTATATATATATATATATATATATAGAGAGAGAGAGAGAAGAGAGAGAGAGAGAGAGACAATATTGGATAGTATATATATATATATATATATATATATATATATTTTAAAAAAGTTCGATTAAAATTGATTGTGATATAGGTATTTGAAGTTTAATTTAAAATCTTGAAAAAAAAGGAAAGAAAATGTTGTTTTTTTTTTGTTATTCCTTTCTTTTGGTTCTTTACATAAACTGAATTCATCATGGCTAATGAATAAATTTCTCGGAACACCCTTGGATATAACTTACTTTGCCATTTTTTTAATTAAAGAAATGTTAAATATAAAAAGTTTTGAAAAGGATGTTTCAAATAGAGAGATGATGTTACATTTCTATCAATGTCTTTTTCTTTAATTTAGGTTAGAAGGCTTCAATATCAGTATCGTTTATTAATAGATAAGAATTTGAAGAATTATTTTTTATAAGAAAAGAATAAATATTAATTATAGAATTTTTGTATATCAACATATATATACTATATATTATATATATTGGGTGTGTGGGTAGCGAACCTGCCTCATATTCACATGGTCCCGGATTCAAGTTCCGGACCTTGCAAGGGAATTTCCCTAGCTCGGGTTTATGGGACGGAATCAACCCAGCCTCCGGGAACAACATTGGGGAAAAGCTACCTTATAAAAAGTAGCGCCTCCGATCAAGAAAATCAAGGTAAAGGTTGTGAGGACCCGTTCTACTGATCATAGGACACCTCATTGATAGAACAGGCTTGATATGCGTTGTCTTTGCGTAGGACGTACAAAAGTCAGAGGTATTATATATATATATATATATAGATTTATATCTTATCTTATTATACTAGCAAAAATTGTATACGAGGGTGGGTGAAAAGTTTCCGGTCTGACCAAGAAAAACGATCTTTTTAAATTTTGTTGATTAAAGCGTCGAGCGAGAGCTTGGTGATCCAGGTACTACAATATACGAGGTCTGTCAGGAAAGTGTCGGCCTACCTTTATATCTCTGCACCATAGTGTTCGAGCATGCACGTCAACAGTAATGCCCTACGAACCTATCGGTTGTTTGCTGATATCTGCCGGACGTATAGTCCATGTGCAGCGTGTCTTTGTTTACAAAGCTGCTTTTGAGTTCGGCGGATTTTGTGATTGTTAAAAATGACTGAAAAACAAGATCAACGAATTTGCATCAAATTTTGTTTTCAACTCGGAAAAACGAGTTCAGAAACTATTCAGATGATGCAGAAAGGCCTTTGGGACTGAGTGTATGAGCAAAATACGAATAAAGGAGGCCGCATTTCTGTTGATAGTGATTCTTATTCTCGAGCAGTGTGAAGTGTTGTGCACCACGAATATGCACCGACAGGTCAGACAATCAATAAAGAATACTACGTTCAAATTTTGAAACGTTTGCGTGAAGCAGTGAGAAGAAAACGCCAGCACTTTTGGTCAAGTGGTGACTGGTTTCACTATCAGGATAATGTGTGTGCGCCACCGCATTCATCGAATCTTGTGCAGCACTTTCTGAGTAAACCCAGTATCACATTGCTTCGACAACCTCCGTACAGTCCCGTCATAGTCCCTTGTGACTTTTGGCTGTTTCCAAAACTCAAAAAACCACTCCAAGTACAGCGATTCGATGACAAAACGACGGCTCAAAATAATGCAACGATCGTACTCAAGACCATCCCTAAAAACAAGTTCCAGGATTGTTTCGAGAAGTGGAAACATCGCTGGAACCGTGTTATTCAATCAAGTGGGAATTACTTCGAAGGATCCCACCCGCCAGCGCGGAGATATAAAGGTAGGCCCGATACTTTCCGACAGGCCTCATGTATATATACTAGCTACTCCGACCGCATTAGGCGCTCTTCTCACCTTGACAGGGGGTCTTAGCCCCCTGTGCCCCCGAAGTGATACATAGTAGTATTTGGTTGAAAATCTGTATGCAAAAGGTTTTCATTCATTTTATTTCAATCAATATATTAAAACATTTATTTTTTTTGTGTTCATATTTAAAATATATTTTAATTTAATCAGTAAATTAATTATATATTTAATTGTATATCTATATATATATAAAGGAGAGTGTTTGTATGTATGTATGTATGTATGTATGTAATTTGTTTACTTTTTTGCTGTCATAGTGTAATATGTTAAAATGTAAATAACTTACATTTTAACATAAAATAGAAAATATATTATTTAAGGATTAAAGAATAAAATTAGAAAGTAAATTAGCGAATATTTTAAAAATAAGACAATTTGTGGAAATTGAAATAACTAAGAAATGAGAGGTGGAGGGGATGAGGAGAGAGGTGGGAGTGTGTGTGAGCGGGAGAGAGAGATTGCTGACGAGGACGAGGAGATGATTATTAGCCTTTGAGCAGTGAATGAATTGTATAAAATAAAGGGTGAAATATTGAAAGTGGATGCATCCGGAATTTGTAATAATAGTAAGTGATCATTGAGATTTGTTTATAATTTATTTTGTAATTACTTTTATAATATTATTTTTTTTGTCTTTTCTTTCTTTGATAAAATAAATCCTATTTTATTTTATTTTTGTGTTTATTATATAAATATTATATATAATATAATATATATATATATAGTTTTTTTTTATTGTTAAAATACTTATTTTTGTTTGTTTGTTCATGAAGATATATATTTTTTTTTGTTCTCTATTTTGTAAATATATAAATCTTTAAAAAGAAAGAATAATAATATATTTTGATTTGTTCAAATAAATCCATTAATTTAAATTAATACTATTAATGAATGTATATATTGTTAATTTATCTTTAGTTTTATCAATACTTTTATACCGTTAATTTTTATAAATTAATTTTTATAAATTGTCTCAAGTCTCTAACTTTGCATTTTCTCAAATTTTATTATAATTAAAAATAATCAATAAAAATCGAGCAATGAAATTAAAATATCGGAATGAAATGATCAAGAAATATTATACTCTATTATAACATATACAATACTTATAAACTAAAGGCGGAGGAAATATTAGACGATATCATTGAGGGTTCATGCCAAATCGATCAACATTAATTAAGATATTTTCATTATGACAGATATTAAAAAAACCGCGAATTCAATATCTCTGTTCACTAATTATTTGTAGACTTTAGTAAAACCTACGCATGACTCAATAGATCCGGATAAACTTTTTCAAATTTTGATCTTAAAATTTATCTTGAAGGTAGTAAAGAAAGAGTAAGATGCGGAAATCAATTGTAAAATATTAGGTGACCCAGACGACTTAAATATAATAGGAGATTCGGCAATTGCAATTACAGATAGCGAGGAAAAATTAATTGAGGTAGGAAAAGAATTGTGTGTTAAATTAGATTTTATAAATTGAAAACCACATTAGTTATACTCTTAAGTTATTTAGTTATTAACAAGATAAGAATTGACTATAAAAACCAATTTGTTTTTAGGTAAGAATATATTATTGTATTTATTGTAATTATTTAAAATATTTCTAATGTAATAAGATGTTTTTAGCAAACAAATCTGTCTATAGTCCATTTGATTAAACCTACCATCTTATATTATATATAGATTGTCGTGTATAAGATATTAGGGGGGTGAGGTATTTTATAAGAAAAATTGGGTTAAAAATAAGTTTAATTAATTGGTAGCACTCTGGATTGAATTTAGAATAATTAAAAGGGTTATTGAAACCGCGTAGGTTGATTAGGGAATGACAAGATTGAATAGGTTCAATTAAAAAATGCTTATATAAAATTATAACTAAAAATGATTTATTTAATAAAACTGTAAGAATTTAAATTACAATAGATAACTCAAGAAATTAAGATGAATCTATATATATAAAAGGCAATGTCTGTGTGTCTGTCTGTGTTATTGTTTTCTGTTTTGTACATCTATATGTAAAATAAAGAACAAACAGAAATAAGAAAATAAATTTTATAATTAATATAATTTATAAAAAAAAATAATGTTCATAAACTTAGAATATTAATTATTTAATTAATTAAAATCTACTTAAATAAATGCAAAGAGCCACAAATATATTAGTAAATATATAAATAATAATATGAAATAGTCAATAAATCTTACTTATTATACTAGGAAAATTTGTTGTTGCTTAAATTAAAATATATTTTCCAAGAAAACAAATATATATCTTATCTACTTATACTGATTGAAACAAAATGGATGAAAACCTTTTACATACAGACTTTCAACCAAATACCATGTATCATTCGGGGGTACAGGGGACGGAGCCCCCGTCTAGGTCACACCTATTTGGAGATAAAAGAAGTGAGATGTAGTTTCTGAAATGTATAAAGAAACAAATCTCAAGTCTCTTGGTAGCGTAACTTGGTTAAATTTATAAGGAGAAAAAATATATAACAAAATAATAGTGGATAGGTGTTTCTATGATGAATGCTTGTTTCTTTCTGTTCGTGTCTGGCTCTGTTCAATCCAACGCCCTCCCGTGGCCAAACCCGAACTTACATATATCTATAATAATAAAAGCAAGTGTAATGTGTCTGTTTGTCTGTCTGACCGAGCTCTCCAGGCAAATCTATCGCACGCAGGGACATGGAATTTTTTACACGGAAGCACAAAGGGGCTGGCCACCAGACCTCGAAGCCCGATTTTCGATTTTTTAATTAGAAAAATTTTAAAAAAATTATAAAAAATAATTAATGAAAAATAGTTTAGTTACCATACTAGATCATAGAGGCGCTGGTGGCGATAATTTTTAATATTATTTTTATAGTAGTTTAGTGTTATGCTAATTTTATATTTTATTTTTATTTTGTTTACTCTTATTTTTTTTTAAATAAATTAATAACATTTAAAGTAGCATAAAAAAATTAATCGAGGCAGGAAAATTGATGGGGTTTGAAATTAATAGTGATAAGACAAAATAATTAGTATCAGAGAGAATAATATTTGCAAAGAATTTAAATCGAGGTTGCAATCGGGAAATTATTATCAAAGGGGATCAAAATTATTAAATTATTAATTGTATTATATGGGTGGGAGGCATGGTCTATAACCCTGGGAGATGAGAGTAGATTCAGAGTATTTGAGAATAGGATTCTTCCCAGCATTTATGGGCCAAAGAAAGATGAGGACACCGGGGAATGGCGGAGACTGCATAACAAGGAATTGCATGACCTCTATGCATCTCTAGATATAGTTAGGGTTATAAAAGCGAGAAGGCTGGGATCGGCAGGGCACATGGCTAGAATGGGAGAGGAAAAATATATTGGTGGGGAGTTCGATAAGAAAACGTCCGTTTGGAAGACCAATTGTGAACAGGGCGGACAATGTAGGAAGGAACGTGAGAGAGATGGGACAGGGTAGGAGTTAGATGGTTATAGCTCAGAATAGGGACACTCGGGGGGGGGTACAGGGGGCGGAGCCCCCGTCTAGGTGTGGAGAGCGCCGAAGGCGCTCGAAGCAGCTAGTATATATATATTTGTAATTTACATTTGTTTGATTCATTATAATAAAATTTAAACAAATAAACAAGCATAGGTAAAAATATTATATAAACACCAATTAGAAATAACAATAATAATAAATCAGTTTATCAATAATTTATTTTAGTATTGTTTTATTTAAAATTTGGAATTAATTAACATCTCGTTTGTTTGATGACTTCCTGATCCAGAGTGATTTGCTTCACTCTTTTTTCCCAATCCACCCAACCCAATTCCCTGAAGCAATTTCAGAATAAACAGAAAACATTTGAACGGTCGTCGTCGAATTCTAATATATATATATATATATATATATATATATATTAGGGTGTGTTTTTCCTACCCTATTTATTTTGCCGAAAACAAACTGCAAGCCACCCCCTCCCCATTCCCTTACTACTCAACTCCAATACCCGACTAATTACAATACTTCAATTTGAATTCGCTCTCTTGGTTGTCTGACTGTGAATAAATCCGTTAGGCTTCAGGCAAGTAGACAACATAACGAGCAGATGTTTCCAACAGAACTCGTCCCAAGGCAGAAAAGCTACATTCAATCCCTCTGTTTTTGTTTTTATTCAAGATGAGAAATAGAACGAACAATGCTATATTATATTATATTATATTAGATTTATTGACAAATTCAATATGAATTTGTTACATACAAACATTCATTGGGTTTTAAGATATCGTGCCAATTTTGTTTTAATGATATATTTTTCTTTTATAGTCTATTTTCTTTTATTCTAGTAAAAAAAGATGAGAGTTTGATAAAGGTAATGACAAAGTCACCCAATACATCATTCTTGATACTAAATCAACAGAAGGGGAGAACTCGTTTAAAAAATTTGAAATTCAAATTTTGTTAAATCTTTTTTTACATGGTGAAATGGAGTATTGAAATATGGAAAACTTAAAAAATATTCTTTTAATAATAAAAGATTTTCAGCTTCACAAGTCAGGTATTGTTTTTTTTTTTATTCTTTTTTTTCAAAACTTAAAAAAATTTATTATAATAAAATAATAAAAAAATATTTGTTTATCATTTGTTAGGTATTTTTTATTGTAGAACAAAATACATTTTTAAATATTGCTTTTATTTAAAATTAAATAGAGAATATTTATTTCTCTATTTTAGGAAATGTAGTAGTATCGTATATTATATTTTAAAAATTACATATTGTATTAAAATTAGTTAATAACGATTTTTTCCTTTAAAAAAAAAAAATAATTTTAATTATGAATATTTCACATATGAATGTTAATATGGATATGCAATTCATAGTAAAGAGATCAAATAGAATTTGAAATTATTAGAAATATTTAATAATAAAGGAAATTCAAGCAATTAAATTTTACTTGAAATTTGTGATATAATTTAAAATTAATTGAATGGTTGGCATGTCAAATAGATATTAATATTATATCTATTTATAATTTAGCCGCCCTTTTGTACAATAGTCTAAGTTTCCTATTTTGTAACTCGAGAATAGTTTGTCTGCCACAAATTAGAAATTGTATTCCGTTCAGAGCTACGAAACTCCACGAGCCCTCTGACTCGATGAAGCCCTTGATCTGAAAGTTCCCTTTGATTAACTTCAGAATTTGTCTCACCAAGAAACTATTTCATTCCACTTACCTCCCTATTGCCTTAATACAGATTCCTATTTATTGACAATTATATTTTTAATTAATATATTATTTCATTACTAATACGAGTACTACATTATTATAATAATGTTTAATACATGTACTTATGTATCTATTCATATGTTTATAATTTTGTGTTATAAAAGATTATAAGGAATTTGTTGTTCGATTTTTATTTGAACATTTGTATTAAATACAACTAACCTAATATTTTAATAATACTATATATGATATCTAAAAATCAATTTTTATCGAAAATATTCTTTTAAAAATTGATATTGAACCGATACTTTGAAATATACTTTATATAAGAATACTATATACGATAAAATAAATCGGAAACATTCCATCATATATAATAAAATTGATTGTAAACTTATAAATAATCTTTCAAAAAAGTTAATTGAGGACAAGAACAAACGAACAAAACAACGATAAAAAATTTGGATTTTGATGGAAATTAATTTATAAAAATATTGATAATTAATAAAATATATACATACTTATTATATAATGATGATTAGGAATACATTAATGCCCATTATCATAAACATATCTATTTTTGATTTAAATTTATATATTATTTTTAATATAATTATACCTAATTAAAAGTATTTTATTAAACATTAAAATGATTCACTCTATCATTTCTTAAAATAAAAATAGAGATATACTTAGATTTACTTACTATACGTACATAGTAAAAAAAAATAAATAAATGTGTTATACTTATATAGGTATATTGGCATAAATACATAAATAAAAGATATAGATGCTAATAATAATACTTAATAAAAATAAAATAAATTAAATAAACTTTCTTTAATGCCCTAAATTTTATTTAAATTTTAATGTCCTTAAAAATGAAGAAATAAATTCTGTCATAATCAGAGTAGTCTAAATAATAAATAATGATTTTGCTTTTGCTATAAGCCATATATTATATATTTTGTAATAACATAAATATTTTTAAAGTTGTTACCTACCTCATTGAATTAATGAGATTAAACACAAACATTAAAAAATTTGGTAATAATATGTAGTTTGTCATCCATAAATAAATTTTGTTATTCGTATTCTAATATATAAATATATTATTTTTCATTAAAGTTTAATTTTTAATGAATGTCAACGGTTCATTTTAATTAACATCAATAAATATTATATTCTTTTTTTTTTTAATTTTTAATGATAATATAAATTTTTAGCTATTTTTAATAAGGATGAAAGAAAAAGACACAGACCTTTTTACTGAAAAACATTGAAAACAAAGAAATTACAGATAACCCATTCAATTTTCGGTGAATGTCACTTGTGAATTTAATTATTTTAATTGAAGTCTTTCTTTAATCTGAAGAGAGCTTGGTTTCATAACAAGCTCGGCTCAACGGCGACAAACAACAGGCAAACGAAGGAATTATTTTATCATTATTTTTGTCATCATCAGCGTTGATCTTAATTAAAAATAATATGAATAATAATATAACATAAAGTAAGAGAGACAAAAAGAGTATGGGAGTGGGAGGGAAAATGAAAGAGGAAAATATACTTCTCTTCTCCTATAGAATATTAATTTTTTTCGACCTAGAACAGTTTGTTAAATTATCTGCAGGAGAAAGACAAAGAGAGAGAGAGAAAAAAAAATTAATTTCGATGTAATATAAAAGTTTCAAACAAAATTAAAAAAAAGGCATAACGGAGATGGGTGTTTAAGTGATTTATATTTGAAATGTCCCTCTGTATAGAAGTTAATAAAATGATTGTTCGATGTTCTAAGCAAATAGGATTTACTCAAATAAAGCTATATTACATTTCATTCAAAATCCTCAATTTTAATTAGAAATTCGTCAAATCAATTAATTACTAATTAGCGATATCCCCAGAATGAAACCATTTTAATTAACCTGCGTCCGTTAACGAGATATACATCATATACATCATATATATATATAGGATTCCTGCTCAAGCCTATAAAACGAGATTATTTATTTATCGTCCAACGAACTGGGCGCTTAGAGGATTATGGGTGGGGGGGGGGGGGGGGGGTTGGATGGAGTATTGGGATAGTTTCCAAATCTAAAATCCTAACAAGGTTATGGCAACATATTCGTTTTAGTAAATATTAATATAAATATCCAAATGAATAAAGTGATGCAAATTCTACTGTTGTGTGTGTGTGACTTAAAAATATTATATTTAAAAAAAAAATTATTAAAATATATTTATATAAAAGATAATGTTATTACTTAATAGATAAGTAACTGATCTTGCTTAAGCTCATATTTGTTTTGCTTTTTTGTTTTTCATTTGTTATATTCGTCTTCTTTTTTTATATAACATGGAGAAATCGTGACATGATTCATTCAATTCATTCATTTTTCCATTAAAGTGATTGGATTTATCTTTTTGGGGCTCGAGGCAAGTCTAAAAGTGCGAGGCCCTTTTTAAGAATAAAAATAATAACTAGGGTCTTTTTAAAATTTGTGGAAATAAAACAAATAACTACTATAAAACATACATTTTTTTTTTTTTTATAAATTGATAATTATCAATATATATATATATATATGGTGATAGCACCTATAGAGTATAGCGGATACCATAAGTATAATTTTTTAATGTTTTTGTTCCTAGAATCATAGTCACAATTGTGAATAGAGAAACTGATGATTTTATTTGAGGTTTATAGATAGGAACCTAAGCCGGACATTTGTAGAACTTAAAAAAAAAGTCAATTATAAATGAATAGTATACCAACTAAAAACTAAAATTATATTAGTTAATTAATTTGTCTTTGTCGCTCTTCGAATCTAGACAATAAATTTTAAATTCAATAATGATTAAATGCGGATGGATATAAGTTATAGTCTATGTGCAAATAGGAGTGTATATAAATATATAAGAAAAGAAGGTTGTGATTTAATTTTATAGTAATTGACCAAGCCAATATTGAGTCTACTTTGACAGACAGACACAGTTGAAAAATTCTAATTCTATTTGGATTTTCCAGGACATGAAATGTAAAGATATGCTAAAAATGTTGAGAATTCTGAGAAATGTGCAAACAAAAACTTTTATTTAGTTTAAAGGCACAACTTATATTTTGTCACTTGTACTTCAATTTGTGACGGAATGCTTATTAGATTCAAGGAATATAAGAGGCATAGTTACTGTTACTGTGTGTTTCTTTAATGTTTAATATCGGTTCCAATTAATAATATAGATTTAAAAACATAAATCTACCATATAAAAGTTTAATTTATTATAATGATAATGATAACTCAGGTTAAGATTTTGCTAAGAATTCTCAACAAATTTCAATATGAACTTTTGTCTTAATTTATTCAGACCTTAGTAAGTTGACTATGCCTAAATATGTATGCGATTATATATGCAACCGTATATACATACCTGGGAGACTGAGCTCTCGCTCGACCCTTTAAAAAATATTGATATACAATTCTTTAATTATTTATTACAATTATTAAATATTACATGATTGCATCCATCTGATTAAAATGAGTGTAAGTTGGGGTCCTCAATATTAATACCTGATTCACCGACTCGCCCCATTCAAATAATTTAAAAGAACATAAATTAAAAAAAAATTAGTCATAAAATATACACCCCTTAAACGTACGTATTAATGCACGGTGTTTATTTCTAACTTTGACAATTTGACATCTCACTCCATAGATAGATTCCAAATGGTTAAAGCAATGAAACACACCAACCGCGCGCATCTCCCCCCCCCCTCCACTTTCCTTTGACCATTTTGAGAAGTATATATGCCTGTGAAATGCAATAGTCTATTCCTTCTTGTGTCTCCTAATGTTTACCAACTATCTGTGACTCGTCAACTTGAAACCACAGCTGGAGTTTGGTTAATTAAACCTTAATTTTACTGGTCATTGTGTATTGTACTCTCATCAGTTGGAAACTTGCTCTGTTACGTCCCCTTTCCCATCCTCATTCACTTTAATTTGATGGCCAACGTTACTTACTTTGTTAGATTTATTCCCATCTCTATTATAGACATCAAAAGAATATTTTACCATTAATAGATATGAATATTAGTATTAAAGTTATTTAAAATTATTTCAAGCGTTTTAATATGATTTACGAAATTGTTATTTGAATGTTTCTCCTCTATTGTTTTTTGGTGACAAATTCAATACCATTTATATTTATTTTAGCGAGCTCAACATCGACAAACAAATAATTGTATTAAATTTGTTTTAGGAATTTCAATAAATTTTATTTTATTTTTTTTTTTTAATTAATTTTTATTATTATCATTATTATTATTTTATTTTGTATTTGTTTCTACTTTTATCTAAAATATTTGAGAGAGAGAGTGAGAGAGTGACATTGAATTTAATTTAGCGAGTGTATAAAAAGAGCACTTTTGATAAGTTATAGAATATTGAACTATACATTTTTTTTTTGAGGTTTTAAAAAAATGATATTTCACTTCTTATCTCTTTTTTCCTATATATATATATATATATATATATTCCAATAGTATTTCCTGCAAATTGAACAAATAATATCACTTTATTAAAAATAAACTTAAATTAGACATAAATAAAAATAATATAGTATTCCTATATTATATGTAGGTAGAGAGAGAGAGAGAGATCCTGACGTATGTCAAAATGAAATAAATTTTTTGAATTTTGATGACTCTTATTTAAAAGAGTAATAAGTATATCTAATATACTTTTTATATCAGGAGGCAGGATTTTCCAAATGAATTAACCAAATTAGTTTCTCTGTAAATAAGAGGTTATATTTTATAATTAAGAATATAATATTTACAATAAAAGGTTTATAAGTTACCTGTAAATAAGAGAAACAACGACGACAATTAAAGTTAATTATTCGAATCTTACACAACTATCTCTATTATAATAATTACAAAATTTAAAATATACAATTTTCACTTATTCACTATTTTCTTTCTAATTATAAAGTTTATATTAGATGAGGCCCCTAGCGACTGTCATAGAAGGCGCGCCAAATTTAAAGAGAGTATATTCTCTTTACATATATATATCATCTACCATGATTGAATTATCTCTTTTAGGACACGTCACCTTGGAATAAATTAGTAAACACATAAGTAGTAATGGCATTACGAGAGAGTAGCCTATCAACTAATCAAACATTACAAAAAAATTCAAAGCTGAGATTTATAAAAAGTCAGTCATATAAGAATTGTTTATGAAATTCTAATCTCTCTCTACCTGATTGTATTTTACTTATATATAGATTTGTTATTTCAGATTTAAATATCAGAGATAAACACTAATATTTTTTTTACCCAATACATTGATAAATATAGACTGGGATTGCATATATGTAAAATATCTAAAGAAATCATACCATTCATAAAAATACGTTTAATATATTTTTACAAAAATAATAAATAAATATTAATTTAAATTAATAAATTAATTAAATAATGAATAATGATTATTTATGTTAAATAAAATATTCCAGTATTAGTATTAGTATTAAAGAGAGGTTCCTTATATTCCAATTATTATTCCTCTACAATAATAACACACATCCCACTCCTACATTTCAAATCCTTTTATATAATTATTTGCTTCATTTAGTATACCCTTTGATTTAATTTGAGAAATATTTTCTATTTCTGAATAACTATGAAAAGATCTTATATATCATTGGTGAAAGTATGCTTTATCAGAATTCTATTGTGATTTAATTTATTATCAATTAATCCCTTTAATCGAGGTTTATTAGACAGGTATTTATTTATTTATCCTAATAATCAAATGAATTCCATTTAAATGAGCTCTATTAGAGTTTTGGGGATGGCAAAAAGGAGAAAATGAGGTTTCTCTAATATGGAGTCTTTTCAGAATTTTTTAAATTGAACGCTATGTAATAAATACATGCTGTAAAGATAGAAGAAGAATGGAATTCTTTCAAAATACCTAATTCAATTTTGTTGATATTTATACATAGAAAATATCTACTCATTACATACATATTTTATTATTATTATTAATTATCTTCCTTCACTTTATATCATAATTTATAATTAAATTTATATTTTTATTTAAAAATTCATAAAATATGTAAATAATTTTTGTTAATAATTATTATACAATATATTCGAAAGTGTAGCAAATATATAAATTTTATCATGTTCATAAATGAAATAGTAAATTTACTACATATGTATATTGGTTTAAAATTAGTTAAGAAATAGGGTGTCTTCAATTCGTACGCGACTAGACATAATTTTGGATGAATGACTATATTAATAAATAAACACAATTGACGTGGATATTTGACATGGCGACAACCCATTTGTAGTTCACCAGATAATACTCTATCAGTAAAAATTGATTATTTGGATTGGTGCAAATTTTGAACCAATAGCGTCAGTGTCTCATACTTTACTGAAAATCATTTGTTGGTGATGCTATCCATGACGAGTGGTATATAATCTAATAAAATAAAAAAAGAATTTCGTTAATATCTCACACACAACTTGTTTTATTTTAATTGCAACCCGTTCTTATTGAAATACCCTATAGTTCAATAGTTTTCTTAAAGTCAATTTAATTTGAGATAATTTGGGTTTATTTATCTTATTCTCTTATCTTATTATACTAACAAAATTATTGTTTGTATATTTGATATTTAAATCAGTCGGAAACAGTCTATAAGCTATTAGTACTTTAAAAAATATAAAATTGAAGCCATCTAAGATCCAAGTATAACAACATATATATATATATATATATATTTAGAATATAGTATCAAATATTTTATCAAGTAAATTTGAATATTACTTTCATCTTGAAATGGAAATTGAGTTATTTTAATTAATATGTACCCTTTTAGAATACAAATTTTGGATGTGTCATTTTTAGAAATTTCATTTAATAATTGTAATAAATAACTAAAAAAATATATTTTAATATTTGAGTACTTGGAACACCGAGCTCTCGCTCAACTCTATTGATATACAATTCTTTAATTATTTATTGCAATTATTAAATGTTACATCATTGCATCAATATGATTAAAATGAATGGAACTTGGGGTCCTCAATAATAATAAATAATAATAATAAATAATAAAATTAAATAATAAAAATTTATAAGAATTAACAAAAAATTAAACGACAAAACAGATTAAGAAATTTCAAATATTCTATAGAAAAAAAAAAAAAATTAAAAAGTATAATAACTAATTAACAAAATAAATATTAACTAATAAAAAAATAAATGAAAAAATTTCATATTTTTTAAAGGAACAGAAATTAAAAAAATATTTATTTATGCTTTTCTATTTCTATTTAATATTATTAGATCATATTTATTCAATAATTTATTTTGATAAGATATTCTTTAATTATCATTTTAAATGAATATTAATTAAAGAAAGAAATTGTTTTTAAAATATCATAAATAATATGTATAATATGTTTAGAAGATAGAAACACACAAAGATGATTATTTATCTTACAATGTTTGCAAGACATTTAAAATAAATTTTAGATTTTTTTGGTGAGAGATTAATAAATATATATTTCGTAATTTAATTCTAAAATAATATTAAAATAAATATTTATAATTTTATTTCAAAACTAAATAAAAAATTCTTAAATTTTTTAAATATATAAAAAAAACAATGTCAATTAAAAAAGAATGGCAAGAGGCAAATATGGTTGACGTAGTTAGTGACGTGAAACCAATTCAGATAGATTTGTCTTTATAAATATTATTTATGGTGGTAATTTCAAAATAATTCTTAGAGCGGTTTAATAGCTCAAAAATATACAAATATACATAGATACAATTTTTGCTTGTATAATAAGATAAGATAAAGGCTCTAGTGATAGTTCGATGTTCTAGGTACTCAAGAATTAATATATTTTAACATATAACCGATTTAGAATTTAATATATATTGTAAATAGGAGATGTATATTATTATTAATAAATTGTTATAAATTATGAACCACATAAATATAAAAGTGAAATTTTTTTAAATATTTAGAAAATTTTAATTTGTTTTTATAAATTCAAATTGATTTAAATGATTTTATATTTCTTTTGTCACTTTTTATTTTTATTATTATCTAATAATTAATTAAGCTAATTTCACAAAAGATTTTAAACATCAAATCTTTTTAGTAATTAAAAACAAGAAAGAATTTAATAAAGGTAATGATTTATTTATTTATTTTTTTTTAGAATTCATTTTGAAAATTAATTTATATACTAGTATATATATATATATATTAAGAATATAAGAGTTAAGAAGGGGATGTTCTTTTGTTCATGGAAAAATTTAATTATTAGGCATTATAATAATATGAATTGACTATTATTTGAATGCTCTCTCGTTTTTATTTATTTCAATTTCGAAATGTGGGGTTGAAGGGTAGTGGGAGAGGGGAGAGGGGGTGGGGGAGATTCACGTGGAAAATGGTATTGGCAATATTTCCGTCCGAGTTGTCGACGCGCCCAATCAGCCCGTGGCGCCCCTTTTGGGGACCCCGGTGCTCGCTATGTTTTCCTAATGAGCCCTCGCCAATTACACGGTGTTTATTTGCCGGCAAACGCACCACCAACACACACCTCGCTGGTAGACCCACACAACGAGGTACACGGGGATCCTCGTTGCCGTGGAGCCTATTGGTGCCCCACGGTACGACTGGGGCGGCTCACGGGGCTCCGAGACTCCGCCCCGACACGCCCCTCGCGTAATATCCCCTCCGTGGGACAGGGGACCAAAATTTAATGGGCTTCCTATAGTGGACATCCCGTCAGAAGTAAAATCAAAAAAAAAAAAAAAAAAAAAATGATTCCTCTTCAAAGTAGCTATCAAAAGAATTGATTTATTCTTTGGAAACAGAGTGGGCAAAAGAAGGGGGTGGGGGAAAGGAAGGGGTAAGGAAAAATAGAGGTGAGAATACTAGAATTCAATTTAATGTCATGTCATTTTCAAATAAATATGACATTTCAAAAGAACATTACAAAACATATTTTTAAATTTTTTTTAAAAAAAACCTGAAATTAAAAAAAAAAATACTTTCAATTTTCATCTTAAATTTTTTTTTTTTTTTTAAGTGGATAAAAAATCATATTTTATTTATTTTCTATAAAAATATTTTAGTACACTATTTTAATATTTACTAAATGTAATTAATTAATGTATCAACTAATAAAAAAAAATACATTTAGAAATTATTAAAAGATTATTATTTTTTTTTTTTTTTTAAATTAAATTATATAATATATTAAATATGATTTCTTTTGATATAAGATAAGTATTTTTGCCTTTTATCTCTTCCTTTCTGTTTATTTTATCATTTAATAAGAAAAAAAAGGTGAAGCAAATTAAATTCTAATGAATTTCAAATTGGTTGTTCTTAAAAAAAAAAAACTTAACAGTATATGTAGTGCAAATTATATTATCTATTTTATTTAAAATTCTACCTTCTTCTTTAATGCATTTAAACAACATTGATTGATACATAGCTTATTTGTATAAATATATTTAATATACGTACTTACATGTTTATTATTTTTTTTTTTTTTTTAATTGCGTATGGACCGTCTTGGATCACGCAAAGCTCCCATAAATTTTTAGAAGCGCATCGCATCCTCATGGTCATGATGCGATTGCTGATGGCATTGACTTCTAATATTGAATCGATGATCTTCTTGTTCACAATGAACGCCACGCCCAGAAGTGGTAAACCTCTTCCAATTCGCTTGGCCTTCTTGCTCTTGAATATGCGATAGTTCTTATAGTCCATTGTATTTTTCATCCGTGAATCTTGTCTCTTGAAGAGAAATTATCTGGATATTCTATCACGATTCATGGTTGCTTGTTTTGAGGTTATCCTGCCGGAGCAGGCTTTGTAGAACCAGAACTTGTCAGTTCCTGGAGCTGGGGCAGCCGATGTTAAATTGAATTAAATTTTTTTTTTTTTTTATTTTCATTAAATTAAATAAATATATAATCTTGAGTTCTATGCTGGGATTCGAACTCAGGCTTCCTGTGTAGAAATCTCGTACTCTACCCACTCAGCCATGCTGCCCACATGTTTATTATTATTAATCATTAATTAATTATTAATTTTTTAGTAAAGTTATAGTTATAGTTTATAGTGTTCTATTTTATTATTATCTTTTATTTATTTATTATTATTTTTTTTTAATTTATTTTATGAAAAAATAAAAGAAAACTTATCTATTTTAAATTATTGAGATTTTTTTTTTATTCTATTATTGGTCCAGTCAGTAGTTATTAGTTTATATATGTAAGTGGAAATGTAAATAATATCAAGGGAATAAAGGGATATGAGAGAGAGAGAGAGAGAGAGAGAGAGAGAGAGAGAAAGAGAAGGTGTGAATGTGAAATCTCATAACCAAATCTAATATCTATTCTATTTGTTGTATGAAAATTAGATTGGGAGGTGTATTTTGCTCGAAGCAAACATAAACTTTGGAAATTAGGTCACGGAGGACAGTGATAGGAAGCGGCGGAAAGATCGAACGAGGTTGACTAAACCTACCCTCTCTGTCCTCTCTCATTCCCCTTCTTCATCATTTCACTTTATTCACGCGTGCCAGAAATCGAGAAGCAGCAAATTTCCATTTGACATAGAATTTATATACCACTTTTTAATAAAAACCTGTACCTGAGAGAGTACCCGATAAAAGTTTCAATATACCTACTAGAAGTTAGTTCACTTCTGATTGGGAGTGTAGTAAACGAAATAAATGAAGGATAAAATCAAATTCTACACCAAATGACAGAAAGAGAAAAAAAAAATAAAAAATTTAAATAACTTAATAATTCGCAATCGATTATCGAAATTAGAATAATAATATAATTATTTATATCAAAACAATAATATAATAATGTATACTTCAAATATAATAAATATAAATCCAATTTCAAATTTTAAAATTAATTTTCAAAAGAAAATGTAAGTAATAATATGTATTATTAATGGTAAATGAAAATAATTTTTTTTTTTTTTTTCTTTTGTTTCAGGTAAGTTAGGCTGATCTTTTATGAAATTCATTCAACAAACGGGTATTATAATAAAGCCACTTTAAGATATGACTAAAAATTCATGGTGTATATATATATATATATATATTGGTAAGTACCTATATTTATATAGATATAAATCAAATTCTGCTTAACTTTTTTTATCCCTTATAAGAATATTCATGTTAAAGTTAAAAGAAACCTTTAAGGAATCGTTCATGAAAACGTTTCCAATCATTTTTGCTTTCTCTCATCAGTGATTCATTCTTTGTCATATTTTTATCGGTTCTGTCACTCAAATAAGAAAATCCTTTTCAAATCCATTGCTTTTACTTTTATGCTTCGCCTGGCACATTACATTCTTTTCCATTTGATGACATTGAAACAAACGTGAATGTCAAAATTCATCAGCAGATCCATCTCCAAAGAGGTGCCAAGGCAAAGAAAATGAATGATCGGCGGTTGGATAATTCATTTTCCATCTGCATTTGGAAATACACTCTGTAAAGATTTATTATCCAAATATCACCTGACACTCACTCACTCACTAATAAATATATGTATATACTTGTAAGTATATAAGCTAGAAATTAAAAAATATATTTTTACTAGCTGCTCCGAGCGCCTTCCAGGCGCTCTTCACACCTAGACGGGGGCTCCGCCCCTTGTACCCCCGAATGATACATGGTATTTGGTTGAAAGTCTGTATGTAAAAGGTTTTCATCCATTTTGTTTCAATCAGTATAAGTAGATAAGATATATATTTGTTTTCTTGGAAAATATATTTTAATTTAAGCAACAACAAATTTTCCTAGTATAATAAGTAAGATTTATTGACTATTTCATATTATTATTTATATATTTACTAATATATTTGTGGCTCTTTGCATTTATTTAAGTAGATTTTAATTAATTAAATAATTAATATTCTAAGTTTATGAACATTATTTTTTTTTATAAATTATATTAATTATAAAATTTATTTTCTTATTTCTGTTTGTTCTTTATTTTACATATAGATGTACAAAACAGAAAACAATAACACAGACAGACACACAGACAATGCCTTTTATATATATATAGATTCATCTTAATTTCTTGAGTTATCTATTGTAATTTAAATTCTTACAGTTTTATTAAATAAATCATTTTTAGTTATAATTTTATATAAGCATTTTTTAATTGAACCTATTCAATCTTGTCATTCCCTAATCAACCTACGCGGTTTCAATAACCCTTTTAATTATTCTAAATTCAATCCAGAGTGCTACCAATTAATTAAACTTATTTTTAACCCAATTTTTCTTATAAAATACCTCACCCCCCTAATATCTTATACACGACAATCTATATATAATATAAGATGGTAGGTTTAATCAAATGGACTATAGACAGATTTGTTTGCTAAAAACATCTTATTACATTAGAAATATTTTAAATAATTACAATAAATACAATAATATATTCTTACCTAAAAACAAATTGGTTTTTATAGTCAATTCTTATCTTGTTAATAACTAAATAACTTAAGAGTATAACTAATGTGGTTTTCAATTTATAAAATCTAATTTAACACACAATTCCGTCTCATTATTGTAATACAAAGTTAGAAATATTAAGTTAATATATAATTAATATTATTTATTTATTAATACCAATTAATAATATTAATTACTTATAAATAATTCATAATAATAATAAATTGTCATACCAACTTATAGGAATCTTATTAAAATAATATAATTATTATTTTACATATATATGAATATAATATAAATATTTTTAATTTTATTTTAAGAATAGATATATATCTAAAAGGCGGTAACTGTGACGTCACATATATACATTTAAATTAAAAAAAACTAATGAAGATGATTTTTTCCAGATATGTGATCAATAAAACTAAATAACTTAAGAGTATAACTAATGGTTTTCAATTTATAAAATCTAATTTAACACACAACAATTCCGTCTCATTATTGTATTGTAACAAAGTTAGAAATATTAAGTTTAAAAAAAATTAAAAATATTTGAATGTTTAAGTTTATATGTAGCGCCATCTGTCGATAGTTTTGTGACACTACAGACTTTTACCAAAATATTACTAATTAAATTAATTTTGGATAAATTAATTTTGGATTTAACTACACTAAAACCTTCCCTGGGAGGCCCACAACAATCCCTGAAAGTTTCAACGTAATCGGACGGGTAGTTTTTGAGTATTTGACAGACAGACAGACACACAGACATTGCCTTTTATATATATAGATATAGATAGATAGATAGATAGATAAATTTAATGAAATAAATAATTATTAAAAGAAAAATTATTAAAAAATTAGAATAATATAGGTACTACTATTACATTTAAGAAAATACCTATAATAACAACATTAAGAGTAATTATTTCAAATAAAATAAACGAATAAAACCGATATTAAAAATTATTAATAAATATTTCTATTTTAAAAGTTGACATTTTATAACTCGATATATACTGTATCTGTATATCTATATAAATTTAATATTAAATAGTTAAGTATATAAAAATATAAGTTCAAATACTGTTTCATGTTTTTATTTCCAATTTATAAAAAAGAATTTATGAAAAGCTACAAAAGTAAAAAGATCGAGCAAAAAAAAAAAAAAAAAAAATCAAATATCCACACACAAAAGGTATAGTATATATATATATTTTTTTTATATATATAAATAAGAGAGTAAATGTTAAAAAAATAAATATAACGTAGGTATATGTATATGAAAAATTGAAATTGAAAAAGAATTTTGTTGAATATACAATTATTAATGTTCTCTATTTAATTATATGATATTCGAGAGAGACTAGTAGCAATGCTTTTTCTTTTGGTTTGTTAAAAGGAATCGGTGGTATTCACATAAGTTCACAAGCTCTTTTAGGAGAATGTTTTCTTGATGACTGTGAAATAAATATAATTCCGTCTCCCGAGTTGATTTTTTGTCTTGTTTCCTTTTTATTTTTCCAAATAAATACTTTGAAAAAAATAAACCCCGGAGCATTGAAGGAAGATTTAGTCCCAGAAAGTTAATTATTATTTTTCTATGCCAAAGAGGAGTTTGTGTCCAGAAGAGCCAAGGCAGATTCGCCAGGGGCCCATGTCATATTGCATGCGTTTCGTAAATAGAGACCCGCCTTCATGAGCTTTTCTGTCTCTGATGGGGGGTGGGGGAGTGGTCGCCCTTTGATGAGGTCGCTATGCGGTTGTCGCCAAATGACCCCGAATTTGTCCTTGAGAGAGCAACTCCACATAACGAAACATGCACTCCCTCCCCCCCCTCCTAGTTCTTTATTCCATCCCTGAGCCAACAGTATTTACCTTCACCCTACCACAAAGATCCATCCACCCTGAATCGCTCGCTCGCTCATTTTTATCGCTTGTCGAGTTTGCTTTTAAATCTGTCATTTCCTATGTTTGCAGTTGCTTCCCGCCTCCTTGTTTGAAAATTGTGTTTCTTTAACAAATTCATTTCTCTCCTCATCTCCTCCACTCCACTCCACTCCATTCTATTTCACCCTCTTAAGAAGAACATCAGCAATCATTCTTCTTTTATATCGAGTTGTAATTAGTTTTCAACTGCCAAGCATGGCATATCGAATTTAAAAATATTACCATAAAGGACACTTTTTAGAAAATCTAATAATGTCCAGAGTCATTAATCTTTATTAATCTCTCTCCCCCGCCCCCCCCCCCTCCCTTATTTATAAATACTTCAAATTTATTTTAAATATCCATGACACGTGTCATTCCTGCCATACTCTAACATACATACATAGTTAGTTACCACATGGACTGATTGTCCAAATGTTGACAATTAAAATAAATAATTATTTTAAATTATATATGTACTTATATACTAATAAATGAAGATTTGATAAATAATATTTAACTTGTTTAAATACAATTAGATTTTATCAAAATACTTAATGCAAAATAATGTAAAAATTAATATAAAAATAATATTTTGAATTTAACTTATAATATAATATAAGAAAAAAGTAAATATTAAGAGAATCTCATCTGAAAAGAATTTTCTCTTCAGAGAACAAATAAGAAGAAGCATGAGATGATACAATATAAATTCCCTTGGCGAGCAGCCCTTATTGATTACCTGATTTAAGGTCGTGTCGAAAGCGGCTGCTGAAGGGATGAAAGGATGAGGCAAGAGAGAGAAGGGAGCTCGTTGGAGTAGCATTCTCTCTTTTATACAAATTCAATCTGACCAATCGAATAAATTTGCTATACCGTGTCGCCCCAATAAAAAAAAAAAAAAAAAAAAAAAAAAGAATAAATTAAGTTTCGTTCATTCTGCTTGATTAAATTGAATAGCGCCGCCAATTGTGCGGCATTGGCTTCGTAATTGCGCCATCTTGTTATAGGTGTACTTTTATTTGCATATACGCCCACGTTGACTGTCAAATGGCGTATCAACTTACAGTAAGGTCATCATCATTCCTTATTGAAGAGACATCGTTAAATCATCATTAAATATTATAGAAACAAGAAAGAAAGAAAGAAAGAAAGAAATATATGTACATATTACCTACAAAATAAATGATTATAAATCAGAATTGATAAATTCTTTTCTTTTTTTTTAAAAAAAAATAAATAATAGAGTTGTAATGCTAATCGTTAATACGCAACTTTAATTTAATTGTTTTATTTTATAGAGAGAATTGATAATTACAATCACCACTTAATAATCTAAATAATTCATTAAAGTTTAAAAAATATTATTTAAGAATTTTTGTAAAAAAAATAAATTTTCTTTTTTATCATCAATTAAGGATTTAATATATAACTATTCATATTATTTTATTATATGTATTAGAAATCAATTTCAATCATAAAAATAAAAATATTATTAAATTAAATTAAAATTGCTTGTTATTTTTCAAAAAATTATTTTCCCTGATTGTTCGACATGATTCCTATTAAAAAATAAGTTGACCTGTGGCCAGGTCCGAACCGACCGACGGTTTGAAATAAATTAATTTCCAGCTACAGAAACAATTTCAAATAATTTCAATATATCTATTAATGTAATAAAAAACAGATAGGCATACATAAATAATAAATATAAACATTTTTAATTTTATTTTATTTATAATATCTATGCAAGACCAGGCTGTGACGTCATGAATGGCTGGATGACGTCATATAATTTTAAATCAAGAAAAAACTAATAAATATGATTTTTCTCGAGGATAAAACCAATACAAAGTGCATGATTCGTGGTGATATATAAAAAAATCTCCTTTGGTGTGAAAATAACCCTTTCCTTCCTATCGTCGATCGCTAATACTACCACTTCCGGTTTCCGGAATTGCACCAAAAGTTGATCAATTCATCCCACTGATGCATTAAGTAAATATACCAAATTTCATCAAAATCGGTTGAGCCGTTCAGGCTGTACACATCTATACGGACGGACGGACGGACAGACATCATGCTAAAAATACTTTTTTCTGTTTAGAAAATGCATAATTCGTGGAGATATGTAAAAATCTCCACATGTGAAATTTGGTGTGAAAACAATACCTCCCTTACTATCGTCGGTCGGTAAAAAAACTATTATATTATATTCAATGATAAAATATTTGATGAGAAAAAATTAATTTCCTTTAATTAATTCTATATATATATATATATATATATATTGTAATGATATTCCAAAAATATCATTAATCCTTAGATGGACTTTATTGGAGGAAAAAAGGACCACCATTTACCAATCCACGGATGATCGCTTATATGTATAAGGACCGGCTACAAGATTAACAGATTTCTACCTTATTGATTTGAACATATTGTTGCATTGATTCTTTGATTTCATCTTTCGGTGGTGTTAGTGTATTCATTATTTCTGCATTTGGAACACCATTCAGCCGTCCACTGATGATCGCTTAGATGAGTTCCGGCTACATCGTTAACAAGAAATATTGTTTTCAAAAAAGGAATTTTTTTATTATTATTTTAATATTTTTTTTATCAAAGAATTAAAAGAAAAATTATTTTTATTCACAACAAATATTGATGTCTCTTTAATTTTTATATAACGGATTTTTTTATAAATAAATATTAAATAAATTTTTTGTATATAAAACTATAATTAAAAGTTTATTTTTAAATCTAACAGTTTTAAAAGTTTATATTTAAACATTAAATATAATCAATCTTAAAATAAATTTTTAATTCTTAATTTTAAATTTAATTTTTTTCTCTCTTTTTTTTTAGTCCAGATATCCGGGACAGTTCACGCCGATTCAAAGTCCAACCTTGTCCATTACACTTTGGTGACCACACATTATTCTTTTTCTTAAAATTTCCCCCCTTTAATAATTCACCTTTTATAAAAAAATCATTACAATATATATATATATATATATATATATATAGGTAAATAAAATATTAAAATAATAAAAATAAAAAAAAATAGAGTGTGGATACACAATATGGAAAAGATATTTTAATAAATTTCAACTAAATATTGCCATATTTTAATTTATTAATTAATTGTTTCATTATTATGTTTAATAATAATTTTACCAGTTTAATGATCATCTGATCATGAGTGCAAAATTTATAACCAACAAGTAATTACGATTTTTTTTTTGTTTTATAATAAATTAAATTTTAATTTAATAGTTTTAATTTTCCATAGATTAATAATAATAATTTGAATAATAATTACAAGGTAATAAATTTATTATTATATTTTAGGGAGCAGGCTAAATTTTGGTTGATTAATTCTAGGCATTTATTAGATTAGATTTTTTTTTATTAACAATTTAGATAGCAATTAGCCATTCGTTAATTTTTTTATCATATATGCGACTAATTAATTAATTAATATCGTATATCTTAAACTAGTAATTTAATTAATAGTAAGTTGTTAGATACAACTAAGCCTTGGACTAACTAGACAACATTCTCGGGATTATTCTAATTGATAATTTGAGAACTAACAATCCTAGATTATTAGAACATGTTAACAACTTCAAGTGACCCAGTGTATGTACATATATACTCGTACATTTATGTACCTTATAATACATTTTGAAAGTTTAAAAAAAAAAAAAAAAAAAATATTAATAAAACCTCTTTAATTTTATCATACATTTTATAAATTAAAATTTTCCTCCTTTTTTTTAAAATCTATATATATAAAGGAGAGTGTTTGTATGTATGTATGTATGTATGTAATTTGTTTACTTTTTTGCTGTCATAGAAACAAACAAAAAAGAAATTTCCTACTTAACCGACACTTTACCGGTAATTTAGAATTATGAACAAAAAATAAGAAACGATTTCTATGAAATTACATCACAATATTCTTATATATCTCTATGGTAACATAGGCTATAGATTTTATTAATATCTAATTCTAATCAATAACCGCAGAATTTAATTTTTTTAAGTTTATATAGTTCTCCGTGTTGTTCATTCAAGAGCCAGGCGTGGCCCACTGACTGGCGGACTCATTTTACACAATGTATATAACTAGCAATCAAAGAATTATTATAATATTTAACTTTTTATTTTAAATTCTAATATTCAAATATCATTTCAATTAAATAATTTATTCTAAAAGTTCTCATTTTAATTAATATAATAAAATATTTAAATCATATTTAACTTAAATTATTTTGTATTTATTCTTTCTATATTTGAATACTTCTTTTATTTTAAGGGAGGGAATTAACTATGATCTAAAAAAATTAATAAATGAACTTAATAATAAAAAATCAAATAAATCCATTAATTTAAATTAATACTATTAATGAATGTTAATTTACCTTTAGTTTTATCAATACTTTTATACCGTTAATTTTTATAAATTGTCTCAAGTCTCTAACTTTGCATTTTCTAAAATTTTATTATAATTAAAAATATTCAATAAAAATCAAGCAATGAAATTAAAATATCAAAATGAAATGATCAAGAAATATTATACTCTATTATAACATATACAATACTTATAACTATAGGCGGAGGAAATATTAGACGATATCATTGCGGGTTCATGCCAAATCGATCAACATTAATTAAGATATTTTCATTATGACAGATATTAAAAAACCGCGAATTCAATATCTCTGTTCACTAATTATTTGTAGACTTTAGTAAAACCTACGCATGACTCAATAGATCCGGATAAACTTTTTCAAATTTTGATCTTAAAATATATCTTGAAGGTAGTAAAGAAAGAGTAAGATGCGGAAATCAATTGTAAAATATTAGGTGACCCAGACGACTTAAATATAATAGGAGATTCGGCAATTGCAATTACAGATAGCGAGGAAAAATTAATCGAGGTAGGAAAAGAGATGAGGTTTGAAATTAATAATGATAAATAAATATATTTAGAAACAAACAGGAGCAATATTAACATACAAAATGTAGAATTTGAATATGTAGAAAAATTGAATGTAATCACGAAGAATAATAATATTTGAGAAGAATTTTAATCGAAGTTGCAATCGGGAAACGCATGTTATCATTCAGTAAAGAGGCTTATCTCATCAAAATTATTATAAAAGGGAATGAAAATTAAAATATATAAAACAATTATTTTGTCTGTTGTATTATATGAGTGTGAGACATGGTCTATGATCTTAGGAGATGAGAGTGGAATCAGAGTATTTGAGAATAGGATTCTTCCCAGCATTTATGGGCCAAAGATGAGGACACCAAGGAATGACGTAAGAAAGATGGAACAGAGGCTCAGGATAAGAACACTTGGAGAAATGTGGTTGTAGCTGCCAAGAACTTTCGAGTAGATAGTTATAACATATTCAATAAAAATATATATAATTAATTTACTGATTAAATTAAAATATATTTTAAATAATCACACAATAAGAAATGAATGTTTTATGTTATACATTGATTGAAACAAAATGGATGAAAACCTTTTACTACTTTCAACCAAATACTATGTACCACTCGGGGGTACAGGGGGCGGAGCCCCCGTCTAGATGTGAAGAGCGACGAAGGAGCTCTGAGCAGCTAGTTTAAAATAATTTCTAATCGTATTCTTATTGTGGTAGCAATGGATATGATTATGGATATTTTGAATTTCAATTTTGCATCATATTATAATTTTTGCATAAAGTTTGCAACTTGTCTTGGTGAGTTCCAACAAAGACAATAAAGAGCCAATGATTAAGAGTGAAATAGAATTAATTGGTGATTAATGAAAAAAATAATTGTCGAGTATAAATATACATACTCATAAATTATCCATAAGAATCATAATATTCTTAAATTTAAGATTCATAGTAAAAATTTTAAATAAAATTAAAAATAACTTAAATTGTATTTAATATGGAATATGGTATCCCTTTTTTATTATCATCTACTTATATATCAGTTCTATTATAAGTAATCAGTTTTATATGTTTATACTTTTTTAAAAACTCAAAATAATTTAGCTTTAGAATTATTTCTATGTACTACAGGTCTGAGGGCAATTGTTGGTAAAACAATAGTCTAATGAAAACGAAAGAGTGGAAAGAGAGCTAGTAGTACAAAAGGGGGCGACTAATCCCCAGGGTGAGCATTTGCCCATATGGTTGTGCTCTCACGCTCTCCTCCATCCTCTTTCCAATAGAGTATAGCTTTTATAACTTAAGCAACAGCATGTAGTACAAATGGTTGTTTTTCTTTTTTTTCTTTTTTCCTATTGATAACAAATCTACAGATCAGTCTATCAGTCCTCTTTGTAATAATCTACAAAAGTAAATCGAATAAACATGGCTGAAAATCTGATTTAAAAAAATAATAATAATAATAATAACAAAATCCTTGAATGTATATATATATATATAAAACATCAAAAACTATATTCTTAAAACATGTGTATTCAATAAAATAAAATAAAATTTATTACTTTACATAATTTTTTCTTTTTTACCGACCGACGATAGTAAGGGAGGTATTGTTTTCACACCAAATTTCACATGTGGAGATTTTTACATATCTATTCTTAACAGAAAAAAGTATTTTTAGCATCATGTCTGTCCGTCTGTCCGTCCGTATAGATGTGTACAGCCTGAATGGCTGAACGGATTTTGATGAAATTTGGTATATTTACTTAATGCATCAGTATGATGAATTGATCAACTTTTGGTGCAAATCCGAAAACCGGAAGTTATAGTATTAGCGATCGACGATAGGAAGGGAAGGGTTATTTTCACAGCAAATTTCACATGAGGAGATTTTTTACATATTTTCACGAATCATTCACTTGGTATTTGTCTTATTATATCTTCGAGAAAAATCATCTTTATTAGTTTTTTTCTTAATTTAAAATTATATGACGTCATAGCCTACATTAATAGATATATTAAAATTATTTGAAATTGTTTCTGTAGCTGGAAATTAATTTATTTCAAACTGTCGGTCGGTTCAGACCTGGCCACAGGTCAACTTATTTCCTTTTGTATGTCTTTTTTGAACAACATGAAATATAATCTGGTTCAATTTTAGTCTGATTTAAAATAATCAGACTAAAATTAAATCTTGACATATTTAATTAGAATTGTGTCATCAAACACCAAAGGAATATTTCATCATCATTTGATCCTTGTATATTCGGGCTCTCATCGGTGTATGTTGATTACATTACAGAAATGTTCTGGTGAATATCGAAAAGAGACTTGTTTCTGCTAAAACTAAGTGCAATATTGCAATCAGAATCAATGGAAGAGAATTGAGTAATCAAGTCATATCCGAAATCGTATACATTATACATAATGTTGGAAGATGTTAAGATAGTTAATGGAAAATCTCAGTTACACAAGACTCAATTGAAAGGGCCAATCAGGATTCTATGGATGAGATTTATTTTTAAGAAATTTTGAGGAGCGAAGCAACTCCAGCTAATTCGAGAAGCAGTAGACTATACAGCCTGTCATTGTAAAAGCAAGCAATTCAAAGTGTTCAACGATAATAGTTGTTGTAAGTTGTAACAATAAATAAGATTTGAATCACATAATTTAGTCAGTTTTTTTTATTATCTACTATTATTTCTCATTTTGAATGTGCAATGTGTCAGAAAGAGAGGCGAAAAATTTATCGCTACTGAATTATGGAGAAGAAAATATAAAATAAGGGTAATTATTTACATGAGTGCCACAAGCTTTATTAATTAACTAAAAGAGATCATGCAAAAAGTCATAAGAAAAAGTTGTTTAGAATCATACAAGGAATAGAGCAGGGTAAGTTTCATGAACCCACCTAGCTGCGGCTGTCAACGAAATAATTACCGTTTCGGTAATATTTCATCATCATTTGATTCATGAAACTTACCCTGCTCTATTCCTTGTATGATTCTAAACAACTTTTTCTTATGACTTTTTGCATGATCTCTTTTAGTTTAATTAATAAAGCTTGTGGCACTCATGTAAATAATTACCAAAATCAGAAATGCTCAACATTCACCATTAATTAGTGTATGGTGAATGTCGACATTCACTGGTGGAAGTTGGAAGTAAGGGTACATATATAGCAAATATTTCAAATATACACCGACATGACATTCGCCGTTGAATAATGACAGATTCTGGTTCTGGTTCATCGTAACATACTACAGAATATATCAATATAGTAGTACATAAGTACATAAGTACATAAGTAAATAGGATATAAGCATATAAAAGGATATAAGTGAGAATTATAAGTTTTTCAAAAATTTGTATAATTGTAAATCAAATATAATATAAAATTAATGAAAAATAAAACATAAAATGCTCTCCTTTATTTATTTAGGTGTATAGTAACATTTGATATTAAATAAATAACCAATGTCGGTTGTTAGAAGTTTTAAATTGTCGAGGGAAGGGAGGGTTAGATGATGAGGAAAAATAATTTCGTTTTCCATTTATATATATATCAAAGGAAAAATCATAAAAAAAAAAAAATGTTTATATTCATCAATTAACTCTCAAGAATCAAAATCCCGAGAACTTTATTGGGAAATGATTTTTTAAAACAGGCAAGATTAATTATTGATCTTTGCTCTAACCAGTGGTATTTTAATAATGGAAAGAAATTAAAATACCCCTTTGAGAAAGAGGAACCACTTATCGCCTCTGAACCTCACAAAATTAATTATTTATCGGATATTTTAAGTAATAACAAGATTTTAAACGTCTCTCAAAGGCAAAAATTGAATTCTCTATTAAACGAATTCAATGATATCTTTACTGCAGGGGGAGAGCCTACACCCTTTGGTGAGCACCGAATTAACATAGGTGATAATGCCCCAGTGGCTGGACCGCCATATAGAATCTCTCCTGTCAAAAAAGAAATTTTACGTAAAGAACTAAATAAATTACTCGCTGATGGAGTAATAGAGGAGTGTGAGTCACCATTCGCATCTCCCGTTGTCCTTGTAGAAAAATCCAATGGAGATCCTCGACTTTGTGTCGATTATAGGAAATTGAATGCCATTACTGTATCGGACACTTACCCGTTACCTAGGCTTGAGGACCTATTGCATGAGGCTGGAAATTTCCCTTATATGACAACTTTGGATTTGAAGGCTGGATATCATCAGGTATCAGTTCATCCTGATGACAGGCACAAAACTGCCTTCGTGTGTACATTCGGTACTTATCTTTTTAATCGAATGCCCTTCGGATTGAAAAACGCTCCGGCTACTTTCCAGCGTCTTATGGATAGATTCAAAAGGAGCCTCCCAGATATTAGATTGTTGGTTTACTTAGATGACCTTATAATCCTTTCCTCTACATTTGAAGATCATCTAGAAGATCTAAAAAGGGTGTTTGCAGCCCTTGGAAAATATAAACTAAAGGTAAATCCTCACAAGTGTAAAATTGCTTGTGAGAAAGTAAAATATTTAGGCCATTGGTTAACACCAAATGGGATTGAAATTGATGCTGATAAGGTATCGGCTATTAATAATTTGCCGTCACCTAGAAATCTTAAACAATTGCAATCTTTTATACAAACTTGCTCTTGGTATAGGAGATATATTCCTAAATTTTCTGGAATTGCTTTGCCGTTAACTCGTCTAACAAAAAAGAATGTTCGATGGCAATGGGGTGAAGATGAGAATAATTCCTTCTTAACCTTAAAGAAATGTCTCACCTCTGCACCTATTTTAGTATCAGCGGATCATACTAAACCATTTATTATCAAGACGGATGCGAGCAACTACGCTTTAGGAGCAGTTTTACTTCAAGGAGAAAAGGAAAATGAGCACCCTATTGAATTCGCCAGTAGAACCCTTCTTCCGGCCGAAATAAATTATACCACTACTGAGAAAGAAGCTCTTGCAGTAGTATGGGCCTTAAAAAAATTTCGAGGGTATATTGAAAACTCTGAAATTATTGTTTGTACTGACCATCAGCCTCTACGCTGGTTAATGAATTTAAAAGCTCCAACTGGACGTCTTGCTCGATGGGCTTTAGAAATTCAGGCTTATAAAATAAAAATAAATTATATCCCTGGCCGTACAAATGCTGTTGCGGACCTACTTTCGCGTTCTACTAATGATATAAATAATCATATTGATTCATTCCAATATAATCACATTTATGTGGAGTTCCCTCACTCCACCCCTCAAGAAATCAGGGAAGCACAGTTAAAGGATAATGAATTATTAACTATTATTAATGAACTGGAAGCTACCGACAAAGGTGTTAATTATGTTAATTGGTCTGATAAAGGCTATTTGATGGACCAAGGCATCCTCTATAGGTATTCGCCCTCCTCTGATGGAGAAGAGGCGCAATTGGTCATCCCTATAGAAGAAAGGGATAATATATTAAAAGAATTTCATGATGCTCCTACAGCTGGTCATTATGGAGCTGAAGGTACATATTCAAAAATATCCCAAAGATATTATTGGAATAATATGCGTGGATATATTGCCAAATATATAAAGAATTGTGTTGACTGTCAACGCTATAAAGCTTCAAACCAAAAGCCTTCTGGTTTACTTAGGACACCTGTACAGTCACAACGTTATGAATCACTAGCTATTGATCTTTTTGGTCCATTACCGGAATCTCAAAAAGGGAACCGATGGATTCTCATAGTGGAAGATTTAACCACCAAATGGGTTGAACTATTTCCTTTGAAAACGGCCAATGCTAAAGATTGTGCCATTATCTTAATGGAAGAGATTATTCTCAGATATGGTATCCCTAGGCGTATAATTTCCGATAATGGAACCCAGTTCATAAGTGCTGTAATGCAACAGCTGTGTGGATTATTAGACATATCACAAAATTTTACCCCCCTATATCATCCACAGGCGAATCCGGTGGAACGGAAAAATCGGGATCTAAAAACTCGTTTGGCAATCTTAGTAAAAGATAGACATAATATGTGGGATGAAAAACTCCCCATGATCCGTTTTGCCATGAATAGCACCAAAAACGATACGACCGGATATACAGCTGCATTCCTACAGTTTGGCAGGGAGATGAGAACACCGCTAGATATAAAAAAGGACATTAGACAGGTGATTTACAATGACAACTTCGTCCCAGAAATCACCCCTTATCTAAAGAGATTCGCAAATAATTTGAAATTTATAAATGAAAGAATCGAATCTAAGCAATTAAAAAATAAGAATTACAATGATAAAAAACACCAACAAGGTCCTATTTATAAATTAAATGACAAAGTATGGGTTAATACTCATTATTTGAGTGATAAGAAAAAAGGCATCACTGCCAAATTTGCTCCTAAGAGAGATGGGCCCTATAAAATAATAAAAATTGTTTCTCCCGTATCATACACTGTGGCAGCACTAGATGATCCTAATACCCCTTTAGGTACCTATCATACTTCTATGTTGACCCCATGTCGTTTAGATAATATAAACCCAATTAGAACAATTAAAAAGAGAGGTCGACCTCGAAAGGGTGACTCTAATTAATTATTAAGATTATTGTATATTTTTCTTTGATTTTTGTGAACTTTTTTTATATTATTAATTGTTTAATTAATTATTAAGATTATTGTATATTTTTCTTTGATTTTTGTGAACTTTTTTATATTATTAATTGTTTAATTAATTATTAAGATTATTGTATATTTTTCTTTGATTTTTGTGAACTTTTTATATTATTAATTGTTTAATTAATTATTAAGATTATTGTATATTTTTCTTTGATTTTTGTGAACTTTTTTTTTTATATTATTAATTGTTTAGTTAAGTATTAAGAATTATTATATCCTTTTCTTTAATCTTTATGAATTATTTTTTTTTTTTTTTTTTGTATTATTAAATATTGTTTTTCGCTTTTCTCTTTTTCTGACTCCTTCGTTGGGACTTCTTCAGGAGTCAGAGGGGGAGGATGTAACGGATGTATATTTATTATATATATATGACAAAGTCACCCCAGGCGCTGTTGCATGACTGAATGGCAACGTCTAGGGGATTCCGACGACGGTTGGTGACTTGGCATTATATAGCCAGTATGATCTCCACGTTCTTTGTGTAAAGACGTGTTTTGATGATCCTCCATGTTGGATGGATCCTTTGTGACTCCCATGGTGGAGAAGTAATATAATATTTCTTATAATTATACATTTTCTTTGACTCCCATGGTGGAGAAGTAATATAATATTTCTTATAATTATACATTTTCTTTGACTCCCATGGTGGAGAAGTAATATAATATTTCTTATAATTATACATTTTCTTTTAAACAACCGTTTTTCAATTTAACTTAAACTACATCCTTATTGACCAGTCTCATTAAAATCTGCTTTACCTCTGAGTATAGCATGGCGCCCATTTAACCTTCATCTCTGCTGGACCATTGGAGGAAAGGTAGTTTGTTCTCTGCAGCTGCGGGTAATATTTTCCCCCTTCAAGAAGATATCCACCTGTTTACCTGTGGAGACCTTAAACTCCTTTTTTTCCCTCTCCACATAAGATCCATTTTTTCCCTCTCCCATTTCCCCTCTTCTCTCTTCTATCACATTTTCCCTCCCTTCTCTCCCCCTTCTTCCCTCCTCCTTGTAAGGGGCCTGTTGGCATCCACTGTGGGCCTCCCCCCTTACAATATATATATATATATATTCAAGTATTTGTGGTGCTTGTATAAATAACTTCAGGGTATAAAAATGATAAAATAGTATATTTTTCAAGTGAATGAATTTAGAATATTTAAATGATTATTATTATTTTTTATTTTATTTTTTTTAATTTAAACATAAATACTTATACTATATATGTATATGTAGGTATGTAAATAATAAATATAAAACTAAATATTTAAGTCAATTCCAAGAGTTTAATTATTTCAAAATAATTATAGTAGATATCAATTATCAAAGAGCATTTAATTAATTTATTATTTTAGTAAATTTTATTTCTAAGAAATTTCATTTTGAGGGTAGGTCAATAAGTCCGTGACTTTTTGAATGAAACACAGGTTTTTGGATAAAAAATTATTTTATTTTTTTCCTTTGATGTACACGCTATACACATTTCTTTAATTTTTTTTTTTGATCTCTTCCAAAAAATAAGATTTATCGAGGTTATCAAAATAGGAATATGTTTATGAGATGATTTCATCGTCGGGGTCAAATCTCTTTCTGCAGAGTCAGGTTTAGAAATAAGAAACAGACTACTTGGGGCTAAATCCGGAGAAGGGAGAAATTCGTATGGAAATTCACTCTTTTCCATTTTCTTCTCCAATCACTTGATATTAGTCTGATATTAATACATGTCAAATAAAAACTAAAAAACGCAGCTGGTTCCAATTTTGACAGATGTCAACTGATAGGAACAACAGTGTTGCCATTTCATTTAAGAGGCGGGAAATTCAAAAAGTCATGACTTGATGCCATCGTTTTACTATATATATGTATATATTTGTTTTTTTAAGGAAAAAACTCAATTCTCTAAAGTGATCTTTCCTTATTTTAATTTTTTATCATTTTCAAATGTTTTTCCTATAACATATAAAAGGAATTACATGACTTTTTCTTACAGCTAATTGGTGACTCCAAGGTCGTATTTATATAATATATACAATGTTTTTCTTTTTTTTTATCATTACGCTATTCACTATTTTTAATATTAAAATTTCAATATCTTATCTTATTATGCTAGCTAGAATTGTATATATATATCTATATATAGCCATGGGTTCTCAAAAACCGCTCTAACGATTTTTTTCAAATTCACACTAGATATAGTATTTATAAAGAAAAATTAAGTTTTATTGATCATATCTCTTGAAAAATACATCTTCATTATTTATTTCTTATTTTAAAATTATATATGGAAGACGTCACATGACATCCATTTTTATTTTTTAACTGAAATTGTATTAATATTTTTTTTTATTTAAAATATTTTAAAATTTATTATTTAATTTCGAAATAAAATTAAAAATATTTATTTTTAATAAAATATATATATATATTTATTAATCTCTCTCAAAAAAAAAAAAAACAAAAACAACAAAACATATACGTCTTGCTAAGACAGTAAAAAATGTCATTTTTATTATCTAAATATATTAGTCTATTGGTTAGAGGAACTGTTATGACGAGTCAACTTCGCAGGATCGAAACCGGCGGAAAATAATTTTTTTTTTTTTTTAATCTATTATTTTTTAATAAATTACTATTTTATATTTATTAATTAAGTTTTAGATAGTTTTATAATTTTTAATATTTTTTCAATAAAATATTATTTAATATTTAAATCAGATTGATGCAATGATATGACAAATATCATGAAGCTAGCGCACATTACGTCTGCTTTCAAATTTCTTATAACAGAGCGCGAAATTTGAATTGTCATTAGAACTGTTTTATAAATTGTTATCTCTGACATATAAATATATATTTATTATGTAAAGTTCATTTCATATATACATATATAATCAAAATTATACGAAATGAACTTCACAGAATAAATATATATTTTATGTTAGAGATAACAATTTATAAAACAGTTCGTATTGCAATATTTTAAACAAAGTTGTATATATATATATATATATATATATATAAGTTACAAATTTGTTTAAAATAATATATAAGTTATATATATATATATACATGCATATGAAATTCATCTTTTTCGTGAAATAGCGCGAATTTCGTCTGTTTTAAAATTTCTTACGCAGAAGTTTTCACTTCGAATTCATTGGTTTTGTCAGAAACTAATCAAGCTAGGACTTCGAAATTTGGTACACCGATATTATTCACAGTTTGTAGATTTCTTTTAAAATTTCGTCAAAATCGGTTAACCGGAAGTGGTACTTTACCTACACTGGTTGCTTTTACCTTTCAAGTAAAGTACCAGTTTGCTTCGAGATATTTGCTTCATATTTTGTATATAGATTTAAAAATATGATAATGAATTTTTATTTATTATTTTAAGTTGGGTGTATGGTAAAGTGAATTTCGGCCAGATGGACCGTTGACGTGAATAAAGTGGCGTGCCTGGATGCAGGAGGCGGAGGACTGGGTCTGGTGGCGATTCTTTGGAATGCCAAATGTTTACCAGTGGATCAGGCTGTTGATAAAAATGATTATGAATGATTTTGAAGTGCATCTAAACTTGGCATTGGGATGGATTTGAACCCTTTTTAGGCAAACAAATAGCCGATAGGAACTTGGCCCCCTTTTTAACAGGTATGTTTTTGATTAGATTAATATTACCAGCCAAATCCAATAATAATGAATCATTTTTTTTAACTTAAGTACCGAGCCGAGGCTCGGGGTCCCGGTAATGTAGATTAATTATTTTTATTTATTTTTTGTCTAGGAAAAGGGTATATAAAAAAAAACCTAGACTATTGGGCGACCATGCATTTCTAGTTTCAAACGACCTACGAGGATAGTTGACTATCTCTTTGCCAATAGATTTCAGAACTATTTGTTAATTGCATTAAAATTAATTAATTATAATTACTTAAATTAGATTAGTTGCATATCTTCTAGGGAAGAATTTCCAAAAGTCTATCTCATTAAAAAGTCGATGAAAATTGGATTTCAATTTGTCAAAAGAGCGAACTGACACCGGGACAGACAGACAGACGTTGAGTGAAGTTGAGAAAAACATTATAAAAAAGTAAAACACCAGCAAGTTACTAATTTATGCCATTTATTTAATTTATTATGAAATTAATTTAGTTAAATGAAAAGGAGATTGTATTAAATAAAAATAATTGTCTTTTTATAATTTATAACCAGTTTGAAACAACAATTTTATATAATTAAATCAAATATTCTATTGAATATCCATATTCCTTCTTTTAAATACATATTAACAAATTTTAATTGATTTTTTACCGACCGACGATAGTAAGGGAGGTATTGTTTTCACACCAAATTTCACATGTGGAGATTTTTACATATCTCCACGAATCATGCATTTTCTAAACAGAAAAAAGTATTTTTAGCATGATGTCTGTCCGTCCGTCCGTCTGTCCGTATAGATGTGTACAGCCTGAACGGCTCAACCGATTTTGATGAAATTTGGTATATTTACTTAATGCATCAGTGGGATGAATTGATCAACTTTTGGTACAAATCCGGAAACCGGAAGTGGTAGTATTAGCGATCGACGGTAGGAAGGGAAGGGTTATTTTCACACCAAATTTCACATGAGGAGATTTTTTACGTATCACCACGAATCATGCACTTTGTATTTGTTTTATCTTCGAGAAAAATCATCTTTATTAGTTTTTTTCTTGATTTACAATTATATGACGTCATCCAGCCATTCATGACGTCACAGCCTGTTCTTACATATATATTATAAATAAAATAAAATTAAAAATATTTATGTTATATGCCTATCTGTTTTTTATTACATTAATAGATATATTAAAATTATTTGAAATTGTTTCTGTAGCTGGAAATTAATTTATTTCAAACTATCGGTCGGTTCAGACCTGGCCTCAGGTCAACTTATTTTTCTAATTATAAGACTTTCAAATATCATTATTCTATTTTAAGAATACTGAATTTTGAAAGAATTTATGTATATATCGATTCAATCAATACAATACATCAATATGTAGTTAATAATATTTGTTAAATTCCAAAAAAATTAATTAATTTTATTCTTTAATTTATGCATTAAATATATTTTTGGAATGAGATAAATTTTTTTCAGAAGATTTTTAATTGAACATCCTTTGTTTAAATACCTTTCTATTTTCTTAAATTAAAAAAAAAATATTAAATTTCAAAGGATAGAATCAAAAGGTCGATGATTAAATTTAATCGATAAATACAAAAAAAAAAAAAATGAAGAGATTGTTTTTTATTTAATATAGAGAAAACGCATTAAAAAAAAATTAAAATTAATTAAGTTTTCTATTGAAAGAAATCTTGAATAAGGATGTTGGAAAAGAGAAAAAAAAATTCTTTAATCTATCGTTAATCAAGAAACGCATTTAATTCTCGTTTTGACATTTTTAATTTACTATTCCTTTAAGATCGCCGGTTTGTTTTTTTTTTTTAATTTATTTTTCTTTGAAAAAGTAAAACGAAGACAACAATTGTCGTTTACCAACAATAAACTACAAACTCATATTGCTCTCCTCTTACCGAACATATTTTTTAACTAATTTTCAAATCGGATTGAATTTGGGTTAATGAGTTGTCACTTGGTAACGGAAATTACAAGGTACGGAGGCAGGTGGAATGAGGCCTGAAGGCGGAGGCTGTGCTGGATTGAACCTCTGTTGTTGACAACCTCAAAGGATATTGTTAACCTCCCGGCTCCCTTTCCATACAACCAGCCCCAAAAACTACCCCAAACGACTCATTCCTTTATCACATCCACCACTCTCTCACATGAGAAATAAGGGCTGCTTCGGTGAAGTTTACTTTTTCTTCTGCATCGAAATATATATAATGTATAAGTAAGTATATGGTCCTAAATAGAAACCTAGGAAGGAAAACTGTTAAAATTTTTTATAATATATTAATATTAGATTAGATTAAAGTTGTAGAATATTAAATATTGGAATCTTTAGGACAATCTTCTTCTTCTATATATATAAAAAAAGGTTTTTGTCTGCACATTGCTCAGAATTTAAAAATGTTTGCATATCTTCGCGTTTCATGACCTCTAGAATCCAAAAGTGACTTTAGAATTTTTCATGTCTGTCTGTCTGTCCGGAAAATTACTATTTTATAGACTCAGAATTGGCTCAACCGATTTCTTTGAAATTACATCACAATATTCTTATATACCCCTAGAGTAACATAGGCTATAAATTTTATTTATATCTAAACAATAACCGCAGAAATTAATTTTTTAAAGTTTATATATAATTCTCCGTGTTGTTCATTCAAGAGCCTGGCGTGGCCCACTGGCTCTAGCGGAAACATTTTAAACAATGAATTATCATAGCCATTCCCGATCAAAGAATTATTATAATATTTCACTTTTTATTTTAAAAATTCTAATATTTAAATATCAATTCAATTAAATCATTTATTCTAAAAGTTCCCATTTTAATTAATTTAATAAAATATTTAGATCATATTTATATTAACTTAATTTTTATTTATTCTTTCTATACACAATTTGAATATTTCTTCTTTTCTATTTGAAAGTGAAAGGTTAAAAAATCTCGCTAAGAACATTCAATATTTCTATACACAAATTATTCAGAGTATTGGCAAAGCGTATCACTCACAATCAGTGTAAATTGAAATTTATATAAATTAACAAAGTGAAAATTTTTATTTGTTTAAATTTTATTACAATAAATCACAAAAAAAATTAAATATATAGATCACATGATTAAGAGAAGCAAGAAACTTGAGAGAATATAACTGTTGGACGGAGGTCGGACATGACAGAAACTGTAAGCGAAATCTTCATATTGCGACTAATAATTTTCAAATCTCCTAGCACCACAGAATTAGATAAGTTTCTTTTAAGGGAGGAAAATAACTATGATCTAAAAAAATTAATAAAAAAACAAATAAATCAATTAATTTAAATTAATACTATTAATGAATGTATATATTGGTAATTTATCTATAGTTTTATGCCGTTAATTTTTATAAATTGTCTCAAGTCTCTATTTTTTCATTTTCTCAAGTTTCATTAAAATTAAAAATATTCAATAATAATCTAGCAATGAAAATAAAATATCAAAATGTAATGATCAAGAAATATTATACTATTATAACATATACAATACTTAAGAACCATAGGCGGAGGAAATATTAGACGATATCATTGCGGGTTCAGGCCAAATCGATCAACATTAATTAAGATATTTTCATTATGACAGATATTAGGAAAAATAACCGCGAATTCAATATTTCTGTTCACTAATTATTTGTAGACTTTAGTAAAACATACACATGACTCAATATAGATCAGCATAAACTTTTTCAAATTTTGATCTTCAAATTTGTCTTGAAGGTAGTAAAGAAAGAGTTAGATGCGGAAATCAATTGTAAAATGTTAGGTTACCCAGACGACTTAAATATAATAGGAGATTAGGAAATTGCAATTGCAGATAGCGAGGAAAAATTAATGGAGGTTTGAAATTAAGTGATAAGAAAAAATATTTAGTAACAAAGAGGAAGAGTATTAACATACAAAATCTTAAGATACAAAATGTAGAATTTCAATATGTAGAAAAATTGAATGTAATCACGAAGGATAATAATATTTGAGAAGAATTTAAATCGGGGTTGCAATCGGGAAACGCCTGTTATCTTGCAATAAAGAGGCTTATCTCTTCAAAATTATTATCAAAGGGAATATATAAAAAAATTATTTTGCCTGTTGCATTATATGGGTGGGAGGCATGGTCTATGACCCTGGGAGATGAGAGTAGATTCAGAGTGTTTGAGAATAGGATTCTTCCCTGCATTTATTGGCCAAAGAAAGATGAGGTCACAGGGGAATGGGGGAGACTGCATAACAAGAAATTGCATGGCCTCTCTGCATCTTCAGAAATAGTTAGGGTTATAAAAGGGAAAAAGCTGCGATAGGCAGGGCACGTGGCTAGAATGGGAGAGGAAAAAGATATTGGTGGGGAGACCGATTGGAAAACGTCCGCTTGGAAAACCAATGACGCGTAGGAAGGGACGTAAGAGAGATGGGACAAGGGCTTAGGATAGGGACACTTGGAGAAATGTGGTTGTTGCGGCCAAGAACTTTCGAGTATCTTTGAGCCACATAGATAGATAGATATAACATATACAATAATAATAATATATATAATTAATTTACTGATTAAATTAAAATAGATTTTGAATAAGAACACAAAAAGAAATGAATGTTTTATGTAATATACGGATTGAAACAAAATGGATGAAAACCTTTTACTACTTTCAACCAAATACTATGTACCACTCGGGGGTACAGGGGGCGGAGCCCCCGTCTAGGTGTGAAGAGCGCCGAAGGCGCTCTGAGCAGCTAGTATTACAATAAAATTACATATTATATTCAAATTCATTTTAATAATAAAATTTCTTTTTAATGGAAAGTTTATTTATTCATGTGATTTTTTTTAATAAATATGAATCTCATTTCATTTATTTACCTCCTCCACCTATACCTTTCAAAATAATTCATGTATTTTTAACAGCATTTCTATAGCATCTAATACTTCACCCTAAGCGAAAAGAAAAAAAAAAAAAAGAAAAAAATGATTGGAAATATTTTGTCAGAAAACGACTGAGATGGGTATTAAATGGAATATTGAATTTATTTGTTTATTTGATTTTTATTTGCATGTTTCGTTACTTAAATATTTACATATTTGGGATATTAACAAATAAAGATGTAAATTGAAAGGCGCATAATTTTTTAATCGAAAAATATTTTTTAATTTCAATTTTTTATGATTTTTCTTTTAATATAATATAAACAAGGATTAAATACAACTTTTATTATGAATATATATTAGCAATTCTCTCATAAAAAGAAGCATTATAATATTTAAATGAATTATTCTAATATTCAAACAACATTTCATCATTATCATTTTTTGATTATTCTATAAGTAATCATTTTAATTAATTTAATAACATATCATTAGATTATATTTATTAATGTATTTTTTTTATTTTTTAAATTATTCTTATTTTTTATTTGAATAATTCTTCTTTCCTATAAAATATTATCAATGTCTAATAAAAATAATATAAAAAAAAAAAAAAAATGAGCATATCAACCGCGTTCAGAATGGCGTTTAGGGAATCTATGCGCACGGCAGTGCGCCGGCCAAGTTCCAGCAAGCCGCGCGCATGCCGTAAGTATATTTACACGAATGGTTTGGAGTCACTTTTGACCCCCATGTATCTCAGTGCCTATTGCAAGTACAGAGATACAGAGATAAAATTTTATCTACGTAGTCATATACTAGAACTAAAGCAGTATGCCAAATTTCATAGTTATAGCTTCAGTAGATCCTGAAATATGACCCTGTGAAAATAGCTTATTTTGGAACTGATTCACTGATTGGTCAACAAAATTCTTAGGGTATTTCCAATTGTCCTAGCGCTATGAAATTTGGCATACAGGTCGTGTGTTATAAGTAGGTTAACAAAAAATTATGAAATTTAAGAAATCGGTCAAGCTTGAGTTGTTATGATCGAATATCAATGCGATTTTAACGAATTCAAACGAATTCATTGGTTTTGTCAGAAACTAATCAAGCTAGGACTTCGAAATTTGGTACACCGATATTATTCACAGTTTGTAGATTTCTTTTAAAATTTCGTCAAAATCGGTCAACCGGAAGTGGTACTTTACCTACACTGGTTGCGTTTACCTTTCAAGTAAAGTACCAGTTTGCTTCGAGATATTTGCTTCATATTTTGTATATAGATTTAAAAATATGAAAAAAATTCAGATACCAAATTTCATCATGATCTGACTACCGGAAGTGACATTTTACCTATACAAGTAGCGTTAGGTGTAAATTATAAATCTAATCAAAAACATACCTGTTAAAAAGAGGGCCAAGTTCCTATCGGCTATTTGTTTGCCTAAAAAAGGGTTCAAATCCATCCCAATGCCAAGTTTAGATGCACTTCAAAATCATTCATAATCATTTTTATCAACAGCCTGATCCACTGGTAAACATTTGGCATTCCAAAGAATCGCCACCACACCCAGTCCTCCGCCTCCTGCATCCAGGCACGCCACTTTATTCACGTCAACGGTCCATCTGGCCGAAATTCACTTTACCATACACCCAACTTAAAATATGGTATAGTTGTTAAAATACGTAGGTACTTGGTTTAAAATATCTACAATTTTAATACTTATTAAATTTTAAACCATGTACCTACGTATTTTAACATTAAAATTGTAGATATTTTAAACCAAGTACCTACGTATTTTAACAACTATACCATATTTTAAGTTGGGTGTATGGTAAAGTGAATTTCGGCCAGATGGACCGTTGACGTGAATAAAGTGGCGTGCCTGGGTGTGGTGGCGATTCTTGGGAATGCCAAATGTTTACCAGTGGATCAGGCTGTTGATAAAAATGATTATGAATGATTTTGAAGTGCATCTAAACTTGGCATTGGGATGGATTTGAACCCTTTCTAGGCAAACAAATAGCCGATAGGAACTTGGCCCCCTTTTTAACAGGTATGTTTTTGATTAGATTAAATTTACTTTAATGATATTTCTATAATATCATTAAAGTATATATTATATGTAATGGAAAAACATAACAATTAATTTTATAATTTTATATTGGCTAAAGAGTTTAATGAGTTTATATGAAGAAATGAAAATTTCACAACCAGCAAGAACCTTCTTCTTAATTTCACTACCCCTGTTTGCTGACTACCAATTTCCAGACCTCTACATAAATAAATTTTGCAATGGCAATTTTTCAATAGCTTAAAATGAAAAATGGAATGGATATTATTTATATTATAAAAAGTTTCATGTTTCATCCCCTTTTATTATTTCATATGTACCTCTATAATTGTATGAGGGGTGACGGTTGCCCTTGGAGACAGGAAGATGAGTTGTTTCGGGCAATTGGATACATGCATAGCAACCCACCTTCTTTCTCACATGAAGATTTATCTACTATAGATCTACAATAGATAAGAAGAAAGAGATGGGAAGTAATTAACATTAATCTGTGACCAGAGAAGGAACTTACATATGTTAGATTCACACAAACTGTAAGACTATTAACGAAATAGAAGAGAATGAAGGTGGTGGGTGTATTCACACAGGTGAATTAAACAGGTCTCTTTAAACCAAGATAGTAATCATCTTAATATTAAGATGTGTGTCAAATTTACAATTTACAATTTACAATTTAATATTCATTTTTAGCATTACTTTTTCTTGGTATTGTATTAATTAAAAATGGGATTGGGAAATCAAAAATAATATTATCTATAGATTTCTCTTAATATATATGAAGGGTAAGATTCTTTAAATAGAATCAATTTAAAAACATACAATTAAGACTAATTTTCATCATTTTTAATTTAAATTAATAAAATACATTTGCAGTTACCTACAGAAAATATAATTAATAGATTTTATCACTAAATGATAAAAGTCAATAAAATCAAAAGATATTTATAAAATTTTTGGTTATTCAATTTTTATTTTTTATTTATTTATTTTTTAATATTTTTTCAATTTGTTTTCATGGCTTATTTTAGTAAGTAAGAAATTTATGAAATAAAAATATTATAATTGGTAATCCATGCACAATGACATTAAGGATTACACATTGTTTTATTTTCAATATAATTAATTTGTATGTTGTTTCATTAACGAGTAGGTTCTCGTTATATAATAATAAAAAAAAAAAAAAATTACATAACCAATTATCTTAATGAATTCAGTGTTATCTAATCAAATATTATTTTAAAAAAGAATTTTATTTTGATATATTTTAATTATTATATTAATTCTCACATTTTTATTTAATCTTGTTTTGGACAAAAAGGAACAAAAAAAAAATGATGTTAGAAAAAGAAACGAAATTCACAGACATTTGTAAAGACAAAGAGGCGTGGAATATTGTGATTTCCCTTGTGAACAGGTTGGTAATTAGTACCTCCTGCCCCCTTATATGAGTTCAATCATTTGTGATAATTTAATTAGCGAGAATTGAAATTTGTAACCCTGTGAAATTTTATTAAAAAAAAAAATAATAATAATAATAAAAAAATAAGGCATATACAAGGCTTCGAGCGTAATGTCTATTTTCTGGTTGGAATTTTGTAGATTTATTAAAATTAATTATCCGAGTTGATTAATTGAAAAGCTGCACTTGTGATATCATATAAATCGGGTAAGTAAATAAAAATATTCAAATAAAAGTTTTTTTTTTTTTTTTTTTGGTTTTTATATCGGTAAACGACATTTTTTTGTTTTGGAGATAGTATGTTAAATTGTTGATTGAAAATAATGAATCGAAACCCCTATAACAGATTGATTTAATAATTTTTTTAATAAATATTTTTCTTTTTATTATATATAGAACAATAATTTTATATTCGATTTATTTTATATTAGTATTTTAGAACAGTATATACATATATTATATCAGATTAGCAATTATTTACAAACTTTTTATTTATTTATTTATTTATTATTTTAAACTACATATTACTCTTATCTAGTATTATTTTTCTATTATTTAATATTAAAATAAAATTATTTTATTGTAATTAAAGAAAGAAAATAATATAGTAGAGAGTTTTTTACAAAGAGGGAGAATTTAAATAGGTATGTGAATGAGAGTTGTGTTAGGTGTTTAACTCAAGATTAAAAAAAAAAACATTGAAAAAAAGAGATAAACTAGTTATAAAAAGAAGATGAAAAGATTCAATTTTTGTATCAACTAAAAATGTATTATATTCTCTATAATATGTATAGTATATTTTTTCAATTTTCTTTTATTATTATTATTATTTGTTTTGTCAGTATTTCATTCAGTCTATTATTTTTGCTGTTCCTCAGACTATTTCTGTTAATATAAAAATTAAAATGAATCACCTACCAAATGGGATCTATAATAAGCCTTAGAATTTAAGCTAAATTTTTCAGTAAACCAAATATTTATAATATATTCCAGTACATCATATTCTCATACCGGAAAATGAATATTTTGATGAATAATAATCCTCTGTAGGTATAAATTTACAAAATAAAAAACAAAATACATGACAGAGGGAAATGATTTAAATAAATTATATTGGTATATGCTTGTTTTTATTATATACAATACTAAAAATACACTATTATAAATTTTATAAATGTATGTATAATAACTTGATTATTTTTTCATTCATTTATCTATTTACATAAATCATACCAGATAATTTCTTTGAAATGGTTTCTCTACCCAGTAAATAATCCAATGTCATCATTGATTTAACTATAATATTATCATTTACATTTACATAAAATATTTTCAAAAATTTGAAATTTTTATTCTTAACATTTTGATTTAATAATGATTTCACCGTAAATATATTAGGAGTATTACATACCAAAGAGATTTTATATGTTCCTTTTGTATTTTTCATATTTTTACATATGAGTGAGTTTTACTAATGCCATATACATATATATAATAAATAAAACATAAATGTGCTTATATATTTATTTTTAATAAATTTCTAAAATATGATAAATAAAAAAAATTATATTATAATAATCGATATTTTAATTAAAATAATATAGAGAAAGTAAAAAAAAAAGAAGAAAAAATATGAATTAGATTATTAAGCCTCGGGATATAATCATATAATCATATGATGGAGTGAAGTATAAATTAAATAACCTTGAACAAACAAAAAGCAAAAAAAATAAAAAATAAAATAAAATAAAATAAAACAAGAGACGGGATCATGAATGAGACCACCATTAATAAATAATTTATATATTGAAAATAGAATTTCAATGATTTTAATATAACATGATGGTATTTATTTTAGTTATTTTTTTAATGTAATTTTAATTTGAAATGTATTATTAGTATTAATATTATTTTATTATTATAAATATTATTATTAATATTATTATTGGAATAATTGTAATCCAATTGAATGTCGACGTTTCTGTTTATCATTTGACATCTTTATAATCGATTGAATAGAATTCGATTAAAATTTAATTTAATTTTTTATATACATTTTATTAAGTGCATAATGCATAAAATAGACAGATAAAAATTTCATTTCATTTAATTTTATAAAAGAAATTATTATACTTATATGAAATAAAAATTTCCAAAATCAATGTTTAAATTGACATCGAGATTTTTCTTGCTTATTATATTTATTTTTATTATATATATAATACATAGTGTACATGGTATAATTACAAAGATGTGTATATTGTTAATGAAATGAATACGTGTTAAGTAATTAATATATAATTATAAATTTGTATATTTTTTTTCATAAATTATTATATTTTAATTTTGTTTGTTTGTTTTTTTCATCTCATTCATAATTGATATTTTGTTTAACTATAATAGAATAGATCAATCAATCAATTAACTCAACTTATAGATTATTATTATTATTATTATGCATTATTGTTTATCATGCATGCATTTGAAGATTTTTACTTAATAATTTCTGTAGTAGTTATTTACATTATTTTTATATTTTTCATTTACATTTACAAAACAATTCTTAATGCAACATGTTGGCTAATATAAATTTAAGTAAATATGTTCCTTTTAATATTTATATTTCAAAAATTATATTATTTTCCTCGAAGCGATATTTTCTTGGACCATATAGCTTAACATAACTTGAAAAATAAGTAGGAGGAAAAATAAATAAGAAAAATGAATAAATTTTTAACTTTTGTGAAAAAGAAATAATTGGCGTAAACATCCCAAGGGGGAAATAGATTATGAAAAGAAAAAAATGTTATTGACTGCTCAAGGCAGGCCATTCTCATGAAAAAAAAAGATAACAATTCTCACGTAAAATGAAATGTTGTTAACTAACAATGGAGATGATTTTAATGGATGAGGGTTGCCTGTCACTTGTTAGGGAACAACAAACAGGAAGTTAATTAGGAAAGTGATCCCGGAAATGGCAAGCCAATAAAATAACATACGTTATTATGTTAAAAATCTACGTAATAATCTAATGAATTACAAATCAAATTGCTTTGTTGGATATTATATTATATTATTTTTTTTTTATATAGGATTGTAGCTGCTAGAAATTTTATTTGTATAATTAATATAATTTTATTAAAAGCGGATATTATATATATATATCATAGATGTATAATAATAATAAATTGAACTATAAATATTTCTTTAGTTAATTTATTAATTTAAATATAAATAAATACTTATTTTTTATAATTTTAGTTATACTTTAGATATTTAAAGAGAGAGAGAGAAAGAGAATAATTTGAATAAATTGTTTTTTTGATTTTTTAAATAATTTTTACATTTCATCTGTGCTAAGTAAAATAAATGTAAGGTTTGAAAACTCGTAGTCTGCAGGTTAATAGGAGTATAGGAGATACAATTCCTTTGTCGATTATATACTCTTCTGAGAGATTAAATTTATAAATGAATGGGTAGTATAAATCAAGTTAAAGGGAAAATTCAATAACATCTCAAGAATCATTTTCCTCCAATTCCAAGGTTGTTTTCAATCGAAGAATCATCTCACCCCTGGAATATTATATTTCCCCATCTACCCATTCTCTTCTAAATCGATAAAATTTCTCTTCATTGGCAATTATATATTTTATTGAATATTCATTTAGATTTGATTCTTTTTTTCTTTTCAATTTAAATAATATTGTTTTATATAAGGGATGTTATGGTATAGGCATATACATTTCTTTTTTTCTTTTTTTTTTTTTTTTTTTTTTTTTTGAGATATGTATATTCGTAATCGAGAAAAGAAATATCTATCCAATAGAAAGAGAGAAACAAGGAAAAGGCCCGGGATCAATGTGCGTGCCATGTTTATTGAGGTAGCTGATGGCAGGCCTGGAGGGGTGGGGGTGGGGGGCAGACACTTGTTGGGGACGAGATGGCGGCCGCCGTTACCTGGATACCATTGCCGCGGCAATCTCTGCCCTCTCTTCCACCCTTAACATCCGGGAGGGACCCTCGCACACGCTCCTTTATTAAGAGCTTGTTTAATCATTTTTTTTTTTTAGATTACTAATGGAAATTTGATTTAATTCCCCTTCTTCTCTTTCTAAGCACATCCTTACAAAACAACCCATCACATTCTACATTTGACGTTTGTAAAGAATACATACTATATTGTATTTGTAATCAAGGACTTATATTAGTTGTGAAAATTCATTAAAACCAAAGTGACAAGAGACAAGTATATCTAATAAATTCAATTTTAATTTGATTTTAACGTTTTAAGGTTATGAATCTACGAAACAAATAAAATTGATTTTATAATATTTATTTATATATATATATAAGGTTGAATGTCATATAAATTCATATATTTTTGGTTTATTATATTTTACATGTTATGTTACTAATATTATTTCTCCATGATCTATCAACGAATTAAAAGAATCCATTTAGTTAAATATTTATTTATTTATTTTAACAATTAATTTTACTTATTTAGATTTTTTTTTAAAAAAATTTATAAAAATTTTTTATATTCAAAATAAATATATTATTCATATTGTACTATATAATGTTACATAATAAAACAGAGAATATAGGTGGTACAGTATTTTTTTTACCCTTGGAGATCTTTATGGAAACAAATTTTTCATACTTCATTTTTTATTTTTAAAAAAATTATTAAATAAAAGTACCTATATACCTATGAACAAATTATATTGTCGAAACAAGAAAATAATCTCTATTGATTAATATACTAATTGAAAAATATATAGTATGTTGAATTATAAATTAAAAAAGTTAATTAAAGAAGAAATTAAAAATATTTTGAAAACCACTAAGTTTAGAATATACTTTTTTTTAATTTTAAACAACTCTATATCCTTTTTATTTATAGTTTACAAGATAAGAATTCTAAATAAATTCATATTATATCTATATTATATTATCTTATCTTATCTTCTTATACGAGTAAAAATTGTTTCTTTGTTTCATTGTTCTCAAAAACCGCTCTAACGATTTTTTTGAAATTCACAACAGAGATAGTATTTATAAAGAAAAATTGAGTTTTATTGATCACATCTCACGAAACTTTATTAGTTCTTCTTAATTTAAATTTATAATATATGGATGACGTCACAACCACCGCCTGTGAGATATATATATCTATTCTTAAAATAAAATTAAAAATATTTATATTATATTCATATATTTGATTTTTTAATTTCATTAATAGTTTTACATTTAAATTATTTGAAATTGTTTCACACAACGTTTAAAAGAAGATTTGTTTCATCAATTTTATTTTTATCATCATAAATATTAAGTTGTTTATATTTTTTGATATAATTAATTAGATTGTTAATTGTTGATTAATGAGATGTATTAGTAAACATTATTATAAGCTAATATGTACAAAGCTTTAGCTTAAATAAAAAGTGTAAGCATAAATAAATTATCTTTGTTGTTATTAATTAAAAATTAACAAGTGGTGACCCCGAAGCTGATGAAAAAAAAATCAAAAAGGAATCATACGATTTTCAAAATGCCGGAAATTGAAACGAAAACGAATGCTACCATCGAAAAGGTAAGCGTGAAAATACCTCATTTTTGGCCTTGGCAAAAAGGAGATCTTTATATTTTTTTATTAAAATAGGCTTCTTTTTTTATTTTTAATTTTTAATAAATTCTCTTTTTATTAAAAAATAATATTAAAGTGTATATAAATTTCAATCAAGCCACCGCTTCTTATATCTTATTTATTTATATTATAAAAATTCAATAAAATTAAAAATATATTTGTTATACTGATATCTGTTTTCATTGCATAAACACATATCCAAACATTAAAAATTTTAAAAATTGTTTCAGAGCAATTAGAAGATTTTCGATAACGATCATCGCATCTTTACTGAAACCGGCTAAGAGCGTGACGTTTAGAAATTCTTCAAGAGAATTAATTAATTATTTGAATATAATTAAGAGAATGCTTTATGTAGCTTTTTCAAGAGTTAAGAATGGAAAAAATTTGAAGGTTCTATTACCACCTGAGAATGAATGTTATACTCGAAATGTTGTTTGGAAAGAGGTATTAAATTAATAGATGAATATATGGAAACACCAAATGGGGTAGTGATGCGCAATATATGACACTGTATCCTGTTAGTGTGACTTAGCCTCTCCTACTTAATTCCGACTTTCACCTCCTTGGTGGTGTTCATTGGTAACCTGAGCAACCTTGTGGAAGATCGTGGTAACCAACCCCGGTGGGAAGCAGGGTCAGGGCTGACGAAAGCGGAAGAAATGGTCCTCCGAAGAATAGGAGGTTGGGTGAGAGGCTAAATTCCTCTCACAGTAAAATAACATATTAATAGAACTTGGAAAAAATGTCTTGGAATAGAGAATTGTTGAAACATAAGAGTTATGCGATAAAATAGGAAATGATTAAAGAATTATGAGTTAAAATATGAGATTACTATATAGAATAGGCCTTACTTAAAGTGTGATTGGGGTTTTAGTGGGTGAGAGCCCCACACGTTGGCTGGTAGAGCTTTCCCCTAACACACTATTTAAAAAAAAAAAAAAAAAAAAAAAAAAGAAATATATTAAAGTTATATTAATTTTAATTAGATTGATGTAATTATCTAATATTAATATTGGTGTGAATGATTGTAATAACATTGAATAATAAATGGTATTTGATACAATTTTGTTATTTTTTTATGGTCGAGTGATAGCTCGTTGTTGGATGTATAGGATCAATTATTTTATTTGATCAAGTAAATTTGAAAAGGTTTTAATATATTGAAATGAAAATCAATTTATTTTAATTTATTTGAAACATTTTAGGAAACAAATTTTTAATGGGTCATTTTTATAAATCCCATTTAACAATTATAATAAATAATTAAAAAATTGTAAAATTTTTAAAGTATATAAAAATAAATTCTATAAATTGGTTAAAGGGTCGAGTCATAGTTCAGTGTCACAGGTATATATTTTATATTAACACGCCTACTTTTCTGTTTGTATGTTATTATTTGAATGGCGATTCGGTGAATGGTTAATGGTTAATTAACGATCCATATAACATCATCGACTGGGCCGCTACCATAAGGAGTGAATAGAAATAGACGATATTACTTGGATTAATCTTATTATACTAGCTAAAATTGTTTGTTTTATAACAACTTGGGGCGCTAAACAGTTTTTCAAAACATCACTCGAAATGCAATTAAACAAAAAAATTGAAAAGTTAGGCTAAGCAGACGTCTTAAATATTATAAGAGATTCGGCAATTGCAATTACAGATAGCGAGGAAAAATTAATGGAGGTTTGAAATTAATAGTGATAAGAAAAAGTATTTAGTGACAAAGAGGAACAGTATTAACATACAAAATCTTAATATACAAAATGTAAAATTTGAATATGTAGAAAAATTGAATGTAATCACGAAGGATAATAACCAAATACGATGTACCACTCGGGGGTACAGGGGGCGGAGCCCCCGTCCAGCTGTGAAGAGCGCCGAAGGCGCTCTGACCAGCTGGTTATATATATAAAAGCCATAAAAATTCTATCATCGTCTCATCGTCTAACCACATAAGTTGCCCCCATTGACACTAGGTGGCGTATTCCAAAAGTGGGTCTTTCAAAAAAAAAAAATCTATAAATTGTAATTTGATTTTGTGTTTTAAAAAAATGTTAATTGAATACTAGATTTCGTATTGTATACGAGGGTGGCTGAAAAGTTTCCGACCTGACCAAGAAAAACGATGTTTTTCAATTTTTTTTTTTGCTATATTTTTCAACATAATCTCCATCAACACTGATACATTTCTCATAACGGTGTTCTAATTAATTTAATTAATTAATAAATTATTTATTTAATTAATAAATTATTTAATTAATTAATAAATTATTTATTTAATTAATTAATAAATTATTTAATTAATTAATTAATTTATTTAATTAATAAATTATTTAATTAATTAATTAAATTTGATTTAATTTAATTTAAGTCTCATTAACAGTCATGAATCGACGCAAAAATTCGTTTGGATTACGCCTACAGCGCCAAATTGTCGTTAGAAATGGTTTTTCGAAGCAATTTTTGGTCTAACGTTAGGAAATGCGGCACCCACGTTGTACACAGCTTTCCATATTCAAATGGTTTTGCAAAATATTTCGCACACGTTCAGCTGACATCGTACAGGTCTCAATTATCTTGAATTTTGAAAAATAAAATAAAATAAAAATTGAAAAACATCGTTTTTCTTGGTCAGGTCGGAAACTTTTCAGGCCACCCTCGTATATATATACTTCATTCTTTTAATCCAATTTTTTCTTGGACTAGTATATATATATATATATATTTATATATACATACGTATTAAAAAATACAAGTTCCTACATTACACAAGTAAATAGTCATAATTTATTTAATTTTATTTATTATGATTCTTATTTGTTTATTGTGGTTTCCTTATTAATTACTTAAATATTATTTTTTACATATGAAAATTTAAAAAAAATTACATTAGCAGTTCAGTTAAAAAGCCACAAGCCAAAATTTAATTTTAATTAAATTATTTGAGTTAAAAAACTTCAAAAAGTTATTTTAATTAACTACAAATTATTATAATATCTTCAGAGTTCATGGCTTGTTGACAAGAGACTTGAAGAAAAGCTATCTTATAACTTATATTTTATATGAATATTTAAATTGAATTTTCTCCAATGAAAATGATTTTTAAAAGGAAATATTTTCCACAGTATTTTAATAAACAAATTCGGAAAATGTGACTTGCTGGATGGTTCAAGTATGTTAGAAAAGAAAAAAAATAATAATAATAAAGGGATGAGAACACATGAATATAAAATAAAAATGTCATTTTAATATGTCTTAGCAAAAATGAGATTTTATTCCTTTTTTTCATGCCAAGTATGAGTATTTTAACAAATTGTTTATAAAAGTGACAAGATGATTTGTAAGAGGTTTTTGCGAGGAGAAAAAAATATATATTAAACAAATCCAAATAATAAATTTAAGTGCAGATGGAATTCAAAGGGTGGAGAGAGAGGATGGGAGACCAAGAGAAAAAAAAAAGGATAGAGAAATTTTTCATTACGCTTTTAAAACAGATTGCATCTTGTAAAGCTGTTTTGATTTCATCTCTCTATCAAAAATAAAAAAAAAAAAAAAAACTAAAATTAGAAGAAAGAAAAACAAAATTAATTTATTTACTGAGTAAATTATTTTCTATAAGGCCTGGTAAGGAGGTCAATAAAACTAAAAAAGATAACGAAGATTTATCTTCATTGATTAACTTTGTTTATAAAATAAAAAGAACATAGAAGTTTGGCACAATTTTTTTATTGATTGTATGAATCAATTTATACACAATCAACATGTTCAAAACTATATTTCATTCACTATTAGTGAATGGAGGAATTTATTAGTTATTTATGACTAGTTAGTCAGTCGGGAAAGAAATTGACCAATAATCTGCAAACTACAAATCCACTATTCCTGATGACACACACACGCACACCAGCACCGGATAAAGAGGATAGAAATATTTTTTTTTTTTGGATTTTATTAATTAAAATTTATCATTTTTTATGATGCATCAATTTTTTAACAAGTAATATATTGTTTTTTCTTCAAAAATACCAAATAAAGACCAAAACGTTAATCATTTTATTATTGTCAACAGATTGAATATTACTTGTAAAAAAAACAAACTATGTATTTATATAGTTAGAATTCATAAAAAGTATATAGTATAGTTAAAGTATAGTAAGAATTAAAAAAAAATGTAAATTACATAAAAGATTGTGGAATTTTCAGTTAAGTGAAAATTTATTTATTTGAATATAAATCTAACATTGAAAAAGCATAATTGATTGCTGCAATGTTAGTTATATGTATCTCCAAATAGATAATTTTTCACTTAACTAAAAATTCTACAATTTTTTAATTCCCAATATTCTTTCTAAATAAGCTGACAAGCTTTTTTTTTTAATTTGTTACATGGGGTCGCTACTAGGGGCGCTAACTTCAGTGTCCACTTTTTCAAGATTTCATATGTTTCACTCTAGTACCTGCCCTAACACACACACACACACACACACACACACACATGTGTCTCATTTAAATTAGATATTATAATCCTCAGAGAAGGCATGTTTCCAACAAACCGGTCAATAATATTTAATTTAAACTTCTGAAATAACAATTCTTCAAAATTTATATTTTAATATATTAAAATTAATAATAAGTAACCATATATACTCTTAAATTATTATAAAAACGAAATATCTTTAAATATAATTCAATAGATCTATTAAAAAGAATTAATATTTTTTTTTATCATGGTTTATTTAATTGTAATCGTTAATCTTTATTGAGTTTAAAAGATGGGAAGGTATGGTAAGTTAGAATATGAGAAACAATGAACTTTCTAAAATTTTACGTATATTTCATTTTGTTTGTCATCTTTAAGAGTCAACTTCCTTCAGTTTGTAAAAACTATTTGTGAATCTTTTTGATTATTTTTCAAAGCTGCTAGTGATATGATTTATCATAAGAATTATAGTTTCAACTTGTTAACTAACCACCTTATATTATTCTTTTAAATTTAATCGATGTATTTTGGATTTTAAAATAATCTCCATTTTATATTATGAGTAAAAGTTTTTCATGTAATTTTTTAACATTTAGAATTGATAATCTCGGTTAATGAATACTAGGCTTACTAATTACATTATGTAAATCTGACTAATTTAACTATAAATATAATTATCGGCATTTAATTTGGAAAAAAAAATTCAAAATAAAATGATTGCTTTTGCAGTTTGGATGGTGTATTTTGAAATTATTGATAAAAAAAATGAATTAAAATTAATCCAAAAAATTACGAACATCCTTCTCTCTAATTTAATGAAAAATCATTTATCTTGAAAAACTGATCCCTCGGGATTAGTTTTATTTTTCCGGGACACCATTACCTCATTTCATTGAACAACATCCATCTATTATTTAATACAATGGATTATAAGTCTTTGTCGCATATCGTATTACTGGTGGGGATTCATTTGAAATTTTAAACCAAGTGGGATTAGTTGTTAGAATTGAAAATTTAATTCAATTTATCAAATTCGCTTTGGTCGGCTTCCAATTCTCTTTGCTATACGCAACACTAAATGTGCACAATGCAATTCTCATCTGTTGATAACAACAACAACAACAACGACAACGACAAAAAAAATACCAGACACCAATACAGTGATAGAAGTAAAGTATTTGTTCATGCAATAATTGCATCATTTGTCATTTTTCTATCCGCCATTCATGCGAAATCTGCATTCGGGCCGCTGGCGAAGCTGTCAATCATTTATCACAATGATAAGATAATCCCGAGTCGATACTTACTAACTCATTTGATATACCACATTATTATTATTATTATTATTATTATTTTATTTTTTAATTAATTTAATTATTTTTTGTTTTATTCTTTTAAAATCAATAGTAAGAGTAATAAGTACATAGATAGAATTTAATTTTATTCATGTTCTATTTTGGATATTCAAACTCTGTATAACTTTTATTTTATTAGTATATTGAAATAGGATAAAAATTATATTATCAACTTTAAATGAATTATTTTTTTTTCTATTTTATTTATAAAAATAAATAAATAAATAAATAACATAAAAAATTGTTGATAATTTGCCTTCATTTCTATTTGCTATAAAAATAAACGAGAGTAAAGTAATGAAATAACTTATATTATTAACAAAAAAATCTGGAGTGTCTCACCTCGACTATCTCGCTAATTTGAATTGGATTAATTAACATATAATATATTTAAATTAAATTATAAATTAAAATTAATAAATAATATTTATTAAATCAGTGCGTGTTTGGCTCTTTGTTGATGGCACCACGTCACGTGCTGGCGCGTGATTTGCAGTGTTAAAAAATAAATTGCGGTACTTTCAACGATTCAATCAAGCTGAAATTCTATACCAATAGCAGTTTTATACAATTTTTAATCATGTGAAAAACTATCAAACAAATATATGTTTATTTTTACGGTCAGTTTAGTGGAAAAATAATGAAAACGTGGTAGGTAATGACTCTCTTCCGAAAGAGCTACATTTCTCAAAAGTTGATAGAAAACTACGAATATTGAATAATGTCCGTGTACCAAATTGCATTATTCTAGTTGAAACCGTTTTAGCGTAATCTTGACTCGAGATAGTGAAAATAGGTAAATTTAAGGTCTTTGTTTCCTCTCTTATACCACAAATAATAAAATAAAAAAATATACAAAAATAAAAATCTAAAAAAAAAAGAAAAATGATCAAAAATATTAAAAAAGAGGTGAGAATTTCTATATCCATTTACAGTATCTGATGCATTAACCAGCATACTTTAAACATTATTATCTATATAAATAAATAATAATAATAATAATAATAATAATAATAATAATAATAATCTTTTTTCTAGGCAGTTTATATTTCATTTATAACACTGTTTTTCTAAGCAAAGACTTTTAAGATATTAATACAATATTACAACTTTATTTTCATTTAATAAGTACATATAAGTAATATATAATATTTTATATTTGAATAATTACTGATTTTAATGTGCCGTCCTTTAATAAATATACTTAGTGTGGAAATTAATTATTAAATCTTATTATAAATATATTTTCATTTATTGATATTTAATATAAATACTATTTTTTTTTTGAATAGTGATATTAAAAAATGAAATTAAGTATTTAGAGAAAATAAATGAGCTTTTCTAGTACAATTCGGGCAATTCTTTTTTTTTTTTTCATTGGGCGATTGGACGATAAGCCTTTCGGCCAATTCATTGGAAATAGATAACAAAAATATAAAACGTTTTATTTCTATTATATTTAGTTTCCATTGCACAGTGAATAAGACAACACGCTTGGGTTAGCCTTACCAGGTAATTAATAACTATTTGCTCTTACACACACTCATTTCATTCTTAATTATAAGATTATAACAATTTTAATATTTGAATGCTCTCATTATGAATATTACAAATTAATTATTACAAATATATATATTATTTTAATCTTTTCAAAAATGTTCCATACAAGTTCTATTATATTTTAATATAATATCTTTCTTCTTATAAAGTTATTTATCACTTTTATTCTATAAATTGAATTTATTTCTTATTTCTGTTGAGAAATAATAGATTGGATTACTCCAGCTACATACATATATGATGCTTGTTTTATTTTACTCACATTATAAATATTCGATAATATTCATTTTTTTTAAAACATTTAAAAATAATAAATAAATGTCAATTAATATTAGATAATTAAAAAATTAATAAATATCATCATTTTCCTAAGGAAAAAAATCTTTAATATTCTAAGGAGATCAAACATTTAAATTTAAGTTTAAAATTAATAAATGTAATAATAAAAACGAAAATAATATCAATTGATATATATTTTATTTATTTAAAATTTTATTTATTTATACAAATTAAATATTTATTTTATTTATTAAAAAAATATCGATAAAAGTTGAAAGTCTATATTAGAGCGGTCCGCTATTTCTAAGAAGCATGCCTATAAATTGAAAAGGAATTTAAGGACCGATTACGAAAGGGGTTTCTAACTTGTCATTCTTACCCTCTTAACAAAATATTAAGAATAGATAATGAAATTTCATTATATCTATTATATATATATAATAAAACTAATATTAATAAAATATATATTTTAGTAGAGACAAGATATTTATTCTTACAAAAAATTATTATCTCTCATTAATTAAATACGCAATTAATCAATTTAGAAAATCTACAAATCTACATCACATAAAAAAATAAAAAAAAGTATTATATATATTTATCATACACAATCTAAATAAAGCTCTTTTGACTGACTCCTTCACCCAACCTATATATTATATGTAATACAATAGATAATTTTCTGTCAAAAATTATAGATAAATTAAACTCTTTCATCCAAAATACCAAATTAATCTTTCAAATAAAAGTATAATCAGGTAAATAACATTACGAGGCTTTTAAACTTTTTTTTCTAAATTTTTTCAATTTGGTTCTAAAAAAAAAAAAAAGGTAAACAGTTTTTGGGACTACTTTTTTTTAATATGGTAAACTTTTACACTTATCTTTTTCTTTGTGTGCCTCGAAATTTTTAAACCGTTAAAAGTGTGCTGCGGTAAAAAAAAAAGGTTGAGAATCACTGCCTTTATGGCAACTTCCCTTCATTTTAGTTCAGGGATAAGCAACCTTTTTTACTATCTTACCAGAGATAGTATTGCGATCACGAAAATTTTCGATGTCGAGATTTTGATGTTTTTATACGTTTTGAAGATCCCTGAATCATTTTCACTAAGGTTGAGAAAAATCTCTCTCTGTGTGTATACGAGGTAGGGTCAAAAAGTTCGCGGAATGGTCGCTTATAGTCAAGTATTTCTTAGCTGAAAGGGAAATTTTTGTTTGTGAGGTTGGCATAACTGGTAGTGAATGTGCTTTTGAGGTTAGCAGGCAGTTGTAGTTGGTTCCGTGCGTTCGGTGTTTAATATTGTAGATCGTAGTTTCTTTATTGTGCAATGTCGTCATTAGAGCAGCGTGGCAATATTAAATTCTGTGTGTTGCTGGAGAAATCACCCTCGGAGACTCTTGAGATGCTAAAAAAAGCATACGGAAATCTGCGATGAAGAAAACAGCAGTTTACGAGTGGCATAAGCGTTTTCGCGACGGTCGCACAACAATTGATGATGACGTTCGGACTGGGCGGCCTTCCACTTCCACTACAGACGACAATGTTGAGCGCATTCGACAAATTGTGCGTGCGGACAGACGAACAACCATCAATAATATTGCCTCTGAAGTTGGTATTTCACATGGGAGTGTTCAAGGGACATCGTTACATATTTAATAAAATTCATAAAACATGATGAATTAATAATAAGGATTCGATAGTTTAATTTCTTTAATTTGAAGCTATATTGACTTTTATTTATACCTCTCCAAACCTCTCTTTAATATACTTATTGTTAGTAGAATATTATATTAAGGATTATCCGAATTCTATCAACGATCTTTGTGTTTTATTAATTTTAGGTCCCATCAAGGAATAGAAACGATTATTCTTGTAAACCAATAATCTTTCTCCAGTCCATCTATTAAATTCTTTATTTTTACTTTATTTTCTGTACCATCATTATTGTTTTATAAGTTCTAAAGGCTTTGCTGACAAAAAAAAAGAAAAACGAAACGAAAAACTTTCCCAGTAGAGAAATGTTTCGTATTGAATTGCTATTGGAACAATTTTGCTGACAAAATTCTTTAGTGATTAGCGATAACCATAAAAGAACCAGTTTATCGATTTCCATTACGAAAATTGACATATATATATATATATATATATTATTAAGATTATTCTATCTTACATATATAGAAACGTTTTTAAAAATAATAATATTATGTTGATATTTATAAGAATTTTAAAAATTATTTCAAATTTTATCAAATTCTAGATTAGTTTTTGTAAATATAAAAATGTTCTTCTTTATAAATACAAATCAAAGTTTCAATTTAATGTGGGTATAGGTATTTTTTCTTTGTTTTTGTGTTTTTTTTTTTTTATTTTATAATAAAAGTGATGTCTGTTTATTTGGCAAGTGTTACAGAGAAAGCTTGGAATGAGGTGAGTGCCTTCTCAAGTAATGACATGTCACTCGTGGGTAACAAATGAAGGTATGGGTCACAGGGGTGTCCCCGAATTCAGACCGTCGAAAGACCCTCAACCCTTCTTCCACCCTGTCGTGATTAATGGGTGGCGCTCTCTTCTATTGGGGTGTGGAGACTTAAACGCAAACTCATTCCACGTGAACCGGACTTATACACAAATACACGTCCACACCTACGCCCCTTTCCCGTCTCATTCCAGCCTATCTAGATATACTATATCAAAAGCTCTCGAACAAGCGTGAATGATGAATCGTGATTGAAAGTTTATACTTTGTTTTCCACAAAAAAATCATCAATCAGATATGATAATTATTCTCCTACTATAAAAGAGAAATCTATTTTATTATTTTTATTTCAATTATTAATAATTACTAATGATTATTATTCTTTTTAAAATAAAATGCATTAATATTATTTCACGACATTTTAACAAAAACTATTAAATTAATTATTTCTTATGTAAGTATTATACGTATAATACTTGTTGTATATTTGAATATTTATTGTATTAATATTTGATACAATATAGGCTTGAGTATAGTATATATTGACTGGAGAATTAGAGTTTCGAGTCAATCGATTCAAATAAATGTGAATTCTCTGAGCCAAGGCAAACTTAATCGGATGTGAAATTTCTTCAAGTCGTTTGGAAACGTTGCGTTTTATTGGCTCTTTACTTGAAAATCAAGTACAAATTATAACTTGAATGTCAGATCAAGTATAAAATCTCTGTAAATTACAAATAATATTCATTTTCGTTTACAATTTTTGAAATATAACTAAAAAATGATTGAACTTAAAGCCTTTAAGTAAATATTTTTAATAGAAAATATAAATAAAATGCCTTAGAAATAATTATTAATATTAATTTAGAATTTTTTTACTATTCCTATATGAATTCATTTATCTGTGTTGCTAACTATGTGGTCATTCTAATTTGGAAATAAAGAATTTAAACTTCATCAAGTTAAAAATAGATTATACTTAGGTCTTAGGTATAATACAATTAAAAATAAATTTAAAGAGTAGAGTAGTATGTGATCCTAACAGCTAGTAAAATTAATTCAGTTTTTTTTTTTATTTAATGTAAATTGTCCTTTTTATCTAGTTGAATATTCACTTCAGTACTTTAAGCGTTTTCATTTCAATCAGGATTTAATCATGAATAATTTTGTCGTGCCCTTTGTGAATACGTTAGCTCTAAGTTAACCGTGGAGTAGAGGGAATAGAAGTGGGGATATGTCGGAATGGGATGGTCGGATCTTTCAATGAAAATCCTTCTCTATTTTACCAGAAATTGCATTTCACACTTAGTTGCCGCCTCAGGAAACAAGTCAGTCAACTTTAATCATTTTATTTCTTAAAATTAATTAATTCAGTAAATGTGATAATATGGATGGATGTGAACGCCTATCTCTTAATTAATAGCTGATTGCAAAATGTGTAAATTAGAATTTAATAACAAGTCCATGATTAAAAGTTAATAATCACGATGAAGATAGGACTCTGTTTATGTAATAATCGCCAATTTACTCACATGAAAGAATTCATTATTACTAATTTTCGTTAATTTTGGAAAGGACATGATTGAACAAAATAGTGGTTTAATTAACTACAATTATAGATGAAAGACACAAAATTGGCATTTCAATAGAGAATTAATTTGAAATCTTACTCTTTTTGTAGTAAGAAGGATGAATGAACAATCAATTATCTAATAATATCGATTTAAATATTATTAAATAATTTTTAAAAATACTTTGGAAGAATAACAACGCGAAAATATTAAAAGATTTGAGATTTTATCTTTACACACACACACACACACATATATATATATATATATATTTGTTGACATTTTTTGAAATTTAAAAATATATTTAATTTTATTAAACTATTTTTAAAAAATATTTACATTTTATTTATTTTACCTTACAACTTTAATATATATTCAAAATTAGATAAAATATTATAACATTTTTTTTTTATTTAATTTTATATTTTTAAATACATATTTAAATTAGCTGGAGTGTCTCCACTCGACTATCTCGCAATTTGAATTGGATTAAATAACATAATATATTATATTTAAATTAAATTTAATTAATTATAAATTATAAATAATAAATAATAAATATTAAACCAGCGCATGTTTGGCTTTTTGTTGATGGCACCACGTCACGTGTTGACGCGTGAGATTTTCAGTGTTAAAAAATTAATTCTGGTAATTTCAGCGAATCAATCAAGCTGAAATTCTATATATAGCAGTTTTATATAATTATTAATCATGTGAAAAATTATCAAACATATATCTTTATTTTTACGGTCACTTTAGAGGAAAAAAAATCAAAACGTTGTAGGTAATGACCCTCTTCCGGTTGAGCTACATTTCTCAAAAGTTGATAGAAAACTATGAATTTTGAATAATGTCCATGTACCAAATTTCATCATTCTAGCTCAAACCGTTTTTGCGTAATCTTGCCTACATACATACACACATACACACATACACACATACACACACACATACACACACACAGACATTTTTCTCAACCTTAGTGAAAATGATTCAGGAACCTTCAAAACGTATAAAAACATCAAAATCTCAACATCGAAAATTTTCATGATCGCAATACTATCTCTGGCGAGATAGTAAAAATTGAAAAATAGCTAATAATAAATAATCGAATAAATAGATAAGTAAAAAACACAAACATCCCTCTTTTTACTAGAATATATTATTGATATTAATATATGAATTCATTCACATTAATTTTCCAATAATTAATTCTATAAATAATTATACGAGTATTTGGTATAAAAAATTATCTTCTGGTATAAAAATAACGATTCATCAAAAGGATCTAGATAAATATTTTTTATTTTTTTATTTTTTTTAAATCTTTATGAAATGATCAGAATACTTACAACGTGGATCGTTTGGTGTTGTTTTTAGAACTATTTATTATTAATTAATTTGAATAATAATACAGAAAAAATATTATGTTGAAACAAATTACATTTGATTGGCGCTTGAAGCTTGAGCTCTTTTTTTAATCAATTGTATATTAGATAAAATTTAAAATATAAATTGAATTTTAAAGGGAAATTAAAATTAATTCATAGTAGAGATGAACTTTTAAATAAAACTTTTCTTTTAATTCAAAAGAGAAAGAAAGAGAGAAGAGAAAATCAAAATATTTGATTAGAAAAGCGTAACTATGAAAGGAGAATAACAGAAAGTTGCACAGAAGAAAGATTCCCCGTAACCGGATGTACGAGATGAGAAGTTGGGGATAATTAACGGGCGACATCCGATATCCGGTTGTCGTAACAGGCTTCTTGTGACCATCTCGAACGATTGTTAAATCAATATATATATATATATATATCTTGTCGACCACATAAGACATTATTAGAAACATTCAATCCAAATTAGTGGCTGGAGATTTACGTGATTGTTGCCTTGAATCAAATCAAGCACGCAGACTTAATCTGGCTAAGAGCTTGGATGTAACTGGCTCGCTCAACTTCCGGTTCCGGTGTTTGTTTGTACTTGGCTCAAAGTAATTGGTTGACCTGTGCAGTATCGGTGACATCGAGTGAAGGGGAGGATGGGCGCCTCCCTTTCTGGAAAAGATCTTCCCAATCTCAATCATTGATTCCTCAATTCATTATCATAATGAAATGGAAATTAAATTATATAAATTACAATTCTATTTAGAAAAAAAAAAAAAAAAAAACAAAATTCATTCATTTATTTATCACTACTATTCTATTGTATGAATTGTTATTGTTCTGTAATCTTTTGTTTAAATCATCAAGAGAGGTTTAATCAACATGGTTTAAATAAAATTCATACAATATAATTAAAATATTCCTAACTTTTTTTAGTCCTTTTGAAATACGAATATATAATTATTTACCTAAGCTTAATTATTACAAAATATGATAATATTTGTTCATTTTGATGATCATAGGATTATTGTTTTCAAAAATTATAATTTTCAAATATTCCAATATCAAAAGTTCATATACATTACTACCTACATTATACTAGTATACCCATATATATATAATTAAAGAGAGTATTTCTATTTTGAAAATTATTAACATATTATTTATATTTTAAAAACAATTGCGTTCTTTAATAAATAAATAAATATTCATTTAAAATGATTAATTTAAAGAATATATTATTCCAATTCAAATGTTCAATAAATCTGATCTAATAATATTAAATTATTTTAATTAAAGTGATAACTTATATTATGATAAATTATATTAAGTAATTTAAATGATATTTGATTATTATAGATAAAAAGAAAATGAGCTGTGACCAGGCACAGAACCGACCGACAATTTGAAATAAATTAATTTCCAAACAACATTATATATATATCATATATATATATAGTACCGGGACCCCGAGCCTCGGCTCGGTACTTAAGTTAAAAAAAATGATTCATTATTATTGGGTTTGGCTGATAATATTAATACCTGGGATACCGAGCTGTCGCTCGAAAAAATGTTTAAACATTATTATAGACATTTTCATTTTGTAAATTAAATAATTTTATTTCATTTAAATAAATATCTATTTTTAAATAATTTTTCTCTCTACATTATTTATCTAATTCTGACAATATATTAAGATCACACCGGGACCCCGAGTCTCGGCTAGGTAATTAAGTTAAAAAAAAATAATTCATTATTATATTGGGTTTGGCTGGTAATATTAATACTTGGGACACCGAGCTGATATACAATTCTTTAATTATTTATTACAATTATTAAATGTTGCATCATTGCATCAATCTGATTAAAATGAATGGAACTTGGGGTCCTCAATAATACATAAATAATACATATTAGATATGTTTCTAAGTGCATGAATATTTTTTTTTTATTGGAAGAATGATAAATATATATCGTAATTTATAATTATAAAATATTATTAAAATATATATTTTTAATTTTATTTCGAAATTAAACAAACAATTTTAAAATATTTTTCTTTTAAAAAAAGGCTGGAGTCAAATTTCAATATGAATGTCATATGTCATCGATATATAAATTAATAATAAATAATATTAATAAATATTAAATTTAATAAAAGAACAATGAATAAATAAATATAAAATAGTAATTTATTAAAAAATAATAGATTAAAAAAAAAAAAAAAATCATTTTCCGCCGGTTTCGATCCTGCGAAGTTGACTCGTCAAAACAGTGCCTCTAACCCACTGGTCTAAGATATTTAGCTAATCTTTTTACCATCTTCCGACACCAAATACCAAACCATTTTTTATTTTGTTGTTATTTTTTTTTTGAGAGAGATTAATCTTATATATAAAATTCTCGTGTCACAAAACTTTGAAATCATACTCCTCCGAAACGGCTTGATCGATTCTTATGAAATTTTTTATGTATATTCAGTAGGTCTCAGGGCATGTCAGACTTCCTTTAGAAAACCGCTAATTGGTAAGGTGTGTCCAGGAAATGCTAATTAATTAAAAATAGTTTAGTTACCATACTAGCTCATAGAGGCGCTGGTGGCAAAAATTTGAAATCTTATATATACCCTTATAAGAAGCTTCCAAACAATACTGATTCATGGGTAAACTAGCTAGCGCGCCATCTTATAACTTTGCACTCTGAGTTCGAAACTCGCAAAGGCACATTTTTTTCTTTAAGTATTATATATTTTTTTACAAATTTATTAATTTTTATTATTATTATTTTAATATTTTATTAAATTATTTTATTTTATTAAATTAATTTTATTTTATTAAATTAATTTTATTTTATTAAATTAAATTTTATTATTAAATTTTATTTTATTAAATTATAATATTAAATTTTATTTTATTAAATTAATAATTATGTCAATTAATTTTTTCTACATAAATAAACATATATAAAAAACTATATAAAATTTGAATTTTCATTCATTCATTTAAAATGATATTAAAATATTCCTTTGAAATATAATAAATAATTAAATTAATCCCTACTAGGGCATCGGGGGGGGGGGGAGGTAACTTTCTCTTTTTGGAAAAACCCATATTGCCATCCCCAGCTCGACTATCTATATATATAAAAAAGGTTTTTGTCTGCATATTGCTCAGAATTTAAAAATTATTATATTTCACTTTTTATTTTAAATTCTAATATTTAAATATCAATTAAATTAAATAATTTATTCTAAAAGTTATCATTTAAATTTATTTAATAAAATATTTAGATCATATTTAACTTAATTTTTATTTATTCTTTCTATATAATTGAATATTTCTTCTTTTCTATTTGAAAGTGAAAGCTTAAAAAAACTGAATATACTATTTTTAAACTTTTATCAATACAAAAATATTTTCAAAACTTCAATTAAAATGACAAAATTTTATTATTTTTGTTTTTGTTTCAATTATTAATTACAAATATATTTTAAGTGCAAAAATGATTTCTTGGTTAATTAAAATATGTTTTTTAGACAAATGATATAAACGAGATGTTTTAAATTTATGTCTTTTTTATATTGAGTATTTTTTTTTAAAATTAAAATTTGTTTTAAATCAAAATTATTGTATTCTATTATATTTTTTTTATTAATAGGCTTCTTTTTTTATTTTTAATTTTTAATAAATTCTCTTTTTTGATATGATATTAATATAAAATAATATTCAATTGTATTTAAATTTAAAAATTAGAATATTTGAATTTTTTTAAATTCTAACACATGTAATCAATCATATGGATAACGAATGGAACGTTTTGAAAATCAAGTTGGTATTAAATTCAGAAAAAAATACTGATATATAGAATATAATAGACCATTCGAATATAATTTAAAACTATTTATCTCCATTTATTTTAAATTTAAAAAAAACGGAGTGTTAAGAAATTAAGATGCCTGGATAGGTAAATGGGCTGGAAGAGGAGGTAATTTATAATTTTCTTCTAATTCAGATTGAAATTAATGGTGATAAGAAAAAATATTTAGTAAAAAAAATCTATATACAAAATGTAGAATTTGAATATGTAGAAAAATTGAATGTAATCACGAAGGATAATAATATTTGACAAGAATATATTTAAATCGAAGTTGTAATCGGGAAACGCCTGTTATCATGCAGTAAAGAGGCTTATCTCATCAAAATTATTATCAAAAGGAATCAAAATTAAAATATATAAACCAATTATTTTGCCTGTTGTATTATATGGGTGGGACGCAAGGTCTATGACCCTGGGAGATGAGAGTAGATCCAGAGTATTCTTTCCAGCATTTATTGGCCAAAGAAAGATGAGGTCACCGGGGAATGGCAGAGACTGCATATCGAGGAATTGCATGACCTCTATGCATCTTCAGAAATAGTTAGGGTTATAAAAGCGAAAAAGCTGCGATAGGCAGGGGACGCGGCTAGAATGGGAGAGGAAAAAGATTTTGGATTGGAAAACGTCCGCTTGGAAGACCAAGGACGTGTAGGAAGGGACTTAAGAGAGATGGGACAAGGGATGAGGATAGGGACACTTGGAGAAATGTGGTTGCTGCGGCCTAGAACTTTCGAGTTCCTTAGAGTCACATAAATAGATAGATATAACTTATACAATAATAATATATATAATTAATTTAGTGATTAAATTAAAATGTATTTTAAATAAGAACACAAAAAGAAATGAATGTTTTATGTAATATACTGATTGAAACAAAATGGATGAAAACCTTTTACTCGGGGGGGTACAGGGGGCGGAGCCCCCGTCTAGGTGCGGAGAGCGCCGAAGGCGCTCGGGGCAGCTAGTATATATATATATATATATATATATATATTTTATTAAAAATACATATTTTTAATTTTATTTCGAAATTAAATAATAAATTTTAAAATATTTTAAATATAAAAAAAATATTAATACAATATCCTTTAAAAAAAGGCGGGAGTAAAATATCAAAATGGATGCCATTGACGTCACCCATATATAATTTTTAATTAAGAAATAAATAATGAAGCTGTATGTTTCAAGAGATATGATCAATAAAACTTAATTTTTCTTTATAAATACTATATCTAGTGTGAATTTGAAAAAAATCTTTAGAGCGGTTTTTGAGAACCAATATATATAGATATATACAATTTTAGCTAGCATAATAAGATAAGATATATATATATATATGATATAAATATATATATATATATATATATAGAAAGTATCAAAAAATAAAAAAATATAATTAAAATTTGAATTAAAATAATTAAATTATATTAATCTTAGTTTTTATTTTTAGTTTAATTAATCAATGATTTATCATTACTATATTTTAAGTGAAATATTTTCTGACAATGAATATCAAATTAATACTTTGTAAACTACCACTTCGGGTTTTCATATATACACCAAAAGTTGATGAATTCATGCTACTGATGCTTTAAGTAAATTTAGCAAATTTTATCAAAATCCGTTGAACCGTACAAGCTACGAGTATACTCGTTACTATACTAACATACAATACAGGCCGACGGTCGGACAGACATCCTGCTAAAAATACTTTTGTCTATTAACAAAACAAAATAAATGATTCGTGAAGATATGTAAAAATCTACACATATTAAATTTGGAGTGAAAACAATCCTTCCCTTACTATCTAAATTATATTTATATAGTATAGTATTGTTTGTCAATTGCTAGAATCAATATTCATAATTTTGTATTCATTGTGTTGAACATGTATGAACAAATGGTGAGAAAATAGTCTCAAATGAACAGCACACAGCTGTTTTATAAATTCTTATAAAATGTTTTAAACCTAAATTAAAACAAAGAAATGGATTGAATGTGTCTATGTATAAATCGAGACAAAAGTGAGATTATAAGATAAGAATAGTAAAAAAGAGGATTGTCATTATAAACGCCCCAACACTAGCCAAACCCAATAATAAGGATTAATTTTTTTTAATGGCCGGCGGCTTGGTGAACCAGGTACTTGATATTAGATGAGAGGGGATTTATAATATTTTTTTTTTCAATTTTAGGTAATCCAAATCTAAACAGAGAAATTATATTTCACTTTAGAATTTTTCAAATATTTACATAGGTCTATCTAACTTCAAAGTAAACTTAAAATTTTTTTAAACTAAATAAAATCAATCAATTTCTTAGAGATATAATATTTGAGTAGCTATAATAAATTTCGTTTAATTTAAAATTTTTAAGTCACACTCTAATAGATGAACAGATAGAATTTATTAATTTTTGTTATTAATATATATTAACACTAGGTCTGCCCCCTGTATCCCCGAAGTGATACATAGTATTTGGGGTTGAAAGTGTCTATGGAAAAGAGTTTCATTCATTTCATTTCAATCAATACATTAAAACATTCATATACTTTTTGTGTTCTTATTTAAAATATATTTTAATTTAATCAGTAAATTAATTATATATTTAATTGTATATGTTATAATCTTATAATAGAGTATAATAATAATATCTTAATTTTGATATTTTCAATTCATTGCTTGATTTTTATTGAATATTTTTTTTTAATTATAATGAAATTAAAACAAATCTGAAGTTAAAGACTGGAGACATTTTATAAAATTAAAATTAACATTTTTGTAATCTTATAAAACTATATAGATAAACTTAAAATATATACATTCATTAATAGTACGAGGGCAGGTCAATAAGTCCGTGACTTTTGGAATGAAACTCGGGTTTTTTGATTAATTCCAATTTTGACAGGAGATAGAGGTTCTAATTATTTTGGAATATTGTATATATCAATAATATAAGTAATTTTTTTATAATTTTATCAATATATACATAAATTTATTTTAAATATACTTAAATAATACCATATTTTAATATTATAATTAAATATACAACTCCTTGATATTATTTGTCTAAAGAAATCATATTTTAATTTTTATATAATCAATAAATCACATTTATGCAATTGAAAATGATGAAATAAGTGTAAATCTTTCTACGTGTAAAGAATTTCTAGGAATTCAGAAGGTATATTTATTTATCCGATTAAAATTCTTCTTGAAATATTACTCACTATCTCTCTCTCTCTCTCTTTGTGCAAATTTTATAATAAAACATTTCTTTTTTATTTTTATATTAAATTTTTAACTGTTTTGTTTAAATTTTAGCTTTCTCTCTCTCTCTCTCTCTATATATATATATATATATATATATATACTCATTCATTCATTCAAAATATTCTTTGTAATTTTGACTTGATTGTTGTGAATAAAAATAAACAAATATCATTTTTTTGCTCTTTTATTATTAGACTATTGACCACCGAATAGCCATTTTTAATAATCGCTCTCTGAATAAATCTTTTCAAAGTGTACTGTAATAGAATTTTATTAAATTAGGCTTACAACTTAGGAATCTATAGAATAATAATAATAAGTGAATTGATAAAAACATAGGTTTTAAAAAAAGAGAAATAAAGAACAAATAAATTTATTTCATTTTAAGTTTAAATTTTAACAAAGAATTAAATGTAAAGTATTCATTTAGAAGACTTTTTATTTTCAGCTGGTTGAATTTGGGATTGTTGTTGGGAATATTCGTGCTGTTGTTCTGGTATTTCATGGTGATGGTGGGAAAGTTTGTGCTGTGAAAGCTCATGTTGAGAAATTTCATGATGATGACTTAATTCTTGTTGATATCCTGAGACTTCATGACTCACTTCAGGTTCTGTTTTATACTCAGTAGGATGTTCAATCTTATGGTGATAGTTAGAATGTCCAGAATTATGTTTAGCAGAATGTTCTTGGTTACTTTGTGCTAATTGATGATGCCCAGAGGAATGTTCATGACCATGACCTAAAGAAATGTCATGTTCATGTCCTGAAGAAATGTCATGTTCATGTCCTAAAGAAATACCAAGTTCATGTCCGGAAGAAAATTCATGACCATGTTCAGAAGAAATTCCATGTTCAAGTCCTGAAGAAAATTCATGACCGTGAGCAGTAGATACACCAAGTCCATGTCCTGATGAAGTTTCATGTCCATGACTCAAAGAAATGTGATGTCCATGATTATTTTCTTGATGTTCACTTTCATATACAGGTACAGGAATCTTTACTGGAACTGGAATAGGTTTCTCTACAGTGTATGGTACAGGTTTATGAATTGGTACTTCTACAGGGTATGGAATTTTTTTTTCAACAGTGTACGGAACAGGTTTTTTTACTTCCACTGGATATGGTTTAGGCACTTCTACTGGATATGGTTTGTCAACTGGAACTTTGACCGGTACTGGTACTTTTTTTTCAACAATATAAGGAACTTTCTTCTCAACTGTGTATGGTACAGGTTTTTTCACTTCCACTGGATATGGTTTTGGTACTTCTACTGGATAAGGCCTATCTACTGGCACTTTAACATGAACAGGTACCTTCTTTTCTACAGTATATGGTACATATTTATCTACTGGAACTGGGTATGGTTTTGGAACTTCAACTTTGTATGGGCGATCTACTGGAACCTTAATAGGAACGGCATAGGGCCTATCAACAGGCACATGCACTGGAATTTTCACCTCCACTTTATATGGTTTTGGTACCGGTACTTTAATTTCCACTGGGTATGGTTGTGGAACTTTCTTTTCAACATAAACCGTGTATGGGCGTGGAACATAAACATGGTATGGTTGTGGAACTGGTACCTTAACTTCGATTGGTACTGGCACTTTTTTCTCAACAGTTACTGGAATTGCATATGGCTTGTCTATTGGAACTTTAACAGGCACCGGAATCTTTTTAGGCACTGGGTACGGCACGTGTTTGATAACCTCGACAGGAACATGATACGGCTGTGGAACATGCACAGGTACCTTTTCCTCGACTGTGATCGTTTTCACATGTTCATGGTGCTCGTGTGGAAAAGAAGCATGCACTCTGGTCAACCCTAATAACGTCACCAGAAGTGCTGCGATCTGAAAAGTAAATAATAATTTAAAAATTATTTATTTTTAATTACTCATGAAAAATTAATTTTATTTTTATTTTTATTTTTATTCATATTAATGTTAAAATAAATTTGATAAATTTGATTACTTACCCCTGTTCTCATGTTGATGTGCATATGAATTGAAGAGATCAACACTAATGAGAACAATGGATACCGCTGGTTGAGTTGCATTGGCTTTTATAGCTGAGCCCGTCTTCGGTTGGCCGCTTACAAAGGAGATGCACGCACGCATCCATGCCTTTCTTTTCTGCATGCATAGAGTTTAAGGAAGTCAGAGTTAGTTAAGCTTCTTGATTCTAGATAAAGAAACAATCTTTAACTTTAACTTATACGAATTTTTTTATTTAAAATAATTTTATATTAATTTAATTTAATTTTTTGGTAATCAAATTAATAATATTAATATATTGATAACAATTTTATATATATATATATATATATATATATATATATATTATTTATTAATAAAATCTATTTTCTTTAAAATTTTATTTTGTTTTATCTCACTCATATTATTTGATCACTTTTGAAAAATAAATCTTTATTATTATTATTATTATTATTTTTTCAATATTCTATACTGATTTTATATATATATATATATATATAGATATGTAGAAGAGAAGAGCTTTTGGAATTGAATTGTTATTAATTGTTTGTTTTTTGTTATAAACATAATAAACGAATTTGGATAAAATGTATAAGATATTTTTTTCTTAAATATACCAAGGTACACAATAAAAAAAAAACATTCTATCAATTCTATCAAAGTGAGAACATTCAAACAACCAATCGATTTACAGATTTTCAAACTTGACAAAACCCAATATAAATGAAATCACTTGGATTTCTGTTTTTTACCTTTTGGATATTAAAATGCAAACCAGACAATTTTATACTCTGCAAACTTCGAAGCAATTTTCTATTAAATAAATATTTTTTCATCCATCACGTTTTTTTTATGAAATGAAACAATTTTAGTTTTATTATTTGTTTTCGGTCAGTGTAGCAATAATAAACCCATCCGCCATTCTTTGGTGTTGTAAAAAGTGTGAAAAAACAGCTATTCCATTTAGCTTTATTTTCGTTTTGTGAAAGAGAAAATAAAATAATAAAAATTAAACCATAAGAAAACAATAATTTGTCTTTTGTTGCAAACTTTTTCATTAAAATTGATTGCATTCACCCCTCACTCTTACAAAAAAAAACTTTCAAATAAAATAAAAATTTCCCCTATTGTATGTTCAAAATTAAAAATAAAATTTCAATAATATTTAAATTTTTTTTTTTATATATAATGAATGAAATACTTTTTGACTATCTTTCATGAGTTTTATATGATTAGATTTTGCCAAATATTTGATTTTTATTTCATTTTTAAGTAAAAATAGAAAGGGTTAAATAATAGAATTTAATTTTCAAAGAATATCAATTTATTTCTATAAATAAGGATTTTTTTTGTGTCATCCTGTTAAACATTCATATATATCTTATATATAAAATTCTCGTGTCACAAAACTTTGAAATGATACTCCTCCGAAACGACTGGACCGATTCTTATGAAATTGTTTATGCATATTCAGTAGGTCTCAGGGCATGTCAGACTTCTTTTATTAAACCGCTAATTGCTAAGGTGTGTCCAGGGGTGCTAATTAATTAAAAATAGTTTAGTTACCATACTAGATCATAGAGGCGCTGGTGGCGAAAATTTGACATATATATAAGTCTTAATTCGAGACTTGCAAACGTGAATGGTGCGTAGTCAAGTCAGCAAGGGCGTCATCTTATGACGTTGCACCCTCAGTTCGAAACTCGCAAAGGCACATTTTTTTTTTTTAAGTATTATATATTTTACAAATTTATTAATTTTTATTATTTTAATATTTTATTAAATTATTTTATTTTATTAAATTAAATTTTATTATTAAATTTTATTTTATTAAATTAATAGTTATGTCAATTAATTTTTTGTGCATAAATAAACATATATAAAAAAATATATGATTAATTGAAATATTGTAAATATTAGAAAAATAAAAATAAAAATATAAATATTAAAAACATCTTTTTTATTGTATTCTTTGCGCTACTAAATGACAACATGTTTATATCAAATTTTTAAAAATTAATTTCTGCGGTTATTAATTAGATATTATTAAAATTTATAGTCTATGAACAGAAATGAAAAATTCTAAAGTCACTTTTGGATTCTAGAGGACATGAAACGCGAATATACGCAAAAAAATTTAAATTCTGAGCAATGTGTAGATAAAATTTTTTTTATATATATATTGATATTTACAATATCTCAATTGATCTTATTGGTCTTTTAAACTTTGAAAACATTCACATTACGGCTATAATTTAATTCTATTAATTTTTAACATTATGTGAGTAAATCATTTTAATTAAGAAAATTTGATCTCATAATTGGATTTTCACGTAAGATTTTAATATATCTTCTTCTTCTTCTTAGCCTTATTTCCCACGGGGTGTGGGGTCGGCTCTTCTCGTTAATTGGCGCCAACTAAATCTGTTGTTGGCGTCGTCTGTAGAGAGACCAGATGCCATTAGATCTCCCGTTATACGGCAGGAACAGCTGGTTTTAGGCCTCCCACGCGGTCTTTGGTACTCAACCTTCGATGACGGTGATGATGGTGTTGACGACTTTGATGTAGCTGTGGACGATTTGAGTGAGGTTGATGGCAATGATGCTGATGCTGACCGATGTGATGATGTTCGTGTCGGTGATGATGTCGATGTTGATATTGATGTGGATGTGGATGTGGATGTTGGACTATCTTCTTTAGCCCACCTCGTCCATAGGTGGGTAACCCTAACCCATTTCTCACATCGCCTGGGTGCTGACAATGTGCGTCGCTTGCAGGGGACGCCCTAGCCCTTAACCGTATAACATTTCTCCATTAATTGTTGATGCGACGCGAAGATGATCCAGCCGGCCTGTCGCTACAGCCTGACGCTAAGATTTTAATATATATTTTTTAATATTATTTTTATAGTAGTTTAGTGTTATGCTAATTTCTTTATATTTTATTTTTATTTTGTTTACTTTGTTTTTTTTTAAATAAATTAATAACATTTAAAGTAGCATAAAAAATTAATCGAAGCAGGAAAAGTGATGGGGTTTGAAATTAATTAATTTGATAATTAGTATCAGAGAGAATAATATTTGCAAAGAATTTAAATCGAGGTTCAATCGGGAAATTATTATCAAAGGGGATCAAAATTATTAAATTATTAATTGTATTATATGGGTGGGAGGCATGGTCTATAACCCTGGGAGATGAGAGTAGATTCAGAGTATTTGAGAATAGGATTCTTCCCAGCATTTATGGGCCAAAGAAAGATGAGGACACCGGGGAATAGCGGAGACTGCATAACAAGGAATTGCATGACCTCGATGCATCTCTAGATATAGTTAGAGTTATAAAAGTAAAAGCGAGAAGGCTGGGATCGGCAGGGCACATGGCTAGAATGGGAGAGGAAAAATATATTAGTGGGGAGTTCGATTGGAAAACGTCCGTTTGGAAGACCAATTGTGAACAGGGTGGACAATGTAGGAAGGAACATGAGAGAGATGGGACAGGGTAGGAGTTAGATGGTTATAGCTCAGAATAGGGACACTCGGGGGGTACAGGGGGCGGAGCCCCCGTCTAGGTGTGGAGAGCGCCGAAGGCGCTCGGAGCAGCTAGTATATATATAAAAAATCCTTATTAACTATTTTCATTTACTTTTGTCATCAATATTATTATTATTATTATTATTCAATGGCTAAATAAGAAATAAAAAACGGACGTAATTGAAAAGAAATTAATTTCTATTTTTTTATTTATTTATTAATTATTTATTCAATACACCTGATTAAATTATAGTTTATTTAGAAAAGGAGGAGAGTTTTGTTTTAAAGAAGAAGAAAATAATTAATATTAATTAATGTAATTTATCAAAGTTTAATAAATTATTTGATTAAGTTTTATTATACCCACTTGTAGGTAAATGATTAAGAATATAATAATTTTAAGATTGAATTTATTCAACGATGTGGAGTGGAGGGTGTTGAATTCTACAAAGAGTTACGAATGTTTCACGTAAGAGTGCAACTCAATGGCTTCAATTTCATTTTCTACCTTGCATGTAATTGCGGGTTTTAGTCCTATTAAAATCGACAGCGTTCGAATTAATTAGACTGGCTTTTGGACAAGTAATGCCCTTTGGCAACAAACCCAATCTCCGAAACGCCCCACGTAACGACGACAAACACAGGGTGCTTACAAGAAGGTTTGCTTGCTCTATGAAGGTGAATTAAATTTAACATAAATTAAATAAAAAGTTCAAAGTAATATTTTTAATGATATACCTACTATATATGTATTTTGTATATAAAATTAATTATCTTTAATATGACAATGAATAATAAAAATATATATTAAGTAAAATATTACAAATTACAATTTATCATCATAGATTTATAATTTATGAATTGTTTATTATTATTCATTATAAAATATTATTATTCTTGTTTTATTGATAAGAATACATATATTTTCATTTTTGAATTAAAGATGATATTTTATATTTTTAAAAATAAAAACTAAAATAACTACCCTTTGGTAACTCGGGATATACTTATTGACCAGAATAGAATATCCAATAATCACTGTGAGAAATTTCAGGATCCGGACCATCGATAGTAACCTTCTCCAACATGTCTAAAGTTAGATTAATAAAGAAATTTAAAATATTTATTGACTCCAATTGATTAATTATTCTAAGTAAAAAAAAAAAATAAAAAAAAAAAAATAATTAAAATTATTTTTCCACAAAAACATTTACACACGACTTTTCAGTTGAATATGAAATTATTAACGTTTTGAAAAACAATTTAATATATTCTTTGTAGTATATACAATATGATGCTTTCTATACATACAATTTTTGTTTGTATTTTGTATTATTATAATGAGAATCATTAAAAATAATAATTAAATTTTATATATTTTAGATAAATACTAGTAAGGATAATTTAGGTATATATTTGTGAACAAGTTAGTTATTTATATAATTTTTCAAAAATTATATATTTGAATTTTATCAAAAAAGAGATATTGCATGAAAATATTGATCTTAATTAAGATGATAAATTGAGCAATATTTTGACAAATTTAAAATTTTAAGACACATTCTATTGACATGTCATCTTTTAAATATAGGAAAGGTAACTGTTAAAATTATGTACCTTATTTTTTTTTAGTAAAATGAATTTAAAAAAAGAGTTTCCCTGCATGTCAGTTAATCTCTTTAAAGGGCGAAGCATCTTAATCCTTATTCTATGATAATAATTTCGTAAATGAAACCAAGCCGAGAGCGCTTTTAATCCTATTAACAAAGAATTATTTATTTAATCAAATTGTAGAATAGGTTTAACGAAATTATATCTGATCTACTTATAATTTTTGAAAAGTGAAAAAAAAAATGATTAAGAAAACATGATAAACTAATGGAGCAAAGGGAGAGAGAAAAGAAAAAATATTGTTTTAATTAAATATGAATCAACAATGTCTATGTTACTATTATTCCTCTTGTATTATATACTAGTATCTGGACCCATTAAAAATTATTGATATACCATACCATTCTTTAATTTTTTATTCCAATTATTGAATGTTACATGTTACATCATTGCATCAATCTGATTAAAATGAATGTAACATAGGGTCCTCAATAATAATAAATAGTATTAATAAAATTTAAATAATATTTTAGTGATAAAAATATTAAAAATTATAAAAATATCTAAAAATTAATTAATTAAAGAAGAATGAATAAATAAATATTAATTAGTAATTTAATAAAAAATAAACACGAAAATATATAGATTAAAAAAAAACAAAATTATATAATAAAAATTTATAAGAATTAACAAAAAATTAAACGACAAAACAGATTAAAAAATTTCAAATATTTTAATAATGAAAGACAAATCAAAAAAATATCTTAAAAAAACTTTGGTATTATACTTCCCTTAAATGCCTTATGCTGCTAAACTTAAAGCACTTTAACGCCCCAAGAAGAACTAAAGAAAATAAGTTGACCTGTGGCCAGGTCCGAACCGACCGACGGTTTGAAATAAATTAATTTCCAGCTACAGAAACAATTTCAAATAATTTTAATATATCTATTAATGTAATAAAAAACAGATATGGATACATAAATAATAAATATAAATATTTTTAATTTTATTTTATTTATAATATATATGTAAGACCAGGCTGTGACGTCATGAATGGCTGGATGACCTCATATAATTTTAATTAAGAAAAAACTAATAAATATGATTTTTCTCGAGTATAAAACCAATGCAAAGTGAATGATTGGTGATGATATGTAAAAAATCTCCTCATGTGAAATTTGGTATGAAAATAACCCTTTTCTTCCTATCGCCGATCGCTAATACTACCACTTCCGGTTTCCGGATTTGCACCAAAAGTTGATCAATTCATCCCACTTATGCATTAAGTAAATATACCAAATTTCATCAAAATCGGTTGAGCCGTTCAGGCTGTACACATCTATACGGACGGACGGACGGACAGACGGACAGACGGACGGACGGACGGACAGACATCATGCTAAAAATACTTTTTTCTGTTAAGAAAATGCATGATTCGTGGAGATATGTAAAAATCTCCACATGTGAAATTTGGTGTGAAAACAATACCTCCCTTACTATCGTCGGTCGGTAAAAACGGACTTTTTACATATCTCCACGAATCATGCATTTTCTAAACAGAAAAAACTATTTTTAGCATGATGTCTGTCCGTCCGTCTGTCCGTCCGTATAGATGTGTACAGCCTGAACGGCTCAACCGATTTTGATGAAATTTGGTATATTTACTTAATGCATCAGTGGGATGAATTGATCAACTTTTGGTGCAATTCCGGAAACCGGAAGTGGTAGTATTAGCGATCGACGATAGGAAGGAAAGGGTTATTTTCACACCAAAGGAGATTTTTTTATATATCACCACGAATCATGCACTTTGTATTGGTTTTATCCTCGAGAAAAATCATATTTATTAGTTTTTTCTTGATTTAAAATTATATGACGTCATCCAGCCATTCATGACGTCACAGCCTGGTCTTGCATAGATATTATAAATAAAATAAAATTAAAAATGTTTATATTTATTATTTATGTATGCCTATCTGTTTTTTATTACATTAATAGATATATGAAAATTATTTGAAATTGTTTCTGTAGCTGGAAATTAATTTATTTCAAACCGTCGGTCGGTTCGGACCTGGCCACAGGTCAACTTATTTATTTAGAAGAAATATTGGCAACTAAAAAATTATTTATTTAGAGATAAGACTGACATTTCAGCTATGCTGCTATTATGCTTTTCTATTTCTATTTAATATTATTAGACCATATTTATTCAACAATTTATTTTGAATGAGATATTCTTTAATAATCATTTTAAATGAATATTAATTAAAGAAAGAAATTGTTTTTAAAATATCATAAATAATATGTATAGTATGTTTTTAAATAGAAACAGAGAAAGATAATATATATTTACAATGTTTGCAAGACAAATAAGATAAATTTTAGATTTTTTTTTGGTGAGAGATTAATAAATATATTTCATAATTTGATTCTAAAATATTATTAAATTAAAATATTAAAATATTTTTAATTTTATTTCGAAATTAAATAAAAAATTCTTAAATTTTTTAAATATAAAAAAATGTTAATACAATATCAATTAAAAAAGAAAGGCAAGAGACAAATATGTATGACGTTATTGATGACGCCATTTGGATTTACTATTTTAAGTTAAGAAAATATTAATCAAGTTGATTTTTCTCGAGGCTGAAACCAATACAGATCGATTTTTCTTTATAAATATTATCTATGGTGTGAATTTCAAAAAAGTCCTTAGAGCGGTTTAATATCTCAAAAATATACAAATCTACATATATCCAAATCTATATACAAATATATAATTTTTGCTAGTATAATTAGATAAGATATATATATATATATATATATATTGTCGTGTATAAGAGGAAAATGGGTAAGGTATTTTATGAGAAAAAATGGGTTTTAAAATTAGTTTAATTAATAGGTAGCACTCTGGATTGAATTAGAATAAAACAAAGGGTTATTGAATCCGCGTATGTTGATATGGGAAATAATAAAATTGAATAGGTTCAATTAAAAATGCTTATTTAAATTACAACTAAAAATTATTTATTTACTAAGAATATAAGAATTTATTTGATACAATAGATGATAATGAAATTAATAAGACATTGAATAAATTTAATGGTACCGTAAAAAATTAAGAGGAGTATAAATTGAATGGAATTGAGTTCATAGAATAATTGCAATTATTTATATAGATAATAGTCGACTACTTAGCTGTGTTATTCAAATTAATAATGAGTTCGGGGAACACTGGGACTTCAAGTAAGATGATTCTTGGATATTTTCCTCAAGGTATCATGTCGTCTTATCAGGGCAGGCACAGCTTCCAGCTCCACTCGATGATCCTTGTATTTGTTCTCACTTAGTCAGATGAAGTCGCTTCCCTTACACTCAATCCAAGAATAACCAAAAAATGTCTAAACATGTAGCTGGTCATTCTCCCCTCCTATGCCACTTGGCAAAATTGTCCACCCCCCTCTCCCTTTTGGGGTAACGAAGAGGTATATCCATCTGTGTGTATTTCATGGTTTCTTTTTAAAACAATCATTTTTAGAAAGTCACCTTTTATACACTCTGCCATGTGCTCAAACAAACAACCCTCTACATTTCACAGTATCATAATACATCCAATATATAAGCATAAAAAAAAGGCATTTTTATATTTATATATTACAATATATCTATACAGTCTGTCAAGTAAGAGCATGGTCGTGTTAATTTATAAAAAAAACTAGCTGATCAGAGCGCCTTCCAGGCGCTCTTCACATCTAGACGGGGGCTCCGCCCCCTGTACCCCCGAGTGTAGTATTTGGTTGAAAGTCTGTATGTAAAAGGTTTTCATCCATTTTGTTTCAATCAGTATAAGTAGATAAGACATATATTTGTTTTCTTAGAAAATATATATTTTAATTTAATCAGTAAATTAATTATATATTATTATTGCATATGTTATATTTATCTAACTCTGTGTCTATACAGTTTTCGAAAGTTCTTAGCCGCAGAATCCACTTTTCTCTAAGAGTCCCTATCCTGAGCTACAACCAAATCCTACCCTGTCCCATATTATTAATTTCGTAATTTGATTCTAAAATATTATTAAAATAAATATTTTTTATTCATAAAACTAACTTATACTTACATCTCAAAAACAGCCTTTCTGGGAAATTGCAAAATGTGTTTTTTTTTTTTTATAAATAATGATCGTGCAAATTACACTAAAAATTAAAAAAATTATTAGCTATAATAAACTATTATTGGCTATAAATTAATTATAATTAATTAAATTAATAAAAATAATTTAAAGATACAACTCGTTGAGAAATGAACTTATAATTAACATTAATAAAAATAATTTAAAGTTACAACTCGTTGAGAAATGAACTTATAATTAACATTTCCTTTAAAACTGTTTAAAACCCCAGAGTGGACGCTGACAATTTGGGTTTTTCCTGGTAAGACTGTCCCCCCCCTGGTTTTTCCCAATAACAAAGTGAAAGAAAATTCCCTTATGTTGCCTCCCCTTCCGACCCCCTAAGAGGGGTTATTTTAAAGGAACAATCGGAAAATAATTTTAAATGAATGAATAAATGAAAATTCAAATTTTATATATAGTTTTTTATATATGTTTATTTATTCACAAAAAATTAATTAAATTGTAATTTAAATTCTTATAGTTTTATTAAATAAATCATTTTTAGTTATAATTTTATATAAGCATTTTTTAATTGAACCTATTCAATCTTGTCATTCCCTAATCAGCATACGCGGTTTCAATAACCCTTTTAATTATTCTAAATTCAATCTTTAATTAAATCTAATTTAACACACAACAATTCCGTCTCATTATTGTAATACAAAGTTAGAAATATTAAGTTAATATAATTAATATTATTTATTTATTAATACCAATTAATAATATTAATTACTTATAAATAATTCATAATAATAATAAATTGTGATACCAACTTATAGGAATATTAAAATAATATAATTATTATTTTACATATATATGAATATAATATAAATATTTTTAATTTTATTTTAAGAATAGATATATATCTAAAAGGCGGTAACTGTGAGGTCACATATATACATTTAAATATAAAAAAACTAATGAAGATGATTTTTTCCAGATATGTGATCAATAAAACTAAATAACTTAAGAGTATAACTAATGGTTTTCAATTTATAAAATCTAATTTAAAACACAACAATTCCGTCTCATTATTGTATTGTAATACAAAGTTAGAAATATTAAGTTTAAAAAAAATTAAAAATATTTGAATTTGGAAAATTATATGTAGCGCCATCTGTCGATAGTTTTGTGACACTACAGATTTTTAGCAATATATTACTAATTAAATTAATTTTGGATAAATTAATTTTGGATTTAACTACACTAAAACCTTCCTTGGTATGCCCACAACAATTCCTGAAAGTTTCATCGTAATCGGACGGGTAGTTTTTGAGTCTATAGACAGACAGACAGACAGACACACAGACATTGCCTTTTATATATATAGATTGATGAAACTTTTATATTTATATATATATATATATATATATATATATTGTACACATTACAAACGATGATGCAATTGGGTTAATAATTTGTCCAGTCACCACCGCGCGCGCGGCGTCGATAATTGCCTGGCATCTCCGAGGAATGCTTTTTACTAATTTGACGTCGTATTCTAGTGGCAACGATCTCCAGATCTGACGCAAAATAGCTGTTTCAAAGTGTGTGTGCGTCTTCCACGAAGTTTCTGTTTAATATATGCCCACCCATTTTCAATAGGGTTTGCATTGGGCGACTGCGACGATGCCAGATTGAGTTTTCCACTTGTCAGTACTTGTCAGTGCTGCGGTGTTTAGGTTGTTTAGGTTGTCCACACCTGCAGAACCCAATCTTCATTTTTTCTGATGAACCAACGTTGAGTAGATGGCTGTAAAATCTTTTTGTAGATTTTCATCATTGTCTCGGCATTTAACTTGTAGGTAAAGAGGTACAAAGTGCCCCAAGAGAGAAGCAGCCCCAAAGATGCACCTTTATTCCGTGTTTGAGTTTAAATTAAATTTTACTAAAATTAATTAATTCATTTTGTAGTTGAAATTATCTGAAGAGTATACATATTTTATTTCCAACCACTTGTTTTTATTTCCTTTTGTTAAATTATTAAATCATTAACCAATTTACACCTTTTTACACCTTTATACATTTTTTTTTAGGTTACATAGGTAAACTAGTAGAAAATGTTATATGTATTATATTATGTATACTATAGTAGAATATATATTACTATTCCAAATATATTTCTCAAATGTAAAAAAAATAATAATATAGCTTTGTGTAAATTTTAAATATATAATAAAGGACCTACATAAAATATAATAAAATCTTTTAGTTATTTTATTGCCCTCGAAATATTAAATAGTTTTAGTTATACCTTATTCACACATGTTTTTATATTAAATATTTTAATATACCTATACCTATTAACATTATTTTGGGTTTTAGATTAAAATATTATTATTAATCTATAAATTTGAAAATTAAATAAAACAGGTGTTCAAAGAGGTATATAATACAGAAAAAGATATAATATAAAGATTTGTTTAGTTTTTTTTTTTTTGAATTTTAAATTTTAATAAATATGATTTGAAATTAATATTTAAATACTAGTTTTCATTTTTATTTTTACTAGCTCTCAAGTGATAGTATTGTGATCACGAAAATTGAAAAAGATGTCGAGATTTTGATGTTTTTATACGTTTTGAAGGTCTCTGAGTTATTTTCACTAAGGTTGAGAAAAATGTCTCTCTCTCTCTCTCTGTGTGTGTGTGTGTATGTAGACAAAAACGGTTTTAACTAGAATAATGAAAATTGGTACATGGGCATTATTCAAAATTCGTAGTTGTCTATCAACTTTTGAGAAATGTAGCTTAACCAGAAGAGGGTCATTACTTACAACATTTTGATTTTTTTCCTCTAAAGTGACCGTAAAAATAAAGATATATGTTTGATAGTTTTTCTTATGATTAAAAATTGTATAAAACTGCTATATATAGAATTTCAACTTGATTGAATCGCTGAAAGTACCGGAATTAATTTTATAACACGTTGACTGGCAATCACGCGCCAGCATGTGACGTGGTGCCATCAACAAAGAGCCAAACACGCTCTGGTTTAATATATATTTATTAGTTTTAATTTATAATTTATATGATTGATTAAATTTAATTTAAATATATAATATATGTGTTAATTAATCCAATTCAAATTTGCGAGATAGTCGAGTGGAGACACTCCAGATTTATTTGATTAATTTCACTATATTCTATTGATTTTAATATTATTCAAATTAACAAATGATCCTTAACTTAAAAAATATATTGATTTCATTGTGTGTGTGTGTGTGTTTTTTAAATGATTATTTTTTATTTTACTCTTTTTGCAAAAAAATTAGTTTTGATATTTACAAAAGCGAAAATATTTTAATATTTTATTTAAAACTATTGCCATTTGATGTTCTGCTTGTTTGAACATTATCATCCCTTGGAGGGATTACCTTGATGATTCAAATCTATTTTGAAGGTTCCCGCTGCAAATAAAGGGGACTGATACGACACAGTCTGTTAAAGTGTCTTTGACTTACTGTTAGTATATACTTACTATATTATGTTTCCATGTTTTTATTTGGATCCGTTTATGTACACAATACACACATCATTGGCATAAATCCATCCAACTTAATTAATGTATTTCTACCTCTTAACTGCCTTGAAAGGGAATAACAAATGACCATGCCAGATGAGATCACTAAACTTAAAAGCCATTGGGAGGGGAGAGAGTTAATTTTTTTTTTTTTTTAACTAAAAATCATTGCTTTTAAAGTTATATAAAATACATTTAAATGAATAATTAAACTTGATAAAATGTATTCTAACAAATTTATTATTCAAATTTTTTCATAAACAAATCCTAAAAATAAATAAAATTTTTAAAAATTTCAATTGCAACCAATTAAAGGGTATAACAATTCGGTTTAAGTATTCCTATAAAAGAATTCTGTGGAATTGAATGCAATTTGTTTGATCATAATTAAGATACTCTCACCCACCAGTTTGTTTCCTTTTCTGAATAATTACTAATTTACTTTTCTTCTGTATTTGTCTAATAATCAAGATATACTATTCAGATAAAGAAATAGACCTTAAAGACAATAGCGAAATTTATATTAAAGAGACTATATCATTTTATAAACAATTATTATAAATAAGTATAGTATATAGAAAGAATATCATTGACGTGAAATGAGCCTGAGGAATTTTTATTAACTTTTATAATTAATAATAATTACAATAGAATTGCAATTTTGCAATCATATTTTATTTTATATTCACCTTAAAGAATTCAAACAATATTTTTTTTTTTTGTTTTTTTTTTGAAATTTTATAAAATAAAATTTGTTTACTTTTTATTTATTTATTTATGTACAATATGTACTCAAAAATCAATTTTTGGAGAAAAACATTAAATTCCAAGATATACGATCGTATATGTTTTTGATTTTTGTTTTAAATATTTTATGTATGTAAGTATAATAAATAAATTAATTAACAGGCTATAGATTATTATTTATATTTATAATAATTAATAATATATTTAATTTTAAAGTTTAAAAATTGAATATAATTTTAATGCAATATTTCTTATTTGATTGAAATGATAAGTTGATTAATTTTAATGTATGTTATGGGTAGAATTCTCTCTCTCCACAATCTCAAGCTCTAGTTTTCTGTTATGTTACTATATTATGAAATTATAACTACAATTAAAACAGTGGGGCAGTAACTAATAAGGAGATTCAAATAACATTTTATAGTTTGAGTTTTGACTATTTATATTTGCCTAATTGTAATTTTCGTTTATCATGAATATTGGGACAATTCCTATAGTATTATGATATTTAATGGAAATTCTCATTATTGTTATTAAAATGTATATGTATCTCTCTAAGGATTTATCTTGAATATTTTATCCCTGTTTTCCTGCTTGAAAGAAAATTAAGTATTCCGTAATGGACGGGAGGAGAAAGCTGACGGATAGTAGTTCACCGTCGTCGATACCGGCTGTTCCCTTCTGGCTTGTTTATTCGTCTAATCTATAATTATATCTATATCGCTTATGTTCAAGCTCTTGTCAAGTTGAGCGACAGGAAGGTAATAGGAGAACGATTCGTTCTCTCTCTCTCTCTCTCTGTCCTTTCAATGCACATGATCCTAGCAGCTAACAAACAGAGCATCAATCGTATCATCGTGTCAATAACTCCCTATTTGATGGAATTTGAGTTTTATTGCCACTTTGATTTACACTCTACTCTCTAACTATTTACATTTCATTCAAATTATTATCAATTAACAAACATACATATATGTATAGTGCGAGGGTCATTCAATAAGTAAAAAGATAAATATCTCTTAATCACCCTCCTCCCACACAGTTATGCACATGTCCTATCTTTCTTGCAACATCCTAAGCTGACCCGTGATAAACTTCAAAAATTGTGTTGGAAGATCTTACCTCATCCTGCCTACAGTCCCGACCTCGCTCCATCTGATTTTTACCTGTTTGGACTACTCCAAGACATCCTACGTGCTAACAATGAGAAAGTTAAGGAAGCGGTACAAAAGTGGCTTCGGGGTAAATAGAAAGAATTCTTCTTCAAGGGCAAGAAAGATGAGACAAGTGCATAATTGTGTGGGAGTGGGATGATTATGTTGAAAAATAGCCCGAATTTTGTAAGAATCAAATTTACCGTTTTTGAGCTTAAGAGACATTTGTCTCTTTATTTATTGAATGACCCTCGAATATCGTATCGTATCGGATGTACACGATTGCTTATGAGAAGATAATTCTTGAAACCATAATACAATAGGACATTGTAAATGACAACTTCAAATATAATCTACCTACATGTTTCATAGAAGTTAAGTTTGAGAAAAATTAAAAATTTCAATTTAATAAATAAAAAAAAAAAAAAAAAAAAAAATTGACAATCCAACTACCAAATTCTCAAGTTTATCGACACAATAATATAAAATAAATTTATTGAGAGATGATGAGAGATGATAATATTTAATCTTGAACAACAACAACAACAACAATAACAGAGTATTTGTATAACGAAAATAGTATAAAAATCAATCCTTAATTAATTAATATTCATGATCCTATCAGTATTTTAATTGATGTCTGAAAAATAGAGAAATAAGAAAATATTTGCACAGAGCTCCGTCATTCCATTAGAGTGTCTCTATTGTCTTGAAAGAACTTGAAGAGTTCCGCTCTGAATATTTTATCATTCGGAAGAGGAAAAGATGTCTTCTGCATTCCTCTAATGACTTGAGTTAATTACTTGACAATATTATTAATGAAAATCATGTGAATACCATTTCATTTCATTTCATTTTCTGTAAATCCGTGTATTAAATAATACTGGAAATATTTCTAAACAATAAAATAACAAAAGTAGATAGGATTTTTTTTTTTTTTATTATAAAAAAAAAATTATATTTTTTTTTTTAAATATTTATAATAGAATTTAAATTATTGATTAATAGATAATATTTTATATTTATTGATTTGATTTGATTTAATTTTTTTTACCATCGTCTTAGAATAATGAATACATGAATAGAATCTAATATTTTTGTACGAATCAGAAAACTTGTAAGTACATCAATTTGAAAATATCGTACATGTATGTATCTCTCTTTTACTCATATTTTATTTTTCATTCACAATAACAAACAAAATTTCAATAATATTTTAATAAATTTTAATAGAATCTAATAGGAAATTGAATTTGTTTTTTTTTTTTTTTTTCTAAGCTTATGTCCCTTTTGATTATTATATAATACTTATTTGAAAAAGCTTTCAGACAATCAATTTAGTTCCGCTTTACAAGCCTATTTTTACGAGGATTTAAACATTTTTTAGATATATTTCTATAAGGATGTCATTAAATTTGAATGAATCTTCTTATTGAAAAAAAGCACAACATCCAGAGTAACATTAGTAAAATTGAATCTTTATATAACTGCGTACGGAGATGGGGGGGGGGGGTGTCACATTTCATTTCAATTGGAGCAAATTTCCAGGAAGCCTATCACCAAACCAAGGAAGGGTCCCGGGACATAAGGCGCTTAACTTTTCTATGCATTGGAAAGTAAAAAGCAGAGCACATCAATCTGAGAGCCTCCCTGATTTTGTGAGCTTGTGAATTTCAGTTGTGAAGAACACAAACGGCCATCATACAAATTTAATATCGTCCTTGATCCGTTCTTGTTTGTTCCGGCAACTGTTAAACATTCGTCCGAGTAGAGTTATTTAAAATGGTGGGCCTGGCAACAGCCCCTGGCAAATATCAAGGACGGACTCTTCACCCAAACCAACCACACACTAGACTAGGAGCAACTTCCGCTCAAACAGTCTCCGTTCTTTTCATCCATCCATCCGCCCCCTTGCCTACTTCCGCCGCGTCTTGTTCATTTACTATCTTTCAACAACTTCAACAATATTAATTTAAACTCCTCCTCCTCCTCCTCCTCCTCCTCCTTACAGCAGGAGGGAGCATTGAGAAGAACTAATATATTTTCATTCAATCCAATCTAAACCACTTCTTCCAGAAAAGATTTCTTTCCTCTCTCCCTTTGACTCAATGAAAAATCTTTTATTAATATTACTCAAAGAAACAAAACATTTACCATCTTGTGTGTGTTATATTGCAATTCAAGCATGAAACAATTTTATAAGTTAACGAAATTTATCCAAATCAAATCTGCTGCTAAATCTGGCTGCTGGAGTTCTTCTCTTAAGTCAATTGGTTGGAAAATTCGATTTTATTCGTCATATTTGTGACATGAATTCAATCAGTCGATCATCTAAGAGAGGAGATGTTTACTCGAGGCTTGCCTCCAATGATAAAAAACAATTCTTAAAAATATTTCAAAAGCCGGATATCATATCTGAAAGGTAAAAGCTATAATCGAGAGAGAGAGAGAGCGACGAATATTTGCAGTGAAATATCGATTTCTCTCTTTATAGAAATCAAAAAAAAAAAAAAAGAAAAAAAAGAAAATAAATTCGGTTAAGAATCAAGAAAATATCAATTATATATTATATGTATATTACTTTTCAATTTAATATAATATATTAATAATTATAATAATTATATTTTTTTAATCTTTATTATTAATAATAATATTATAGTATATTTTTTTTTTTAATTAATTTTTATGAGAATAAGCTTTGAGGAATAATAATCTTTATAAAAGTAAGTACGCAGCTTTTGATAGAAATTAATGGTGGTTGCTTGGTGGGTTGAGAGAGGTTGAGTAACAAGGCAAACAGAATCAGTTTGTGTGTGTGTGTGTGCGTAGGCCGGAAAGAGCCTGAAGGGATGTTAGTTTTTGATTCAGAAACACCAGGATGAATATGCATGTGTGTATACCAACAGCACAGTCTTCCAAAAAGGCGCGAGAGAGGATCTGCTGCAACGTGCTTGGTCCGCCGCCGAAAGGATTTGACCCTACATTTCGAGGTCAAAGAATGGAGAGCTTCTCTTCATGGGGGGTACCCCAACCTATCATCATCTCCTTCCACCAATAGACATTTCAAATAAACGTAAACGTCATATTCGAATATTAAGAAATTTTTTTTTTTTAAATTGTCAATGTTTTATTTTATTTTGCTTCAATATTTGTTATTTTAAAAATACGATGCAATTATACAATTTAATACAGTTAATAATAAGTTGACCTGTGGCCAGGTCCGAACCGACCGACGGTTTGAAATAAATTAATTTCCAGCTACAGAAACAATTTCAAATAATTTTAATATATCTATTAATGTAATAAAAAACAGATAGGCATACATAAATAATAAATATAAACATTTTTAATTTTATTTTATTTATAATATATATGCAAGACCAGGCTGTGACGTCATGAATGGCTGGATGACGTCATATAATTTTAAATCAAGAAAAAACTAATAAATATGATTTTTCTCGAGGATAAAACCAATACAAAGAAGTGCATGATTCATGGTGATATGTAAAAAATCTCCTCATGTTAAATTTGGTGTGAAAATAACCCTTTCTTTCCTATCGTCGATCGCTAATACTACCACTTCCGGTTTCCGGAATTGCACCAAAAGTTGATCAATTCATCCCACTGATGCATTAAGTAAATATACCAAATTTCATCAAAATCGGTTGAGCCGTTCAGGCTGTACACATCTATACGGACGGACGGACAGACGGACGGACAGGCATCATGCTAAAAATAGTTTTTTCTGTTTAGAAAATGCATGATTCGTGGAGATATGTAAAAATCTCCACATGTGAAATTTGGTGTGAAAACAATACCTCCCTTACTATCGTCGGTCGGTAAAAATCAAATCCAATTTGAATTTATATTATTGTTATATTTCTCTCATACAATTATAGATATTTAATCATTCACTATTCAAAAATTTAAATTAAAAAAAAAAAAAATATTTATTAATAAATTCAAAAAGAGTTTCAATTATATATGCTCTCTTTTTTTTATTTTCTAATAAGAAAAATCTTATTTATAAAATGTTAAAGTAAAGATGAAAAAAATTATTAAAAAAGTTTGAAAATGGACCAAGAAGACCGACAAAATCGTCTATGAAAATAAAAATAAAGTTAATTAGGTATCGGAAAGTGACGAAAAGGAAACCTTAGGAATGGACCTTGAAGTGGAAGCCAAATAAATCTTTTATCCACCTTCAGCAACCAAATTCTATTAAAAATATAATAAAATTTAGTATTTTCTAAAAGTATTCTTCTATAACATCTCTTTTTATTGATAATATAAATAATTTTGAAAAATATCCATGTTATTTTACTTTTTGTCTGGATACCTATGTACATATATGTATAATGTAATATTCGTATATGTACATAGTATATAATAGAAACGGAAACTATAATTTGCAAACTTTTTTGCTATACGAAGCATATAAATATGACATATGTTTTAAAAAATTGCTTTCATTATTTTAATTATATTATAATTAAAATTAAAATTATTTATTTATTTAATTAATATATTTTGTCATTCTTATTTTGTTCTTTCTATTTAAATAATAATAATAAATTATAGAATAAGCAGTTGAAACGTTGTACAATTATTTTAATTTAATAAATAATTTTATACAAATAATGTGGTCTTTTAATAAAAATTATCTTAATAATTAATAAATTATAGAATAATAACCTAAATATTATAAAAAGTTACTCTTTATTTATTACAAAAAAAAAAAAAAAAAATCCCTCCCTCAAAAAAATAAAATAAAATAAGGCGGGCAAATCACAGATATATAAATATAAACTATTTGAGTATCTTAAATGTTGAATTTAAATTTCTAATAATTTTTTGATTGGAGTCTCCCACATTGGTCAATTTGCATAATTATGTTTTTTGAAAACTCGAATTCCAATTTATGACTGATTTTGACGAAATACTTCCAATTACTATAAACATTAATTCATTTATTTAGGTAAATGAAAGAAAAAATTGATTTGTATCCCCCTTTTGAATATTTAATTGTTTTTGGAAATAAACCTGTTTAAAGCATTTGCATGTATTCGAATTTGAAACAATGTTGAAGTTGCAATTTTTCTGCATAACCATCATCCGAATTATTAATCTTGTTATAGATCTATCTATATTTACATATGTTACGGTAAATGTCCACTCTTGGGAAATGCATACATTTTCCGGTAAATGTGTACATTTCCCAAGAGTGTACATTTACCGTAACAAAAGTTAGGTATAAGTAAACTGAATATAATTTATATGTACATTTCTCGGCAAATGTGTACACCTGCCTTTACGTTTTGGTAAATCTATACTCTTACCTTCGTATTTTAAGGAAAGGTGGAATACAAGTAAATTAAAAATGTTGTTGCAGTAAAAAAAAATTTATTTAAATAAACATAATACAAAAAGCTTTAATAACGAAAATTATTTTAATTCAAAAATGTGAATGAGAAACAAAACATACTTATTACATATAATATGTCGTAGCTTATGATCCCAATATTCATAAATACTATTTCCGTCCTAGTTTTTTAGGACCAATACGATGGGAATCAAACAAATAATTATAATATTAACATACTTTTTTTTATTATAACAGTTAAATTTTATAAAATTATAAAGGAACATATATAGAAATTTCATAATGAAGAAAGTGTTATTTATTTGAGCAAGAATTGCTATTGTGGCACTTGGAATTACATAATATTCCAGCATTTTTACAACTGCATTTTTTTGAGGAACATGTTCCTTTACAGATGCATCTTTTAAAACCTTGGCCACCAGTAAGGGGGGACTGCATTCCTATAATTTCTCTTACCGATTTCTCAACATCTTGACGAACATCTTCGTATGATATAAACTTTTGTTCACAAATGGCGAATTCATGCCTAGAATAAGATTGTTTTAAAATTCCCTGTTTAGTTCCTAATTTATATAAATTTTTATCGTCATCTCTAGACAAAACAACGCAAATCAAATTTTTGGGATCCGTTTTACCACGTATGCTCACATTTACCAAAACGACATGGTCATTGTGAATTCAATGTACATTTCCCTTATTTGAAATTGTAAATGTTAGTTGAATGCACATTACCCAAATGAGGAGGCTAATGTGCACATTTACCGGAAAATGTGTACATTTGCCACAATATCTACTTTTACCGTAACATATACATTCTAACAATTACACTTGTTAAAACATCAATCTCCTAAAAACCTCTCATAGGAACACTTCTATTTTGATCTTGATCTGATCATAGTAAATTCTTATAAAATTTCTATATTAATGGAAAGAAAATATATATTTTTTTTTCATTTGTATACTAAATACAAAGAAGTGAAAAATATACAATTTGAAAATTTTTATTTCAATATTCTATCAAATATACAAAACGAATCTGAAACAGCACTCAATCTTTGTCTTAAATAAATACGTATTCATTGCAAAATAAATTATTCTATGTTAAGAGTGAACCTGATTCCTTTCTTTCTCTTTCTCTCTCATTTTCTCATTTTGTCTTATTTTTTTTTTTTTTGGTGAGTAATGTAAATTACATAGCTTTTAGGTTTTGCATTGCAATCAATTATTTTCTCGATGAAATGGAACGTTTTGTTGTTTTATTTCAGGACAGAGTGGAGGGAATGATGAATGCCCGTGTTAGCAACTTGAAACTTGTTGGTGTGATGGAAAGAGTGGAAATGCTGGGTGGGCGGTAATAAAGCGAATGTTGTGCAAGACACTCTTATTGGCTGCCGGGAAGAATTTGCAATATGATCGGCCAAGAAAGGCGGAGACGTGGCCTCAGGCCCCCTTTTGCTGCTTTAATTAACTCTCTATCTCGCTCGGCCAATATTGATAATGCTCGAGAATTGAGAAAAAAAAAAAAAAAAAAAAAATCACAGCATCACACAACCTTCGGGAGAGTGAAAGAGAGAACTTTTCTTCTTCTTCTTCTTCTTCGGCTGATCTCGCTTGCCCTTCCTGTATTGAGCAAACTTTATATATTAAACTAATTGATGGAAGAATATCGAACTTGTCAGTGTTTAAAGTTTTCCACACAAATTTGTTATTAAATTTGACAATAAACCCTTTTTCTTGCAAATTCAGTTAAAATATCTTACTTTTTTTTTTTTTTTTTTGTTGTTTATTTTTTATTACATTAACTTTTAAAAGCTATTGTTAATATCGTCATTAGTGAGTAATCATTATAATGGAAAAATAAAATTTCCCCAAAAAGTTCAGCTAAGTTTAATTTTCGTAAAATCTAAAAGAAACATACTCGATGTTATTAAAAATAACTTAAAATTAATTATAAGTAATATAATTTTGTTTTATTAAAAAAAACAAAAACAAATATAATTATCTGAGGGTTTTAAATTCTAATTGAGAGTGTAGAGGAAAGATATATTAGAGTAATAAGAACAAGAAAGGATGTACCTACTTTGTAAAAAGGAAATTGAAACATAAAAATATTAATATTTTACTTTCTCAAAATAATTAAATTTAATAAAGACTTTAGCTTTAGCAGAAAAATGAATAATAATTAGTTGTATGTATTATAAACCAAATATTTGAATTGAAAAAAAATTAAAGATTATTTTGATTTAAAAAAAAAATTATACTTAATTTGGAAAAGATACTATTACTTATAAATAATCATTTATGGGGCATTCAAATTTAAAAATAAAAAATATTAGAGGAAAATGAAAGCTACAAATACAAAATTTGTTTTTCTTATTTAAATATTTAGAAATGTTTAAACCTTCATATATTTTATCGTAATTCTTGATTCATTATAATATTTGATCATATATACAATAATATAGAAATTTGTATATTATCAAATATATATCTCATACAAAAATCACATTTATTCATCATTTTTAGAATATTATTAATTATTTCATATTTTCTATGTTTGAATGAGTAAATATTTTAATACTTTAATTTAATGATGAAACCAAAAACTATTTTTAATTATTTATTTATTTATTTTTTAATTTATCCATAATAACTATAATACATTAATCATCATAAAATGTTTATAAATCATATTTATTTATGAATATGTGAATTTATGAAAATTTAATTATATAATTTAAAAAAAAATTAAATGAATAAATATTCATTTAATATGCAACTATCAAATTTATATATGATACATATATTTAGTTCCAGGAATATGGAGCTATCGCTCAACCCTTTAACACATTTATACAATTATTATTATTATTATTATAAACTTTAAAAATTTTATAATCTTTTAATTATTAATTACTATTATTAAATGGGTTTTCTAAAAATGACCCATCAAAAATTTGTTTCCTAAAATGGTACAAATTAATTAAAATAACTTGATTTTCATTTCAAGATAAAAAATATATTCAAATTTACTTGATAAAATATTTGATCCTATATTATATAAGATATACGTATATGTTATTATAATTAGATGGATTCAGTTTTATATTTTTCAAAGTAGCAATAGTACTGGAATATGCAATTAGACAAATTGGGGAAAATCAAAAAGAATCCAATTAAACAAAAAAATTCAAGTATTAGACGACTTCAATAGAATAGGCGATTCGATTCGGCAATTGCAATTATAGATGGCGTAGAAAAATTAATTGAAGCAGGAAAAGAGGTGGGACTGGAAATTAATAATGCTAAGACAAAGTATTTAGTAACAGAGAGGTACAGTGTGTATTAACACACAAAATCTTAACATACAACATATAGAATTTGAAAATGTAGAAAAAATTAAATACTTAGGATCGGTAATCACGAGAAGAATTTAAAGCGAGGTTGCAATCCAGTTATCATACAGCAAAGGGGCTTATTGCGTCAAAATTATTATCATAGGAGATAAAAATTAAAGTATACAAAACAATTATTTTCTCGGTTGTATTATAGGCGTGTGAGGCATGGTCTATGACCTTAGGAGACGAGAGTAGATTTAGAGTATTTGAGAATAGGATTCTGCGAAGCATTTTTGGGCCAAAGAAAGATGAGGTCACTGGGGAATGGCGAAGATTGCATAACGAAGAATTGCTGGACCTCTGTGCATCTCCAGATATAGTTCGAATTATAAAATCGAGCAGGCTGTGCGATGGTTGCGATGGATGACCTCCTAATTGCTGACGTCATATAAATTTACTATTTTAAATTAAGAAAATACTAATAAATTTGATTTTTCTCGAGGCTGAAACAAATACAGCTTTTTTTCTTTATAAATATTATCTTTGGTATGAATTTCAAAAAATCCTTCGAGCGGTTTAATATCTCAAAAATATACAAATATCTATATATACAATTTTTGATAGTATAATAAGATAAGATAATGTTAAAGATTAAATTTATCAAATCAAAATTGTTATATGTTTATAGAGTTTTTTGTTTTTATCTAAAATGAATCATAATCAATCACACATAAGTTAGGTAGACACGTTCCATAATCTATAATACTTTTCAGAGTATATAATCTATAATGTCATTAATGTCCCATCATCTAATTGCTAGTTAAAACTAATCAATAAAAGATTTCTTACATTTCATACCTTCTTTATTATTCATCAGGAAAATAAATATTTTTCATAATTGTAAAATGTATCTTATTAATTAATTATTTTTAATATAAAATTAAAATATTGATTTTAATTGATGAAATAAATATCGAAGTTATCAAAATGCTGAAAAAATATTTAATTGAAATGTATATTGATGTATTTCCTTTTGTGTGTGTTCGACACAATAAATTGTAAATTTAACTAATACTCTCAGACATCATTAGCCAGTTTTCGTTTGACATGAATTACAAGTATATTTGTTGCTAAGCTCTATATTTTATAAGAAGAAAGGTAGGGGTGAGGGATGAAATGAAGAGTGGTCTTTCCCAGGCATATGTTGAAATTTCTCCTCAAAAGGGTCACTGCAACTGCAAACAATAAACCACACTGCCCTCTCCTACAAAGAATATTTCATTTAACAAGTGCACCCTTGCAATTTTCAATTGAATGAGCCTTGCCATGTGTTTTACCTGCTAAATGCTAAGAACCTTAATTAATGTTCACATGTGGAAGTATGAACGTGACTAACATAACTTACTTATTCTTAATTGTAATGGACACATGTGGGAACTTGACATTATACGTGTAAAAAATATTAGTATATTTAATTTATTAATTTTTGAAGTTCCCTTTGCCTTAATATGTCTTTTGTTAACTATTAAAATTTAATATTTTTCTTTCTTTTCTGTTTCAGGTGAGTTCTTTCAAAATGTTTGAATCTTCTTTTAATTAATAATTTAATTAAAAAAGGTAATCATCTTTGACTAATTTTTTAAAATTTTCAAATTAGTTTAATTAATTTTCATTTCAATTTTTACTTTTTTTTAAGTACTTCATATTAATTCACTTTTTTGTTTGAATTAAATTTTCTATACTTATTTTAATTAATTTCCATTCAAAAGATTGATTTCAAATTTTTTCACATTTACTTATTTTTTCCAATGGAAATACATTGATTCATCATTTCTTCATCAAGTTCACATGGAAAATGAGATTTTAATGAGACTTAAATTTATTTTTCTTAGATTATATTTATTTATTTAAATTTCGTCCAGACGTAGAGATAATAATTTAATTAAAATTGGTTATTTTTGTTTTACATTTTGATTTAATGATTAATATATTCGATCAAAACTTGACAAATTTAACTTCCTTATGTTATCATTTTTTTAATTTTTTGTTAAAATATATAAATCTTAAAAATATCAATTTATTTGAATATTTCGAAAAAAAACAAATTTGAATTTTTGTTAAATGGGATTGGAATGAGAAAAAATTTCACTCATTCACTAACTCTCTTTCTCTCTTTATAATATATTAGTCGAATCTGTTGCAAACGGTGTTTGCAATTTCAGTTTAAACTGAATTTATCGTGGTTTGCAGCAATTAATTAAATAGTTCTTTGAAAACAATAATATTTTTCGTATACCTAATGATCATTTTTTAGTAATCTGCCTTGAGCGGATTTTAATTTAATTTTTATTTTGAAGTGGTTGGGAGTTCTGGTCCTGGATATTAAAAAATTAAAAAAACGATCTCTTTTGTCGATAAGTTCATGTTTAAGATTGACATTCGTTGGTTGCGCTAATCTTTGGGCTGTTGCATCTGTGGAATCCATGACGTACATAGAATATATATATTGGGCGTATTTTTTTATTTCCTGAGGACTGAACCAGTTTTGCAACCATCGACGCTAATAAGCTTTTATATTTTCTTTAAAATTTTTATAATTTCGATTCAATGGATTTGACAATAAATTGCGTAAAAACATTGGATATTCCAAAATCATGAAATTTACATTAGTCGGTTTAACTAACTTGACTTTACCCCTGTAGAGGGTTTCCATCGTTACATCTGTCTAAAAGTAGGCATATATATCTACAATTTATTTATTAAGAAGAAATTGGATTCAAAGAATGAAATATAGGCATATATAATACGAAATCTGGTATTGAATAAAAATTTTTTTAAAAAACATAAAAATCAAATTATCATTTATAGAATATTTTTTTTTAAGGAGGCACTTGAAAGACACTTCTGCCTCCTAGTGTCGTTGGGGGCAACTTATGTGGTTACGCAATGAATGAATGAATGATTATGGCTTTTATATATATAATTTTCATTTTTGCATCTAAGAATTGTGTATTAAGCTTGATTTAATTTTTAAAAATCATTCTAGTTAATACGAATACCATTGGTTAACTGAGCTCATGAATATAGTATTATGGACCTATCCCCCTCCAATTAATCATCTAATTCGATCGTTCCCAGTTCGATATCACACTAACGGAGAGAGGGGGGTGAGGGGGTTGTTTACCCGCCTCATCCTAATAAACACGCTCGCGTCCACCAGATTCTCGGGTTCGCAACCCTCAAGGGCTCTCTCTCTCTCTAGGCTTGTTCTCTCATCGGAACAACCCCTTAGGCGACAATAACCCAATGAACAGGCGCCAGGGATCCTTTAAAACAATCTCTGTGTTGACTTTCCCGCTCTAATGATCCAGGACTAGACATTTTGATGCTTGTCCTCTAAAATACGGCGCCTTCCCTATCCACACAAACGCTATTGATGTTCATTAGCCGTGCTGTTATGCAGTTTAAATTCATTATCACAAACAAAATGGAAAGAGGAAACTTATTAGATCTATATTGTTAAACCAAAGAAGAGAAGACAATAGCCAAAAAAAAAAATAATAATATATATTAAATTAATAGGAAAGCATATTAAAGAATGGAATGAAAAAGGAAGTTAATATTTTCTTGATATCTATTAATAAAATTTTATTTGGAGAGGATGAAAATTTTATCTATTTACTAAAAGCACCATATTTATATGCATTAATTGACTTTTATTACTTATAATATAACTTGAATTTCTTGTTCGAAAGACGATCAGAATTAATTTCAATAATAATTGGGATAAAACTCACTTATGACTCCCTCCCTCATTGTTCTTGGAAAAATGAACAACCAATTGGAGACAATTTGAAAGATGAACGATTGAATGAATTAGTTATAATACATAGCTACTCGTATGTTTGTAGTTTATAGATTTTTTTCAGATTTATAATTTGAATATTTCTTCAAAGAGAACGATTAAATATTTTTACCCCAAAAAACCATGCTATTTTTTTTTTTTTTTTTTTTTTAAATAATCATTTTGGAATAAACAACTTTTCGAAAGAATATTGGGAGATGAGATTCGTGAAAAACATTAAATCTCCTTTGAAGAAGAAAAGTTAATAAAACTTTATAATAAACCCGAGTTATGTTGCAAGAAAGTGTTTATAGCTTTCGATGAATCTTTTCTTTCTTTCTTTCTTTCTTTCTTTCTTTCTTTCTCTCAACTCCCTCAATAATTATTCGAAAGTTTTAATTAAAATATAACATACAAGAAAATATAATTTAAATAAATTCCAAGAACGCTGTGATAAATAATAAAAACAAAAATATAATTATTGAATGATGTTAAAAATATTATTATATTAAATTTTACACAAATAAAATTATTATTCAATTTATTTTTTTCATCTATCTTAAATAGAATTTTTGATATTTAAATTTTTGTACATAATTGTTTTTGTTTTTTTTTATTAAAATTTTAGAAAAAAAAAAGAAAAAATTAAAGAGAAGGTGTTATAAGAAGGAATTAGCCTCTCACACATCCTTTCTTATTTAATTAATATTTTTTTTTTGTTTTGTTGATAAAAACGGAAATGATTTGCTTTTTATGTAATTAGTTGTTTCACTCTCTGCTAATAAACACATTTTCAAAGGAAATGGCCAAACCGAGTAAAGTACTAAAGTATTAACTATATTTAGAAGTATAAATGATATTGTAGCTCTCAAGTTGGAGTGTATGCATCCAACCAGTTTGTATTCTTCGTAAGTAATAATTCCATTAATGTAATTGTATACATTTAACCAAACACTGAATAGACTAGAGCATTAGGGTTGTATTTTATTGTCTCGGAATCGAATCGTTCCAACTCAATCAATGCTAAAACAGTCCAAGGAAAGAGAGGGATTTTGTTACCGGCCATTGAAACCGAACGAGATTGAACGCCCGTCCCTGTCACGTTTCAGGTTCTTGGGCGTTATCAGCGCACGTGACAGTCAACCCAAGTACAACTATTTACATTAGCTAAATATAATCAAATTTAATTTGATTGCAATTTAATTGAGAGCCATCTGGTCTTTAGAGGCGTGAAGTTTAAAAGCGAATCGAGTTAGATTGCATCGGGTTCGAATAAAGTCGGTTAATCCTACAAAACTTCTCAATTCATTCGGTAAATATCATCAAACAGTCAAGTAAATTTGCTCCATAGTTAGAAAGAGAAAGGAGAGAGAGAGAAATAAATTAAGAGGAGACTCTGAAATGTGATTCCTTAACCAATAGAATATTATCTCCATTTTATTTTGCATTACTTTCTTTATTATATATATATTTCTAAAATTTGGAAAAAAAAAAATCTTTTGTGAAGTGAAAAATCTTTAGAAAAACAACTGTCTAGAGGGAAAGCCTCATCCCCCTCGACTCCACTCGTAGTTATTTCAGTAGTTTTTTTTTTTTTAATATATTGTTATCTCGAATTAAGAATGATACGATTTTTTTATTTTCATTTTGTTGTTAATTTATATTTTTATCTTTTCGATTCACAAATCATATTGAGATTGACTTAAAAATTTCCAATTGTTTTAATATAAAATTTAAAAAGATGTGCAATTAATTTAAATATCATTGATTTGATTATCAATATAATAAATTTCAATTAACATTATAAATTTATTTAAAAAGACCATTTAATTGAAAAGAACAAATGTAATAAGAAATGATATTTAAATTTTTGTACATGCCTAATTGTTGAGTGAATCTTTTTTCATACTTGTCCTCAAGGCAACTTTCTCTTTCTTGCAATTTGTTTTTGTTTATATTTTTTTTTTTTTTTTTTTTTTTTTTTATTTATTTTTATTTTAATGGAAAACAGACAAATATTCTTCTTATATATACATGGTTTTGATAGTTATTCTTTAATTCTGGATGGAGATAAAAGATTTTTCTATAAAAGGTGTAACTTCGCTTGGCTTGGCTTCATATTATAAATAATAATATTTTTTTTTTCTTTAATATTTAAATAATAATCATTTATTCCCTTAATAATACAAATTTGTTGTTTTGTTTTTTTTAAAAAAAAAAGTGTACAAATTCATTAAAATGTCAACTAATAGTATATTAATACTTTACCTTATTACGAGTATCAGGATTAGTTCAAAGATCACAAAACCTAAGGTAAATTGACCAAGCTATTGTCAAAATTACTTTATAGATCCAAAGGGCTTATAACTGTAATTAGGCTAATAGGACACAGACTCTAATGGAAAGAGTATCTATTTTGGTAGAATAGTGGAATTAAGGCTTTACTAAAGTTGGCTAACTTTTGTAGCCTCTGCGTGTTCTTTGGCCCTTCGTCTTTACGAATAACCCACTGGGGATGAATGAAAACCCCTCTAAACCATGCCGTTCTTCTTTCGATACCACCTGCTTGCATGAGGTTTTGCAAATGATTGTTCTGCAAAAGACTAATGCTCTCATGTTACCCTCCACTTAAGTTCGCTTTATAAAAGAATAATGCATATCTTTATGACTAACATTCTTTTTTTATTAGCCGAAAATACTACACAAACAACAAATAATATTATAAATTAAACTTAAATACAATTTAAAATTTTATAGACACTATACTTAATAATAATGAAAAAGTTCATTCATTAAAATTAAAAGTAAATTATGTTTATAATGATTTTGGAATTTAATAAATTATTTTCATCATTCATTTGTTTTTGTGTTCTTACTTAAAATATATTTTAATTTAATCAGTAAATTATTTATAAATTATTATTGTATATGTTATATCTATATCTATCTATCTATCTATCTGTCTATCGATCTTTAATCGAAAGTTCTTGGCCGCAACATCCACATTTCTTCAAGAGTCCCTTCATACATTGTCCACCCACTTGAAAATCCAATTATGAGATCAAAATTAAAATTATTTATTCATATAATCTTAAAAATTAAAAGAGGAAATAATAGTCGCAATGTGAATGTTTTCAATGTGTTAAATAAGTTAAAAAAGCCAATATTAGAAAAATAAAAATATAAATATAAATATTTTAAAGATTCTTTGAATTGTATTCTTTGCTCTGCTGAATGACAACATGTAGATATCAAGTTTTAAAAAATTAATTTCATCGAAATCGGATCAGCCAATTTTGAGTCTAAAACGTCAAAATTTCCCGACAGAAAGACTTAATTTTTGTGGTCAATGACATATATCGATATATATCGAAAATAAAAAAAAATATAAAAAAAAACTTTTTAAAAACACGCTTTTATTTAAATGCACTAAAAAGGAGAAAATAATTTCTCCACACACACACCACGATTTCCTTATATATAATAATCATATCTAAAAAATGAAAACTTGGGCGCTAAACATGCAGAGAAAAGAAAAGAATACCAAGGACATTTCATTCTATATGTACAAACCTTACTGTTTTTGCTTTTTCCTTTTCCACTATATCTATTTGAAGTAGAATTTGCAAATTGGTGCTATAGGGTCTAATTATTATTATTAATATTATATATTATTTTTACTAAATAATTGAACATGATTTAAATCAATATAATTAAAATAATAACTTGGTTTGTCAATAAGTCCGTGACTTTTTAAATGAAACCCAGGTTTTTGAATAAAAAATTAAATAAGCTCTTATTAATATATATATATATATATATATATATATATATTATGCAATTATAGATTGTTATTTTTTAAAATTGAGAGGAGTCCGGGTAATGTTTTTCAAGCTATTTCTGGGCTTCTACAGTGATTTTACCCATTAAAAAACAATGTATTATCAACACGCGAAACTCTCTTTTTTCCATTTTTCAAACAAATTACAAAGTGACTTTACTCTAACCTCGATAACTCTGCTGTCTGTGATCCGATCGACGTGAAATTTTTACACGTTTCATGTAGAGGTTCGCACTCTATGGAAACGTGGCTCCTTTGGTACTACTAGCACCATCTCTAGGTTAGTCTCGGGACTTATTGAACGATGTGTTACTTAAAGAAATTTTTTTCTTATAATCTATTCTATTCTATATCTGGTTCATTTTTAATGATTTCTTCTCATCTTCCATTTTAATATATTGAGAATTAAGAGTGTATTATAACAATATTAAAAAATAAACCATACTTGAAATAATTTTTTAATTTTTTAGTTTGATGTATAAACAGTATAGATTAATCTTAATTATTATTCTATATATGAATCATTAAATTATAGATCAATTCGAATCTAGAATCTAGAAATATATTGGTGATCGATAGAGTAAACAAAATCATGTTTATAAAATAGTCCAAGATTTCAGTATGAGTATGTGATTGATGGATTTCAATAATATTCACTCGGTCGCGTAGAATGGCGATATCAGAAACCAATAAGGGATGAAATTGCCTTTGGCCTGGCATATGGGTTCAGAACAATGGACAAAAGACCTACCACCTTGGTATCTCCCCTAAGCACAACATTCCAACAGGTAGTCCATGGTGTGTAGAAATCTGACCGGCCCGAAGGGAAAAACTCCCTCTTATTCATATCAAAAACGCATATATCACAAGCGAACAGCGTTTGTTTCAGCCATCAATCTGGATTAGCTACTCTAAAGAATAAACGAAGATAATAATAATTAATTATAGAGGCGATAGAAGTTTGCTTCATTCTGAGTTTCAAACATATAGGAATCAATCACTTTGATGCCACCTGATGCCCAAGCTGAGAGGACCAAGACAGAAAAGTTATCAAAAATCCCTTGTGACGTTTAACGAAAAATAGGATAAATAATTATACAATTTATTGATACTTACTATTCTGGAGAGCCATCTTCCTATTACCATGTATTAATTATATAAAAAAATATTAATAAATAATTTAAAAAATAAAATAAAATTGTTAATAAAATTTAATTTAAAATAGATTATATAAAAAAAAAAAAAAATGTTATATAGGGAAACCAGGGGTAGAATCGGGTACGAATTTGTAAACATTGTTTAGAAACGAGTTATTATAAATAAGAGAGCTGCGAGTTTATATATGAACTTATTATGATTTAATAGTCAGAAACATATATACATTAATATGGTAGAATATCTAAAATCATTTCATTTTACATTTAATGAGGATTTTTAATTTTTTTAGGAAATTACTATTGAAATTTCGGCCATTGCTAATAAAGGAAAAGGAAAATTCAAAATAAAATTATATTTCTGTTTTACATGTTTAATTACAAAACATAAAATCTTATCACTCTTTAAATTATTGGGTTGTTATAAATATAAACCAGGCTTTGATTAAATTAATCGAGCTTTTTTTGGTTTCTTAGGCGATGGTCATTTTCGTTTAACATTATTATATAAATGATACATTTTTGTCTCTTTTTTGTGATAAGACAGTGATTTGACAATCATGTATCACACTTACAGATCATTCCCAATTGTTGTAATTGTCTCACATCAGTTGACCGATTAATTGTCAGAGGTTATTATCAATCTAGCGTGTTGTTTAATGACAATCCATTTTAAATTATACAAATATGGGCCATTAGCCAAAATTTACAATCCAGTGGCTAGCCCTTGTCAGCCCTTATTTACACCATCACGTCATTTTGAAAATATGGATCACATTATCTTCCTAGTTTCATTACGTCACACACATCACATTATCTCATAAACAGGCCGGTCTCAAAATGAGCTAAAACTTTCGAGTGCTGAACTTTGAATAATCGCCACGAGGGTAGGACAATAAGTCCGTGACTTTTGGAATGAAACACAGGTTTTTGATTAAAAATTTGCAAATATGAATAAAACAAAGTTAATTGTCATAATTATTAGTTTAATTTGCCTTTTAAAATAATAAAAATTAATAAATTTGTAAAAAAATATATAACACTTAAAAAAAATGTGTTTTCTCGAGATTCAAACCTCGGAAGCAAAAACAATGAGGACGGGTATTTGCAATTCAATTTAAAAAGTATGTTTATTAGCCAAAATTTACAATAGTTGATTTATCAGAACTTTTGCGATCATTTATTGATACGCTATTACAATTTTACTTAATTAAGTATATTTAATTTGATTTACATTTTTTTCTTTTTTTTTTTACTTAAGCATATTTTAAGATTAATATACATATAATCAGAGTTGTGAATGTCCACTCACCAGGAGAGGGTAGCATAACCTGGAGAAGGGCGGGTCTTTGCTCATTTACTCATCATGCATTTTAATTTTCAAATGTCCTATCAGGATAGTTGACTTTCTCCTTGTCAGATGGCGCGAATGAAAATTCAAATATTAAAACAATTAATGTTTAATTACATTAAAATTAATTAATTATAATTCAAATATATTTCTTCCATACCTTCTTGGGATCCATTGAAATATTTATAATAATTTTCAAAAGTCTATCTCAATTTAAAGTTGATAAAAATCGACTTCAATTTGTCATAAGAGCGAACAGACAGACAAACAGACATGAAGTTAATAAAAACGTTTTAAAAATATATAATAGTTGGGGGAAATAAAATTGAATATTTTGTAATAAAATTAATTGACATTTTTTACATTTTATATAGAAAATCTAAATATACTTTTAATTTTAATATATTTTTTTTCATATGGTCCTAATTTTAACTAAAACTTTATTTCCAAAAAAAAAAAAAAATGTAATTTTAGCTAAATTAATGTTTCATGTAATTTAGTGACTATTTTGACGATCAACATACAAGAGAATAGATTAATCCGCAATTACATGCGATTCGGGCTGTAATAATGTTGCTCGACACACAAGTGAGAGTCAGGAAGGGAAACGAGGATATTAGATTGCTAGTAGTACCTGCAATCATCCCTTCCTTCCCAAATCCACCCCAGGCAGTGTACTCTTGTCACATGATTAGGGTCACTTTGTTTGAATCATAGCCGTACTGGAGTTTATTGTTTTGTTTTTTTTATTACAATATTATATACTTAGTACCTTTTAAATAAAACAATACAAATACTTATATAGATGAAATAGTAATTACTGGTAATTTTAGTTAATTATTGCTTTTAAATTTTAAATAATTGATTAGTAAAGGATTAAGTAGATTGGAATTCGAAACGAATAAAATAATTTGATTAATATTTTTATATACTTACATTAATTAATTATAATAATAAAAGAATTGATGCAAGATGAAATGTTTTTTTAAATTTTGGAAGATGAATTTAACTTTTATTTTAGTTCACTAAATTAAAATCATCTTATTTTATCATTCATCCAATAACTTTTTTTTTTTTTTTTTTTTTTAAATACATTTTATTATTATTATTATTATTATTATTATTTGTTTGAATTGAACTTGAAAATTTAATAAATGATTTTGTTAATAATTTCATTTATATTTATTAAAGCTAACAATATTTTATTCGAATGAAATATTAATTAAATATTATGTATTCTGATTTTTTCTCTCCTCTTTATCCATCCCTCTGTTCAAAAAAATATATAAAATCAAATTGAATTTTGTAAAATTATAAGAGAATATATATACATATATGTTCTAAAAATAAATAAATACATCCATTATTAAACATTTTAATAAATATATGAATTTATTTTGAAAAGAATTTCATCAAATTATGTTTTCAAGCAGAAAAATTTCTGTTGAAATCACCGAAGTGAATTTATTTGAAATCATACTTTAAATTCATTCAATATTATACTATATAATATGTGGTATACGTATATTGTTGTAACTTATACGGATATATTATTTATTTTATTCTATGAAGCATTACAAATTAATTTTATAATCAAGCAGAATATAATAAAAGAGATATAACAAACGTAAAATAATAATAATAATAATAATAATAATAAACTCTTTATAAATCAAATTTTATTAAAATTATAAAAATGAATTACTTAATTAATAGTAAAATTTCAATTTTTTTTTTTCATTAGCTGAAATTATTGGATTACCGTAGAAAATAATCAATCAACTTTATTGAATATTTTAAAGAAAAAGAAATGATTTTTTTTAGATTTAGAGTATAGATATCTTTATCCAACTAACATATTATCTTAAATAATTTTTTTTTTTATGAAAATTTGTTAAATACTAAATTTCTCTAAATAAATTTCTAAAAATCTCTATTTACTATTTCAATCTTCATTAAACTATCGTATATATTATATTTTTTAAACTTTTCATCTATTGTTATCCAAAAAAAAAACAAAACCTGAGTTTTGTACATCCTATCAACTCAGTAATTTAATTAGTGAGGTGTTCTATGATCCATTAGAATCTTTAGGTCCTTTACCCTGATTTTCTTGATCTGAGGCGCTACTTTTTATCAATTAGCTTCCCAATTTTGATCCTGGAGACTGGATAAACTTACACATTACACCTAAACTCATACATCCCAGCTGAAGAAATTCCTTTACCAGAACCGGGATTTGAACCCGGGATCACCTGAATGTGACGCTGTTGACCCCCACCAACCTGTTGCACTTAATAAACAAAGATATAATTATTTTTTTTTTTCAAAATATTTCAAATAATTTTTTAGTAGAGATATATTCTTCATAAATTTAAACACAAAATATAAATAATTACTTATATTATATTTATTTTATTAATTCTATTCTTTTTTTACATTATATTACCTAGAGAAATGATATAAATGATGAAAAATATAAAATAATATTTGTTTAATCGTAATTTATTAAATTCTCTGGAATATAATTGATTAAATTAAGGTATCAGGTGTATAAATTGTTTTCACATAAATATCTATATCGATATTTGAATTTGAATTTTATAAAATTTATTTTTTTGATTTTATTTTTCTATTTTATATTCAATGGCGTCATCATATACATATACGTATTGCAAAGCATCAAGAAACAATTGAGAAATCTAATTAACGTTCGAATCATTTCATTTCATATTTAATTAAAGTTAGTTATGCCCAGTAGCGCACATAGTTGGCATAATTGCGCATTGACCGTTTGCTAACATATCACCATGGAAACGCAATTAGTGAGCACATTTTAAACACAAAACATCGTCATAACATTGAGATTTATCCAAATGTATTGCGGTGAAGCCAGACCGATGCCGAAATCACATAAACTCAAAGGGACTCGAATATTAGTTTCCATTTTCTATTATATATATATATATATATAACAAAATATTTATCTATAATTGCATAATGTTAGTCTAATCGAGATAAATTACATCTCTTCGATTAACAATTACTCTGCACCAATTGGATTGAAATTTGTTCCGTTTAGTAAATCTTTCTACATTCAATTCATTTCCCCTCATCTACAATTATTTCAATTAATTTTCAACTCTGATATCAAATTATGTAAATATTTGTATAAATTAAGTATTGTTTTGTTGTTTTTTTTTAATGTAAATTCCAATCAGTTTGAATTCAATTTAATCAATAACATATTCAATAAATTAGACAATAATAAATAAATAAATATTTTATTTTAGATTATTAATTTATTCAAGGATCACTTACTATATAGATACTTAATTGAATTCAATGAAAACAGATGTATTTTTCCTTTACTAGATACCTATACCAATGAAATTGGAATGATTTAAAAAAATAAAAAATAAAAAAATATGTACACATACTATTAACGTACGAATACGATAGATTTATTATTTTAAACTTAAACCAAGGATATATAAAAAATACATATATAATATATATATAAAATACATATATATATATATATATACTAGCTGCTCCGAGCGCCTTCGGCGCTCTCCACACCTAGACGGGGGCTCCGCCCCCTGTACCCCCCCGAGTGGTACATAGTATTTGGTTAAGAGTAGTAAAAGGTTTTCATCCATTTTGTTTCAATCAGTATATTACATAAAACATTCATTTCTTTTTGTGTTCTTATTTAAAATATATTTTAATTTAATCAGTAAATTAATTATATATATTATTATTGTATATGTTATATCTATCTATCTCTGTGACTCTAAGGAACTCGAAAGTTCTTGGCCGCAGCAACCACATTTCTCCAAGTGTCCCTATCCTGAGCCCTTGTCCCATCTCTCTTATGTCCTTTCCTACACGTCCTTGGTCTTCCAAGCGGACGTTTTCCAATCCAATATCTTTTTCTTCTCCCATTCTAGCCACGTCCCCTGCCTATCGCAGCTTTTTCGCTTTAATAACCCTAACTATTTCTGAAGATGCATAGAGGTCATGCAATTAATCGTTATGCAGTCTCCGCCATTCCCCGGTGACCTCATCTTTCTTTGGCCAATAAATGCTGGAAAGAATACGCTGAATCTACTCTCATCTCCCAGGCTCATAGACCTTGCGTCCCACCCATATAATACAAAAGGCAAAATAATTGGTTTATATATTTTAATTTTGATTCCTTTTGATAATAATTTTGATGAGATAAGCCTCTTTACTGCATGATAACAGGCATTTCCCGATTACAAACTCGATTTAAATTCTTCTCAAATATTATTATCCTTCGTGATTACATTCAATTTTTCTACATATTCAAATTCTACATTTTGTATATAGATTTTGTTACTAAATATTTTTTCTTATCACTATTAATTTCAATCTGAATTAGAAGAAAATTATAAATTACCTCCTCTTCCAGCCCATTTACCTATCCAGGTATCTTAATTTCTTAACACTCCGTTTTTTTAAATTTAAAATAAAAAGAGAGAAATAGTTTTAAATTATATTCGAATGGTCTATTATATTCTATATATCAGTATTTTTTTCTGAATTTAATACCAAGTTGATTTTCAAAATTTTCCATTCGTTATGCATATGATTCATTACATGTGTTAAAATTTAAAAAAATTCAAATATTCTAATTTTTAAATTTATATATAATTTAATATTATTTTTAGAGAAAGAGAATTTATTAAAAATTAAAAATAAAAAAAGAAGCCTATTAATAAAAAAATATAATTGAATACAATAATTTTGATTTAAAACAAATTTTAATTTTAAAAAGATACTCAATATAAAAAAGACATAAATTTAAAATATCATTTGTCTAAAAAACATATTTTAATTAACCAAGAAATCATTTTTGCACTTAAAATATATTTGTAATAATAATTGATACAAAATCAAAAATAATATAATTTAGTTATTTTAATTTACGTTTTGAAAATATTTTTGTATTCATAAAACATTAAAAATAATATATTCTGTTTTTTTAACCTTTCACTTTCAAATAGAAAAGAAGAAATATTCAAATATATAGAAAGAATAAATAAAAATTAAGTTATATATGATCTAAATATTTTATTAAATAAATTAAAATGAGAACTTTTAGAATAAATTATTTAATTGAATTGATAACGGAATTTTGTAAATTAAACCACATATTGATATTTGTTATTGTAAATTTATTCAAAAAATACAAAAATATACACAACATTTCGATTAGCAAATATCAATATGTGGTTTAATTTACAAAATTCCGTTATAAATAAAAACAACCACCAAAGCTTTAATAATTTAATATAATTGAATTGATATTTGAATATTAGAATTTAAAATAAAAAGTGAAATATTACAATAATTTTTAAATTCTGAGCAAATGTCAAATTATCGCCACCAGCGCCTCTATGATCTAGCATTGTAACTAAACTATTTTTATTTAAATTCCACCCCCTGGACACACCTTAGCAATTAGCGGTTTAATAAAAAAAGTCTGACATGCCCTGAGACCTACTGAATATGCATAAAAAATTTCATAAGAATCGGTCCAGCCGTTTCGGAGGAGTATTATTTCAAAGTTTTGTGACACGAGAATTTTATATATAAGAAGATATAAAACAATGAATATTTTATAAAAGAACAAAATGAAAAATCCTTTGAACAATTTAATGCGGATGTTACAAATATGTAGCTTATATGATATTATAACTTCGAAGGTTTTAGTTATATTGATGAATAATGAGCTTTAATGACTGGAAAATCCGGTTGGATTAATTTAACTCAGTAGCTGATTGATTTAATCATCAAATAAATAATATATAATAGCATCATGAGGGTGAAGCGAATATATATATATATATTTAAAAAAAAAATAAAAAAAAAAAAACAATCGAAAATCTCCCTGTGTTCCTATCTACTTGTATTCTATTCAATCTAATTCCATTTAAATTGAAATACATATGAGTGTGCATATGAATTAATTTTGTAAAAATCCAACATGGATGAATACTCTTAAACTAAAATGGTCAATTTAATGTAGTAATCAAGATTATGAATTAGATATTAATTATTTATTGAAAATACAGAAAGATTGAATAATTTATTATTATGTATCATTCTGCAGAGATTATTCAAATATTCAAATTTGACCTTAAAATTATATACAGTACATTCTAGAGTTTCGAGAAGAGTAAATTTTTTGTTGAATTAGGATTTAATCGATTAAGGCTTGAGTCTCTCTCTCTCTCTCTCTCTTATTTTATATTTAGATTTATATTTAGAAATATATTTTATTAATTCTAATTCTATAAGAAAGAAAATTAAATAAATTGAATAGTTAATAATATATCAAATGAAGTGTAAAATAATCAAAGATTTTATAATAGATATTAAATTAAAAAACCATTGATTTACTTTTTAATAAATCTACTTATTATACTTATTAAGTTTATGGAATTAGTCATATAAAAGGAAGGGGTCATAATTATTTGAAGAAACATTTTCCCTAATTTAGTGATGTCATTTTCAGAAACAGCTTGAACTACAATTGAGTTTTTGTCAGTTAATAAGCCGATATTAGCTTTTATCGTATGGCCTTTGCAGTTTATTTCTTCAAAGGAGGTGTTGACATGGAATGGGATGAGGCATATGAGTAATTAGTGAGAAACTTTTCTTAGGAAAATGATTGCATCTTTTCCACCCTTGTGAATATTCATATTATTATATAATACTTGTTTATGATGTCAATGTTAAAATAAGACTCTCTAATTACTCTCTGTACATATAGATATACAGGGATTTCCTCTCCCTCTTCCTTTTTATTCTAATAATAAAAACTGGGAAAAATCTTATTGAAATTCCTCTCCAATGTGATATTGCGATTGAAGAGATTTTCCCATATTATATGAAATTACATTTTTCTACTAAATTAAATTTTTAACATATCTTTATAATTATATATTGAAGTATATTGCTTGTTTATTAATAAATTTAATAGAATTTTGTTTAAACAAAAATTATCTAATGAATATGATTAAAAAAATCTCTTTTTTTATAAATTTATTTATTCAAAAATTTAAAGTAAGTACTTTTATTAATTAAATTATTAAATTAATTTAAAAAAAAAAAACAAAACAAAAAAACTGGTTTTCTTTGAATATATCATTTACATTGAATAATTAAATTAATCTTTCGTTTGTGAAAACAAAAAACAAAAAAAACAAAACATTTATATATATAAAAAGATTTCTATTTATAGAAAAATATACTTAGATAATAAATAAATTTGAATAGTAACACAAAACTATTAATATATACTTATAATATTGTCAACATTATTATATTTTGTTTGATTCTCATTGATTATATTAAATGATTATAAAATAAAAATAAAAATATTTACCCTGATTATAAATAAATTACTGAATGGAATTTAATATATTTTAGTTTTAAAATTGAAATATACATAATTAAAATAAATAATGGTTAAATAATGAAAATATTTCATATATCATTTAATGTAATTATTCATCTAACTCTACAAAGAAAATTTTTAATATTAATAAATTATAATGTTCAAACATTCGCGTATTGGCAGAAAAATACATCAAATATTCGCATCCCGGAAATAATATAATTTACATATTTTGTGAGATTTATATTTAATATTGTTTTATGAAATATTAAATATGAAAAGATCAACTCTACATGAATAATTAATTTAATTTATTCACTGTGCAAAGTGCAAGAGTTTAGTAAAAATTTAATTTTTATATGATTGTGTGACTAGAATAAATTTCTCCTATGTTATGTTATCCAGTTATCAGTTTAGTAAAGTAATCATTAGTACTACATAATTCTATTTCTAAAATATTGATTCTTAGTTTTCATAATTTACCAGATTTTATATTTAAACATTTTTATTTTTATTTTTATTTTAGTGGAAAGTAATTTAAAAATTAACAAAAAGAAAATGTATTAATTTTTTTTTTTTTTTTTTTAATTTAAGTATGTTAAATATAATATTCTCTTTTGATTTTCCATGATTAAAAAATAAATTGAAAAATATTGCCATCTACTATTATTTATCGTTTTAAACTAAAAACAACAACAACAACAACAACAACAAACATTTTCCCTTATTAAATATAAAAAGTATGAAGAGGTTAAAAAATATTTTCTTATAAGAAAGAAAGAAAAAAAAAATTATATTTAATATTTTTATTTTAATTTAAATATTTTTTTTTATTAATAGCATAAATCAAATTAAAAAATGAATAATGTATAAAAAATTTAATCACTAAATGTTTAAGTAGAAAATATTTATTGATAATCATAATAATTTATATTTCATATTAAAATAGGTATTTTTTTGAATTTTGAATATTTAGTTATAAAATAAATAATTATAAAATTATTAAGAAAAGAATATTGAAGAAATAAATAATATTGACGATACAAAATCGAATTTATATTTAAAGTAATCAAAGGCTATTTTCTAAACGTATTTCAAACACACAGTGGGATTTAGTTTTTTTTTTCAAAGAAAAGCTTTAGAGGGTTAAATTAGAAATATATTTTTATTAAAAGTATAATATTTTCAGAATTATTTAATTATTTATTTTTTAAAAGTTCATCTTAAAACCCCTCCGATTGTTTGCAAAGTGTGTGTATCCGGGATATTATAATAAATAAAATATTTTTAAAATTATATTTTATTCTTACCTATAGTAAGTATTTAAACTTTGGAAACAAACCCATTCATTGCCAGTGATTTTAAGCACAAGTAACATTTTAGAATTATACATTAATATTTATAATAGATTAATTATTTACTAATATCATTGTATCAAATAATACATTATAAAATGTAGCATCTCTCTCTCTCTCTATATATATATATATAATATATATATTTATAATTTTTTTTAACTTTATCAAGTAAATCAACATCTATTTTAAATTATTTTTATATACAAATTTTGAAATTTAAGTATCTCCTAGGTCCTAGAGAGGTAAATGAATAGAACTGGACTACGACTCAATTTATAAGTTTCTTCTAATTTTAGGAGAATATCAATGCGAATTAAATCTAAATTTCACTAAGAACATTCAATATTTCTGTGCATCAATTATTATGATTGTTTAATCAAAATTAATCTTCACGCTACTAATTAGTTATTTAAAAATTTTGAAAAACTCTACGGGCAAAGTGGTAAACAAAGTCATGTGACACGGGACTGAGAATTTGAATATTTATTTGCCTTCTTGTTTTTAAAGCCTTTGGTACTTAGCTCTTGTATTCATATCTCACGAGAGCTCGACCCTATTTGTGGTTGGTCATTCGAGATGATAAGTCTTGTCTGGAGGACTTTTCAAATTATAAAACCACCATTTAAGGTTAGATAAATTATCCTGTTGTTTAATTATTGTCGCCCAGGTATTTGAATTTATATTAATTAATTTGTTGATTTACTTCTAAATTATAATTTGAAATATTGTTTACTTAAGGTCCACTGGTTAAGAATTTCATTGTTTGCATATTGGAAGATCTCAAATTTGGTTATATAAATTTAGAGTTATTATTAATTAAATTGTTTAGTGTTTTAAAAATTTATAAATATTGTATTCGTTTTATTTAATAAATATTTTCTTGTCCTATTAAGAAATGCAGCTAAGTTGAATTAATTGTGGTTTGGAGAACTTCCAGTGTTTTTATTTATTTCATTTAATAGAGAATAAAAACCTCGTTTTTGCGGTCTTTTGATCAACTGGAGACGATTATAAGATATTTGAATCCAACCAGCAAACTGGTAAAAATTGATTCCTAATAATTTAAATAGGTATTAATGAATTTAAAGGTTAAGCTAATCTCCTTTTTTTAAAAAAAAAAAGATTGATGGCGACCGTGTATTACCAGTCTTTGCATAATTAAAAATAGTTAATGCAAGTAGGGGATTTGTTTATGCGCTTTAGCATAATTTCTTTTGGCGAATCCGCAACAGGACTCAATTGGTAACAATGATCAGTTTAAATTAAAATGTATTGAAAGTAAAAAAAAATAAGTTGACCTGTGGCCAGGTCCAAACCGACCGACGGTTTGAAATAAATTAATTTCCAGCTACAGAAACAATTTCAAATAATTTTAATATACGATCTATTAATGTAATAAAAAACAGATAGGCATATAACATAAATATTTTTAATTTTATTTTATTTATAATATATAGCTGAAGTAGCCGGCGTTGCCGGCGTTACCCGAGGCTGTGACGTCATGAAGGGCTGGGTGACGTCATATAATTTTAAATTAAGAAAAACATAATGAAGATGATTTTTCCCGAGGATAAAACCAATACATTCGTGGTGATATGTAAAAAAATCTCCTTATGTGAAATTTGGTGCGAAAATAACCCTTCCCTTCTTATCGTCGATCGCTAATACTACCACTTCCGGTTTCCGGATTTGCACCAAAAGTTGATCAATTCATCCCACTGATGCATTAAGTAAATATACCAAATTTCATCAAAATCCGTTAAGCCGTTCAGGCTGTACACATCTATACGGACGGACAGACGGACAGCCGGACAGACGGACAGCCGGACAGACGGACGGGCAGACATCATGCTAAAAATACTTTTTTCTGTTAAGAAAATGCATGATTCGTGGAGATATGTAAAAATCTCCACATGTGAAATGTGGTGTGAAAACAATACCTCCCTTACTATCGTCGGTCGGTAAAAAAATAAATATTTGAATTGATTTAATTTTTGTGTGGCTGTATGGACACCAAATGAAAAGCGATCGGTTGGTAGGCCAAAGACTCAGAGAGGAGACAGTACATATAAGTAAAGAAGAACTTGAGAAAGTTGGAAGAAAATAGGATTTAGTGGTGGCTCAGAATAGAGACTGTTTTTCCTGCTGCTAATAATTTTCCAATTCTCTAGAAAAGTTGAGCTGAGGGAGGAAAAATTAATAAAATCTAAAACCTCATGGCTCATGGGACTAACAAATAAACCAATTAATTTAAATTTGAATTATTAAATGTTTATATTTTAAGTATATCTATATATAAAAGTATATTTTATATAACGTTTAAAAAGTTAGTTTTAGTTTTATAAAATGAATTTTAAGAAATATATAATCCATTATGTCATATACACATGTAAATGTAAAAATAATTTATTGATTAAATTAAAAAATAAATAAGAACCGAAAATGGAAATGAATGTTTTAATATACGGATTGAAATAAAATAAATGAAAACCTATTACATACAGTCATTCAAACAAATAATACGTATTACTTTGGGGGGGGGGGGGGGGGGGGAGGCATGGGGCAGGGCCACTTACTGTCTATATATATATATATATATATACAATATATTCTGAAAATGTAGAAAAATTTGAATATTTAGGTTCTATAATCACGAAGAATAATAATATTCGAAAAAAATTTAAATCGAGGTTGAAATCAGGTAACGCCTGTCTGTTATCATGCATGCAGTAGTAAAGGGGCTTATCTTTTCAAAATTATTATCAAAGGGGATCCATAATTAAAATTTTTCCAGTTGTGTTATATGGGTATTAGGCATGGTGTCTATGACCTTGGGAGACGAGATTTAATTTAGAGTATTTGACAAAATAGGATTCTTCGTAGCATTTATCGACCAAAAAAAGATGAAGTTACCGGGGTATGGCGGAGACCACGTAACGAGGAATTGCATGATCTCTATTGGATTGGAGAAGATAGGAGTTGGTGGGATGGGTGTAGCTCAGGATACTCAGGAGAGAAATGTGATTGCTACAACCAAGAGTCGCAGAGATAGTACCATTTTTTTTTTTTTTTAGAATAAGAATGCTTTTTTTTATAACAATTTTCAATCTATAGATGGAAATGCAAATTTTCAGTTTTGCTTCTATAATATAATGAATTCGATTCAAATTTGTAAGACCATGGAATGGAGTCTACTTTTAAGTTTATTATAAAATATCATTTTCCTTTTGATTTTGCAGATTTTTTTCTATTTATATAGCAAATATAGCAACTTGAGAACATCGCTAATTGGTAGATATATTCTTGTGTGGTATCTGGAGTCGAGAGGAAGGCTTCGCTAACTCCTATATAAGCTTCTTTGTTACCGTATAATCCTGTTGTTGTGTCCTTAAACCCTTTAAGGATATTTTAACTTTTTTAATGTGAAGAATGTAGATCGATATTTTATTATTAGTACTGAGATCTAAATTATTCATTAAATAGGACTGACAACTGAAGATAAATAGATAGTCCTAAATTAGGTAAAAGATCTCCCTTCAATAGCGATCAGAAAAAGCAATTCATTCAACAGCGAAAATACTTCAATCGGATTGTATAATTTGATTTGTCTTTATATATATATATATATATATATATATATATATATATATATTTTCGCGCCGTTAGTCTGTTTGAAATAAACTATAATAATTAAAAATCTTATCTTATTTTATACTATAATAATATAAAAAAGTTTATCAATGTGAAGAAGGTATTTGATTGTTATAATAAAGTTGCTATCAAAAGTGATATTTCAATGATATTATATAATATTAATATAATAAAATCATTAACTCTTTAAGAATGAATGAAATGATGAAATGAATATTGTGTAAATAAAATCAATTCATAGGAGTATATAAACATATTTAATAAATTTATAGCAGTAATAAGAGATGGAAGTAAATATTTTCCAATACTTTCAAGATGTATACATGTCTACTATAAAAGGAATTTATTTAATTTATCAAGATGAAGTAAAGGGAGGCAGCAAAAGCCAATTTGTTATCATTCAACTTGTTAGCGTTGCGAGCAGTCAGTCGTGATTTTGCGCTACACCAGCCAATCATATATTTGTACTATTACTCTCTCTCTCTTGAATAAGGAAGAGGAGCTTCATAACTTGCACCACTCAACCATGAAACTGCTTCATATTAACTTAATATATATATATATATATATATATATATATATGAATAGCAAAGATTCCTATTTTTACATTCAAACTCGTCCCACTTCAATTTCAATTAAATTTTTATCAAAATAATAATAATAATAATAATAATAATAATAATAAGAGAGAGAGAGAGAGAGATAACTATATATTTTAAATAAATTAATACTAAAATAAATAAAAAGAAGAAATCACAATATAATTATTATTTATTTATTATTTTAATAAACTTTGAATTAATATTTATTGAAAATTTTTTTTTATATAATTAATTTGAAGATATACGAATATGTATACAATTGAGTGCCTAAAAATATGTAGGTACCTAATCATAAGACTAACTAACATAAATAAAAGATTTGGATTATTATGTATTATAATCCAAGATTGGAAGATGCTTGAATCTTCATAACACAACCACTTTTAATGATTATAAATTCATATTATATTATATATTTATATTATTAAATTTAAAAAAAATATTTTTTTTTTTACTTATAAAATTTACTTTTAAGAGCTTCTTTTGAGTACACATAGAAAAAAATGAATACAAGATTTCACTAACATGAAAAATATTGTTACGTTTTCTAACTTTACTGTAAAGCTAGAGCGTAAGTTCGAATATTATTATTATTATTATTTTTATTATTATTATTATTTCTAATCTTTATTTCTTTAGAATAACTTATGTATTAAGTATTTTATTTAAAGGAATATAATTTTTTAATAATATTTACTCTATTTTTTTTTTTAAATTTTTTAATGACAATCAAGCTTGTTCACTTTCGCTTTGAGCGTAACACGAATGAATTAAAAATATGCAAACATTTATGGCACAGTGGCAATTCGTAAGCCCTTGGTAATAGCAATAGTGCAAAGATGACAAAGCCTGGTCTCTATCATGTTTTAATGTGAAACTTAATTTTAAAGTATAATTCTAAGGTAACCTCGAAAAATATATTTGATATTTTTTTTTTTTTTTATTTATAATAGAGGGGGTATTTATTGCGTGTCAATCATTAAAGAGTAAATGTGTAAACTGTAGTTTATAAATTGTTTATGAATTTGGCTGATTATATTTGACTTTTATCATAAAATATTTAACGTTTAACGTTTAAGATTTTCTAATAGTATAACATCGTGTGTTTGTTTGATTTGTATCTATTTAGATTACCTACAATAAATAATTCACCATTACAAATTACAAACAATAGAAAATTTAAATAGTTTTACATTAATTTAAATTCAAAATTAATGCAAAATGATAATCATGATTTTGAAATTATTCCACTGATTGAAAGGATAAAATGCTAAAAAATATGCATAACTATTTTTCTCAATCTAGCCATTACTTTAAGAATAACTATAGATTAATAATTTCCATTTCAACCGCAAAAGTAGTAGAAAAATGTTTTTTTTTCAATCAAAACTAATTAAAAATTATTTATTTGCATAATTTTCACAAAATTGAATATAAAATTATTTCTTATATTGAGAACGAAATATGTCAATTTTTGCAATTATATAATAATGAATTAACCCCCCCCCCCCTCAATAGTTCACAAAATAGTGGATTAGGTCTTTAAAAAAAAAGATAAAATTTAAATAAAAATTTTTTTTTTACTTTGTTTTATTAATAGAATGAAATCCAAATTTATTTAAGTGGCTTCACTGACTCTTCTGAAATTTCTTTATAATAAGTTGGAATTCAATGAAAAACGAAATTTCTTTTGTACCAATGTGAATTTATGTGATTTTGATTTGATTTTAACAGGATGAATTTAAAAAAAAAAAAAAAAACCTTCCACTTCCCCATAATTTATTGTCGCTCTATTCTGGTCTGGCCTTTCATTTTTCACAATTACATCTCTCAAGTATGCATTGCTGTATGTACTGGCTTGGCATTTGTATCTGTTTGTAATGCACGAGGGAGTTTATACATCTCCCTTTCGTTTGCTGGGTACAAAAACCCTGAAGAGCCCCCAGCCACTCTCTGGAAATGCAAAATAAAAGAAGTCTCTCTACTTACGAATCTTTTATCAAACTTTTGTCATAATTTCTTTTCTTTCGTTCTTTTTTTCATGTTTTTTTTTCTCTGAAGCTACCATAAATTTTCCTATAACAACGAAATCAAATGTTTTTTGGGTTGTCTAATTGAAGCTTTAATTCTTTCTTTATTTTTCTATTTCCGTTGGAGTTTACTAATAAAATTATTTTTTATTAACAACATAATTGAAGATTATTTTTTTTCGTTGAAAATATACAACACAATCAAATTCATTGAGAATGTAATTAATTTTGATAATATTATTAATTAAAATACAATAAATTTGGTCGAATGAGACAGTTTTCATATAAAATCATTTAAATAAGTTTCATGAAAGTCTAACGCTACTTTTTTAGTTTCTATTTTAGCTAATTGATCATTGCATATCAAACTTGTATGTGTTCTTGTGCCGCCTGCATCCAGTTTGAACAGATGCACTTTATGACGTCCGACCATTTCAGCTTCGACTCGGTCTCTTAAGGAAAGGCCTAGCATAGATCTCTCCCATATCCCGTTGTGCCATCCGGGTGAATGTTAATGTTAGGCAGGACGCATTGATTAAATACTTTTCTTTTGAGTGAGGTAGGTAACTCTGACTTGAAAACATTCCAACCCAATTCTTCTAGTGATACAAGATTTGTCATAGATTGATCTTGTCAAGATTTATTTTGAGCCCAACTTGCCGAGAAGAGGAATTTAGTTTTTCAAGCAGCTATCAATATACTATACTATACTATATCATTGGCAAAGGTGATTAGGTAGTTTAATTTTTCTCCATTTATGTATGTTGAGACCCAAATCTATTCTTTTGCTCATATAAATCATATAAAAGAGTAATGAACAATTTCAAGTCGCACTCTTGTAGATATTTTTGATTCATGCTGAGTATCTGCTGAGTCAACTCGGCATTCTTCCAGCGTTTTTAACATCTTTTGTTTGTTAATTGTGTCGAATACTTTTTCAAAGTCGATGAACATTAGAATTAACGGCTTGTTGTATTCGACGATTTTTTCAATAAGACATTTAATGACAAGTAAATCGTCATTCGTCCCGTAATCAGATCGATAAGCTTGCCTGTTCTATTTTGCGAGAGGGGGGGAGTTTGTTGAAAGTTAGCAGAGACGACTTGGAGAGGGGGGGGGGGGGGCATAAATAGATTTCCCTATGCAGGGAAGGACAATTTTTGATCTGTCTTCGTGAGAGCTTGAGAGAGAGAGAGAGAGAGAGAGAGAGAGAGAGACGAAATCATCATCCCTAAGTAGATTCCAGGAGAAGACATCTCGGCCACCCCCGTAGCAGTCGCGACATCCTACAGACGATGTCTCATTGTAACCTGAATAATTAACTGAAGATTCACATGTCTCTATTATTCTCCAACTATTCATATATCAGCTAAGTAGTTGACCCTTATTAATGCAATACAATTGCTAGTTAATTATAAATTTAATTTTATTTACTTTTCTTCTGAACGAGTTCAATTTTACCCTTTCCCTATTCCCTAATCAACCGTCGCTGGATTCACCAAACTATTTTTTATTCAAAATTCACCAGAATGATATCAAATTAAGTTCAACATTTAATGTCCTTTTTTAAATATTTTTGTAATAGAAAATGGAAATTGTTTTATGTTTTTATGAAGTGTGAAAGGTTAGGTCACAACCCTCAGGTCCACTAATTGTAAGACAATAAACACACACTTTGTGAATTGGTTAGTAAAATAGAGTGGAGTCTTACGCCACTACCTCAACCTGGTTCAATATAAAATCTATTCATGGCATTGTATAATATTATATAATATACTTATATCAAAGAGATTTATTTTATAATATTTAAATTGATTGTTAATTATTAATATTATAAAGAAGAATAAAATAACAATTTAAAAAAAATATTTTGTATTTTTTGAAAAAAAAAAAATATCTTTCTATTTTATATAATTATAATAATTATAATATTGTTTAGATTTCATTTCTTGACAAAAAATAAAATAAAATAAAATAAAATTTGTAAAAAAAAAACAACTTTCATCTTATTACTTATTGGGTTCTTGAAATCGTCCGCTAAATGACAAATTATTATTATTGTTTTTTTAATATATTATCATTAATGTTCAAGTTTTTTCTAATATTAGTTCTACTTAGATATATTCACTTAATTAACTAATTTCTTCGACACCTGTTTATAATTAACCTTAAGAGTATAATATGTAATTTAATTCTGTTCGCAGCAGATGCAGCAATTAAAAATCTTTAATTAACTCTGCTTTTTATTATTGCAAAAAAGGGGCTTTAATTCTTGGATATTCTTTGACATTTCCAAAATTAGTCTTAATATATATAGGGTGACCAAACGTCCCGTTTTTAGGTGCTCTGTCCCGGCGTCCCGAAAAATGTCTTCGGGACAGCCTATTGTCCCGTTTTTAATGAAGAGGACAGAGAGGCAATTGTTAAATTTAAATGTTTTCATTTGTTAACGCCACCATCAATAAATAACAAATGTAAATATTAAATTCAAATTGTATTGAATGTTTTAAATAATTTTTTTTTTTTTTTTTTTTTTTTTTTTTAATATCAGTGTTAATATTGTGATTGTTACTTTTAAATTAATATTTTCTTATTTAAAACAAAGTTGGTAATATTTTTTATATTTAAATTTATAATTTAATATTTTAATTTGAAAAATTGTGCAGTTAGCGGGAGGATGAGGAAAACGAAGATCCAAATGAGAGGAAACGTTAATTGGCTAAAGAAAGAAGGACAGGATGGTTAGCTCGGCAACGTTCCGAACAAATAAACACACAAATCTAAGTAAGTTTCAACGAGGCAAAATAAAAAAAAAAAAGTTATGGAAAAAGTCAAGGAAATGTACAAGAAATTTTTAAAAAAATTTGTATAAATTAAGTTTAGGTTCGCAATTAAAATAAGTCGGTAAATTTTTGTTGATGATATTGAATTGCTATTCTCTTAATACACATATATTTGATAGAATTATTTCTTTCTTAACCTATTTTGTCACTTTGTGTTCGTTGTAGATAAGTGCGAAGATTTAATACCAATTAAATTAAAGATCAATTTTATTAATTTTAAATCCACTTTTTTACTTAATCCATACTACTAAGCTTCCTTGGCCCTTTCTGTGGCCAGGGTTGCCCTAACCTGGCCCTAACTGCCAGAAGAAAGTCTCCCACCCCATTCGTCCGACAACGGATGCTCGGTAGGGGGTAGAATTAAGATATAAAGTGCAGCGAGGATTCTTCTGACATTCGTATTCATTGAGAGCCTTAGATTATTCGATTCTCTTGGCTAAGATGACGAGAGAGTGTTTGTATGTTTATATGTATATTTGTAAATAAACATTTTATAGAAAAGCCCAAACAAGAAGTCTTCCTGTTGCTCTATAATTTACCCCAGACAACGATCCAACCCCTTCCACATTTCTATACATATATATATATATATATATATATATATAATATACTATTATTATAAGATAAGTAGAAAGGATCTATTTCTAAACGTATTTACTAAATAATAATGGGATAATAAGTAAGATTACCAAAAAAAATTGAAAGAGAAATAATGAATTTATTTAAAAATATTAAAAAAATGATATGTATTAAAATTGAAATCAGAAATATTATTATTTATCTTTTGAATTTTCAATTTTAAAAACATTATTTTTTTCCAAAGGGGAGGCTGAAATAATAAATATCAGATTAGTAGATTTTTTGAATATTATTTCTGATCCCTCGTTTAAACGAAGCCTCTCTTTCATTTTCAATCTTCCTTGCCTTGCTTCTCATTTCCCATGGTCTCTTTCATTTGTACACCCCAATATCCATCTAGGATCCTCTTTAACGCTTCCGTTTCACTGAAAATGAACAGTTTACCGCTTTATATGCCTCTAAACCAAATTTTCTTGAGTCTTTTATGATCTCACATGCCATATTGATGCTTATTCTAAGCGATTACTTTCTTTTGGAAATATAAACGCTTACAGAATTCTTAAAATAGTATTAAATCTTTTATATAGAGTTTAATTGAATTTATATCAATTTAATAAATATAAATATTTTCTACTATATATATTAGTCTTCAAAAACATAATTCTTTACAATTAATATATATTATATATTCTGATAACACCAAATCAGGACATTTTTTCTTTTTGTTTTTTTTTTTTTAGAACCAAATTGAAAAAATTTTGAAAAAAAGTACAAAATGTCATAAACATTTCAAAAAACGGGACAGATATCAAAAAGAAGGACATTTGGGAGGATACTTACAAATGGAGGACGGTTGGTCAACTTATATATATATAGCTGAAATTTTTATTTTCTTATTTTTATTCTTTTCAAATCAAATTTTTCTTAAAACGTAAAGATCATTTTTTTCTTATTCAAAGTAGAATAGATAGATGTTTTTATTTTGGATATTTTATAAAAATATAATGTTTTATTATATTTAATAATTTAATTTTTACAATATTAACTTTAATTATTGTAAGTTTATTCATCTTTTATAATTCTAGATATATTTAAATTGATTTATTTTAGTGATCTCTTTGTATTTTAAACAAATTTTAATTTATATAATATATAATAACTATACTTATGTATCAAATTTGAATGAAATCTGTTAATATATATTCCACAAATTAAGAAAATAATTTCTACAAATATGTCGATAATTATTTACTTATATTTTTTTTTATCTGCTTTTATCACCAAAATATTAATATTAATTATTATTTTTTAATTATTTTGAAAATATTTATATGTAAACTATAATCATAAAAAGTTATTTAAATGTAAAAATATCTCAATTCTTTTTATATTAAAAGAAAACAAACAAACATTAAACTATTAGATATATTCTTGTAAGTAAAGAAGTGGAAAAATATCTTTAATTCGCTATATTTGTATTGATCGGATCAAGAAAAAAAAGTCGTTGAAATTGTAAAGTGCTGACGAAGCCTTTTCATGGCTCTCAAAGCAAGAACAATCGTAAGCTTTAGGCCGTTTGATACCCATTAGAATAATTGGTTTGATGGTCTTTTGAATTTGTACTCTAGCAAAGGATTGACAGAAAAGCTTTTGTATAATTGTTTTTGATATGGTTGAAATTGCAAAAACGAGATTCATCGGAGATATGACTGTTTAAGCCGATTGATGTGTACATCATTTGATGTTTATATATATATATATAAGCTTATTTTATAATTTGTGAATTGAATTATATCTCTCAAACAGATTTATTTAAACATTTTTTTATGGAGATTTACTTTTGATAAATTTTTTTTTTTTTTTATATATATATATAATTACATAATTATAATATAAATGATGATGATCTTTTCATATTTTTTAATATAGATAACAATATTTATTTTATTTTTTTTAATAATTATATATAAACATAAACGAGTCTTATCGTAGATTTTAATTATAACGTCTAAAAAACAGTTATAAATGTTGTCAATATTTGAATTTCAAATGAAAAAGTATAATTGAGTATAATTTTATTAGTAGTAATATTTTGTATTCATAGAGGTATAATAGCTAATATATATTATGTTGAAGATGGTTACATCACTCTCCCCTCCTCCTCCCCATCTTAGAATAGGATAGCCACAAGATTTGCATCTTTTTTAATCTTTTTTATAAATCAATCATTTGGTCTGTTCATGACAAATCTTGAAGAATTGCATGCATTTGGTCTCTTTTATCTATTAAATAATTAAATTTGTGTCTGTCTTTATACGTATTTTTTCTATTAGCAGAAAATTTACTAAATTTCAAAGTAGTGAAAAAATTGAATTGGTTAATAAAATCGCATCGTTAAAACTTAGTCAATCTCCGAACTGCCGGGCGCAGAGAACATTACCCTTAGCTGACGCAAGAAGAAAAGGTTGGAGGGGGGAGGGGGGGTTAGAACTCATTACTTGGTGGAAAATGGCAATGATGAGTTTCTCAAAAATTTGTGTAAAATTTTCTTTCCTCTCTCTGGAAAAAGAGGATGAAGACAACTTTAAGTCAAAGTTACCCTCCATTAATCGAAATTGCTTTACCATCAAAATGATTAAAACAACAACAATAATAACAACAATAACGTAAGAAAAAAAAGATTCCACATTTTCATAATCTGAATATAAATAAAGATTTATGAATACATTAAATTTCTCATAATTAATATAAATAATTAAAGTCTTCATTTAGGCTAATTAATTTAAAATAATGATAAAATACGGATCAATTCCAAATATTTTAGTTTTTGATTTATTTTCAAGTTTTTGATAAAAGTTTCTCTATTGCAAACTTTTTTTTTATCAGGTTGCATCAATATTAATAAATTTCCATTACAACAATTTTTTTTTTTTTTTTATTTGAAAAGAAAAAGAAATGTAAAAAAATAAATCTCCGAGTATGTTAATAAATGTTCCCGGGGGATCTTGGAAGGTGATGCACTGTTGGTTTTGGCAAACTTACTTCTAACTTGGCAACAACACGTTTAAGTTTTTGAAGTAAACAAAGACATTAGAATGCTTGAATGGACAATAAAATGGCTCACAACTCCTACAACATGCATTTATTGATTGAATCAAACAAATCCAATGCTTTTTTTATTTCTTTGACAATTCTCTACTCTTTCAATAATTCATGATGCTCAGGTGTATATTAAAAAACAATAACAAATATTAAATCGAATCTGGATAATATAAATTTGAATTTTAGAAATTACTTTATTCCTTTCATATCCATTTTTTTTTTATTGAAACTAATAAATTATTTATTAATATTTCATAAATATAAAATAAATTTGGATTGTTTTTTTTTAATACAAGTAACGTGACCATTTATTGTTTTCCTAAAAACGGGACATTTTTTAATTTTCGGTAATAGTTTGGGGAGGCTATGAAGAAAACGTATATTTTTTATTATTTCTGTTTATTATAATGAAAAATATAGTAAACAACAATAACAATAACTTAGTATAATAATATAATAATAAATTTAAAATAAGGAAAACGGGACTGTCCCGCTTCCTTAAGAATTATTAGTAAATGTGGAAAAGTGTATTCATTGAATCAGACTTACATTAAGACTTTTTAATAAAATATGCGTAAAAATAAATATAAATTCTATTCTTTATAAATTATTTTTTGTTAATTTCTAATAGATTTTGTTTTTCTAATATATGTACAATTATATTATACATATATTCTAATAAAATTTGTTGACATATTTAAGAAAATATTTTCTCTTTCTTATATTATATTATATAATGAACTTGGAAACTCAATTAGAAATTAAACTTATATGTTATAATAAGCGATTCGTTTGAAAGTATTTCTTAATTAAAATCTTTGATAATTAAAGCTTCTTAGGTAATCGAGGGTGGGAACGTTCGTTTCTTTATTATGCTTTTATATACTTTGAACGGTTCGTTTTTTTAATTACGTCTCCTTATTTTCCTTATCGCCTGTTTCTTTCACTCTATCTGATTTAAAATATTGAGCGATAATGAGAGCAAAAAAAAAAAAAAAAATATAAAAAATAAAATAAAATAAAAGAGAGAAAGAAGGCATCCTTCACTCGATTGATTTTACAGAATCTCTTTATTTTTCTTTTTTGTTTTTTAATCTTTATCTTCATAATTTGTCAGCTTGTTAAGTGAACTCTGAAATAAAGTTGAAAAACAACTAATAAACATATTAAACTGATTAAAATTGAGAATAATTTTGTGTAGATTATTATAAAAACACAATCATTTTATCTTTAAAATTTAATAAATAATACATATTAACACACATTTATTTGGAATATATATAAGATAATTTATAAAATTTAATGATATATTTATTTTTTAAATTTAAGATTTATTTATTATATTTTTCCTTAACACACACACATAATTCACCTAATAACTAATACCTTAAATGTTACTAATATATGTATTTTTTCTATTCTAATTAAATTCATTTATAGAAATAAATAAATAAACTCATTAATGTCACTGATTTTAATTCTTTAAATATATGTAAAAGAATGAAGATAAAGAAGGAGCTTGTCTATTCTATGAATTGAGAAATTCAATCAGATCTTGTTAACATAAAAGTTGCAATTCAAGTATTAACATCCATGACATAGAAAATTAAGTTAATTAACTCATGAGTCCCAGTGGTTGGTTACGTGAACCATCGTGAAATTTTCGAGTATCCTTATGAAATTCAAATTATCCTCAAAGGTAAGATTATTACTTCAATCTAGAGAAGAGATGCGATAAGTGATTAATATATATAATCACACAAAATAAGATTATATTATATCACATTGAGATTGTAAATTATTTTCTAAAACTCTCCTCTCCTGAATTTGATTCCTAATTTCTAAATATAATAGTATAATATAATAGTTTCTTTAATTATTTTATTAAATATCCTAATATTAGGTTATTGATTTTAAACATCGATATTACATACATTCGATTGTGTATACCATATCAATTAAATATTTGTCTCTCTCTCTCTCTCTCTCTCTCCATTTACTCTTGCACATCGGTATCTCTATATTTATTTTCACATTTGACGTTGATGGTATTTTATTCTATTTGCATAGTTAATAGTAAAATACGTGGACTTGTTTGTAGAATTTTTATTAATGCCAACGCTCATTAGGGTTGTACTGGTCAAAGATAAGCAATTAAATTTAAATCAACCGGATAATCATATTTTATTTAATATCATATGATGAAATTACTTTCTTTTTATTAAAATTTAATTAGTCAAATTCAATATATTGTTCCATTGATTGATCAAATAAATACAAATCATTTGCAAATGTAATTTGTAATATTAAAAACAAAAAAGACAAAAAAAAAAAAAAAAAAAATAATAATAATGTAATTATATTTTAGTATTTGATGAAAAATTTTAATTTAATTAAATTTATTTTTGTTTGTCCATGTATATTTATTTATTTATTTATTTATTTATTTATTTATTTATTTATGTCATATTAAATAGGGAAAAGGGTACATAGTTCATCATCACAAATCGGAGTAAATAAAAACCTCGTTTCACTTCAAAACGGCCGTTGTCATTTCCCTTTTAATATAATAAGCTACACATAGTAGAATATAATTTCTTAAGGATACTCTAAAATATCTTTTATTTTCTTAAAGCAAGGGAGGTATTGTTTTCACACCAAATTTCACATGTGGAAATTTTTACATATCTCCACGAATTATGCACTTTGTATTGGTTTTATCCTCGGGAAAATCATCTTCATAAATTTTTTCTTAATTTAAAATTATATGACGTCGCCCAGCTCTTCATGATGTCACAGCCAGCTCTCAATTTATATATTATAAATAAAATAAAACTAAAAATATTTATGTTATATTCATATATGTGTTTTTTTTATTGCATTAATAGATACATTTAAATTATATGAAATTGTTTCTGTAGCTAGAAATTAATTTATTTCAAACCGTCGGTCGGTTCTGCGCCTGGCTACAGGTCATCTTCTCCTGCTATATTTCTATTTTCAAATTTTATATTCAAAAATAAATAACTTAAAATAACATAATTATTACTTGAAAAGGAAGGAAATAATTGAATAAGTTTCATGAAATTAAAATTATTAAAATTAAAATTAATTTTTAATAAATTTAAAAATAATATCCCGGGTAGCGAGTTGATTCTTTTCTATAAACCCAATAGAAAAGAATTTTATTTCAGGGATTGGCGTCCCTGCCCTCACGTGAGCTCATGATTTCTTCTAAATCCCTCTTCTATCTGGAGGAATCATGTCCTTTAACCGTTGACTCCTTTCCATCCATTCCATTACTCTTATTCTTCCCCCCCACCCCCCACCCCTGATCATTCAAAAAATCAAATTTATTTGGATGAAGGAGAATACCTCGCCTATTAAATAAAAATCATTAAAAAGAAAAAAAAATTGAAATCTTGACTTCTTATAGGAGACTCTTTACTCTAGGTATACATATTATATTTTTTAGAAATTTACTAAAACCGATCTAATCAATTGGATTCAGTTTATACAAATGTATGTAAAGTAATATATAAAGTGTCATCTAAATATATCATAGGAATCAATAACATTTTCGCCAGTATCTAAATAAACTATATATTATTTTTATTTTATTGAAAATTATAATTAAAATTAATTATTACTTACAATTATATTTACATTTGAAATTAACATTGCCTGATAAGAATAATTAAAATAGTTATAATAGGTATATATTATATTATTTGTTATGAAAGGTAGATTCCTTTTTACTAACATTCTATAATTTTACAAAGCGTCTTTAATTAGATATTAATTAATGAATAGTGACATTTAAAAGATGATATTCGCCGCCATGTTTGTAAACTGAATGATTCGAATTCAAATCTATTATTTACTTATTAGTATTATTTATTACTCCCTCTCATTAAAATATCATTTGAATTAATCAATATTGTACGAATAAATCGTTTGCAATGGATTCTTTATGGGATCCATCTTCGAGACCTTTATGGAGTATAAGCAATATTTTATTTGATTTTACAAAATTGAAAATACATTTCAAAAATAAATCAAATGATTCCATTTTTTAATTATTATTATTAAATTTCTTTTAAACATTATTTTTTTATTTAAATTAATTTAATTAAAAAAATAAAACAATTTTTTATATTTACATTTAAAAATTGATTATAAGAAAACTTTATATTATTTTTACCGACCGACGATAGTAAGGGAGGTATTGTTTTCACACCATATATTTCACATGTGGAGATTTTTACATATCTCCACGAATCATGCACTTTGTATTGGTTTTATCATCTGCATTAGTTTTTTCTTAATTTAAAATTATATGACGTCGCCCAGTCATTCATGACGTCACAGCCAGCGCCTCCCTATATATTATAAATAAAATAAAATTAAAAATATTTATGTTATATTCATATGTGTTTTTTTTATTTTATTAATAGATACATTTAAATTATTTGAAATTGTTTCTGTAGCTTGGAATTAATTTATTTCAAACCGTCGGTCGGTTCTGCGCCTGGCCACAGGTCAACTTATTAATCTTAAGAATTTTCCGAACGTTTGCAAATTGCAGAGAATAAAAAGAGAATTTTAATTTATTAATTGATAATTTTTTAAATGTTAATTAATTTTTTTTTCTAATTTATATATATATATATATTGTACATCTAACTACCCTGAATTTTTAGTTTGAATATTTAATTTCTTTATATATTATTTTAAAAAAATCATATAAAATGTTAAACTTCATCATCTTTTATAATACATAAGATATATTCTTGATCCAAAATCTGTATCTCATTTCATAAAGAATTCTTGGATTAATTAATTTAAACATAGCATTCGTTGTTTTGAAAATTACTAGGAAATTTGTCCCTAACTGGCTTCTTTGATGCTTTTATACCCGTTCTTTCTTTCTTCTTTTTCAACACGACACAAAATAAGCCTTCATTAGTTGATAAACGCATCGAAACAATAATTAATTTAATTATTCCGTTAATTTTATAAATGATCAAATATGGCTTATTTTTAAATTGAACAAGTATAAAGAATATCCATATTCTAATATTATTCAAGAAAAGGTTTCCAAGTCTTTTTTAGATATAAAAAGTATTCTTAATACAAAAATACTGCAATATCTTCTTATGATTCTCTTACATTTTTAAAAACATTCTGATCTTTTGGAAATGGTCGTTTAAATAATTTTCATTATGTATTAATAAACATTTTTTTATATATATTTATAAAATAGTTGTTATCTTTTTAATATAAATAAAACACTTTCTTATAATTATTATTTATAATATTATCAGAAATAGATAAAAATATCTAAATCATTTCCAAAAGAGGCCCATGAGATAAGAAAATAATATTATTATATATTTTTCTTTATGACCGAAAGTATATACTTATCTATAAATTATTTTTTAAAATTTAGTAAAATGAAATCAAATATTTATATTTTTAGAGAAATAAGAAATATTATTTCTTTAACGGGAGTGATGGGATAACAATGTTAAGAACTGACAAGGTTTAGGTTGACCTTTTATATAACATAAACGAGTATATCGAATCTTTCTGATAATGTATATCGGTCTACCTTCCTTCTTCTAGTATATCTTTGCAAGTTTTTTTTTTTTTTTTTTTCTATTCGAGAACGAGTAAGTAAGTATATCGCCTCAAATAGTCTTAATATATGTAATATATATAATAAATCTTAACCATAAATTATATATATATATCTCTAAAGAAATAAACTTTGGTTCATATTCATATAATATATTGAAAATATAGATAGATAAATAAAATTTTATTTTTATATCAATGGGTTTAATTTTAAGCTCCTCCTTTTATCTACAATAAACATCTAAATTTTTATATTTTCATCATTTTATTTTTAATATATCAAAATAATATTAATAATATTAATAATAAATAAATAAATAAATAAATCAGTTACTTAAGCAAATTTCTAAATATTTTTTTTCTAATCTGCATTACCACCGACATTAAGTTAATATGCAAGTTAATATGTAGTATCAATTACAAATCTTTATTATATAATTTGTAGTTTATTAACATGTAGGTATACACCATATACCATGGGTTATTATTATTTATGATATTGATTTTTCCTTATTTTCTTATTATAATCATCAAAAATTGAATATTTGTTTTAAATCTATAAATCTATTTTAATAATCATTATTATTATTATTATTATTATTATTATTATGCTGTTTTCAGTATAATTATAATTTTTTTTGTTTTATTTATTTATTTTTTTATTAATTTGAAAAAAAAATTCATCTCTCAATTTCATTTCGTCTCTCTTTTCTTTCACCCATTTACATTGTTTCTTATTTTTAAGGTCCAACTTTTCTGTTTTATTTCTATGCAATGGGCTTCTCTGAGCCCCTCTCCTTTCATCTCTCCTGGTGAGTGAGCTCTCCATAATAAAGCTGAGCTCTCTTGTCTCCCTGTTAGTTGTTTTTTTTTTTTTTTGTTTTTTCGTTTCAAACTTTCTAGCGGACACAAACATTGGAATAAAATAAATTCTTCGCCAATTTTATTGACATTTATTACAAAACGCGCCTCCACACAAACCAAGACAGAGACTCACAGATGCGTTTTAAATTGTGTCCAGTTCCCGTTCCATCCTTTGTACCAGTCTTTCATGATGTCTTTTCGGTGCTTTGAGAAGGCCTTTATTTTTTCAGATGCATTCATGCAGTGAACCCATTCGAATATGGCTTCTATATTCATAAAGTTCCTTTTTGATTGGTCTTTAGGGGAAGTCAAAGAAAGCAGTTGAAATGATAGAAATAAAGAAAGGAAAAATCTTGTTTGAATTTCAACAACGATTCATGAAAATTATTGAAAAATTGAAATCCATCCTCTACTTTTGATTGGAAGGAAGATGATATACGTATACAATAAATAAATATATATATTATATATTATATATATATATATATTGTATTATAAATAGACGTATTTCATATTTATTTTATTTCATTAAACCCGAGGCCAGATTCGTTTATTGACATTTTCCCATTAAAATAAATAATAAAAAATACGATTTTCAATGATTAAAAATAATATTCATACTTTTATATCTATAGAATATATTATCTGTTAATAAATAATATATATGCTTTATATAATGGATTATATCTTTCAAATCTACAGACTAGAATTGAAGTTTTCCTATTTCTCACCCCATTTTTATAGTATTCTTATTTTGTTGATATCAAAAAATTTTTTTTTTCTTTCACATCTCTCCTGACTATTTGTTCAAATCAAGATTTTCATAAAATAATCAAAAATCTGTTTTAAATAGATTTGAATGTTAATTATTATGGTTATTTCATGTGATAATTGTCTTTTTATCCTTGCTGAATTCCTTTTTCGGTGCAGTATATAAAAAAAAGAGATCACAAAAATTTTCAATGTCGAGATTTTGATGTTTTTATACGTTTTGAAGATTCCTTAGTCATTTTTTTATCTGCTATGTATGTAGACAAGATTACGCCAAAACGGTTTGAGCTAGAATAATGAAATTTGATACACCGGCATTATTCAAAATTCGTAGTTTTCTATCAACTTTTGAGAAATGTAGCTCAACAGGAAGAGGGTCATTTCCTATCACGTTTTCATTTTTTACCGACCGACGATAGTAAGGGAGGTATTGTTTTCCTCTAAAGTGACCGTAAAAATAAAGATAGATGTTTGATAATTTTTCTTATGATTAAAGATTGTATAAAACTGCTATATATAGAATTTCAGTTTAATTGAATCACTAAAAGTACCGGAATTAATTTTTTAACACGTTGTCTGGAAATCACGCGCCAGCACGTGACGTGGTGTCATCAACAAAGATAAATATGGTTTAATAAATATTATTTATTAATTTTAATTTATAATTTAATTAATTAAAATTAATTTTAAATATAATATAGTATTTGTTAATTAATCCAATTCAAATTTGCGAGATAGTCGAATGGAGACACTCCAGATGTTTTTAAAATAATGTCGAATATTTCACAAATATATATATATAAATTATGTATTTTCCAAATTTGTTAAATTCAAAGCCTAATTCTATTTGTATGATTTTAAATTCCAAGCATCCAATAGCTCCAATTCCTCCCATCTCTCATTTTTTCATCATAAAAAAAAAAAATAAAATAAAATAAAAAAATCAAAAAAAAAAAGTTTCTAAATCTTCAAGGCTTTTACCATAGAGAAAATTGGCTTAAATCTAAATTGGCTTCTCTGGTTCTTTATTCATGACAGAATTGATAAGTTGAGATGGCGAAGAAAATTAATTTTTCTTCAATTGTAGTGCTTCAAAGCAAAAGAAAAAAAAAAAAAACTTTTTTTTTACTCAAAGTAACCACCTTATCACAGTAGTAAACCACTCCACCCTCTTCTCTTGTAATCATCCACACACACCCTTACTTCTCCTTCTTTCACCCTTTTTTATCCACTAAGTCGATTTTTTTTCTATATACAAACAAGTTATGTTAATCGGCAACATTTGATATCTTTTATCGCTTGATATGAACCAATAAATTTTCAGGAGGATAAAAGGAAAGATTCTTCTTTGTTGGAATTTTATATAAGAGAGATATTTTGAAAAAAAAAGAAAAAGAAATTGTGTCTAAGCATAGAGGAGAGGAGAGGAGAGGAGAGGAGAGGAGGGGAGGGAGGTGGAAGTAAAATGATTGCATATATCCATTCTTTGTTAACTAAATCAAATAAAAAGAAGTGAGTATTTTGCAAGGCTTGAATTCTTCCATTCAGGTAATATCATTAGTGAGTGGGTGCTTAATTCAAACAGGCAGACAAACAATGTGTCTTTGTTGAACAATAATCGTGACAATAATCCAGTGGACACATATAGAGGAGGAGGAGGAGGTGAGGTATACATTGAGGTGTACGCACGTGAATGGAGGTCTAATCCCACAATGGCCCTTTATACAATGATCTTAGAAAGCCCCGTGCTCTAAGCTTCTCTTTTAAGGATTAGTCGCTTTCGAGCACCCCATGCTAGGCTGGTTATCTTATGTTTTAGCAGGAAACGTGTCTCTCTCTATGAAATGAGCTTCTAATTGATATTTGAATATTGGCAACATTGTATACAGCTTTACTTTGAGATCATAGTAAGGGCTTAGAGGGAAGAGCGCGCGTTCCTTTCTGGCCAAAAACCCAGTCGCTCTACTCTCTACCTTAAATATCATTGAAAATTTTAGAGGCGATTAGTCTAATTAATTTACTTTAAAATTAGAAAAAAAAGAATGACGTCATTCATTCATAGACCTTTTCCTTTTTTTAATAAATAAATAAATCTAATATTCCAATTTAATTAATTTTTATTAAAGAAATTGAATTTTTTAAATTTATAAATCTCAAATAAAAAAAAATGTATTGCAAGTTGTTTTTTTATTTTTTATTTTCAATATCGAAAAAATAATAAATTAACCCTTAATTATTTGACAATTTTGAATTTCATCTACACTTTTTAATAATCCTTTTTCAAAGTTGTTATTTTAAATTAATCGAATATTTGAGACAAATTTATTTTTTATTTTAAAATTTCAAAAAGTCAAAAAGTTATTTGGGTAATTCTTTAATTCTTAGACATTACTATTTAGAGTTAAACTATAATTCATTTTCATTGATTTTTTTTCTACAAAATAGCCTATGTAGACATTAATAATCGCTAATGTCTTTCTTTCTTTCTTTCTTTCTTTTTTTTTTAAAGAATAATAGATCAATTTATCTTTGTATTTATACCTGATATCCATAATAAATTCAGGTAGAAATTGCTATTTTATGTAAATTATTTTTATAATATGAACCCAATCATCCAAAGGTAATGACTATGCGTATCTTTTTATTATACATCTGTTATGTGAAGGGTAATTTCCAAATAAGATTGTTCGTTATAGATCTAGGCGAAAGGTGATTGATGGATTTTTGATGAAAAACTCATCCTCTAAAGGAGAATCTAATAATACGGTACATCTCAAGCAGGAATATTAAGCAAGTTGATAAAAAGGTGGACTCATCGTAAATTACAAATATCTACCCTTTGACCCGGATAGTCATTTTAATTACAAACTCAGGAAATTGAAAAAAAGATTAGGTTTGTCAGAAAAACTTTTTGTCTAATTTTTTTTTTTTTTTTTTTTTTTTTATTTTTTATTTTAATCTTTCCCCAAATATTATCTTCATATTAACATTAAAACCAAATTATTTCATTTTTTATCATCTATTATATATATATATATATATATATATATTAAAGGTTTTTGTCTGCACTATATGTTTAGAATTTAAAAAATTTTCATATTTTCACGTTTCATGTGACATTTAGAATCGAAAAGTAACTTTAAAATTTCTCCTGTCTGTATGTACTCATATTTATCTAAAACTATATATGTATGTTTATTTGTCCGGGAAATTGTGAAGCGATAGATTCAAAATTGCTTGAACCGATTACTATTAGCTATTATTATATTACAATATTCTTGTATACCTCTTCTTTGAAGAAAGAGGAAGAATGATTCTATCAATATTTAATTTAATAATTGGAGAAATTAATTTTTAAAAAATATTTAATAGTCTCGACCGGCCCAATAAAAACCATTACAGTACATGTACGATAATGAAGATAAAACATAAAATTTTAGAAATTCCCACTATAATGATTATACAGAGCATGTAATGTATTTCAATATTTCTTCATTTTTTTTTTTCAAATGACCTAATCTTGCGCCTTCAGACTATCATTTCTTTCGTTTCATGCAGAACCCCTTAAATTGTAACATTTTTTTTATAACACTGATGATGTCAGATCACATTTAACTCCGTTTTTTGGATTTCAAAGATCAGAAATTCTACGAACGTGGAAAAATGGCAAAATGTCATCGACAAGAACAGACAGTATCTCTGATTGAATAGTTATATTTTTAAATCTCTGGCTTAAAGCTTTAAATTACTTATTTCACATAATATATTGAATGTCAAAAATTCTAGCATATTCCTTGCTTGCTTTAACTTCAAGTAGAAAAATTGTAGTAACAAATGATTTTAACTGTATTTTATTAATTAAATTTGTTAAAAAATAAACTAATATCTCCTGGGTATTATATATTTATTTAAACAAGATTAAACAGTAAAAGTAAAAAAAATAAATAAATAATAATGATGCAAAGTCTAATCAAAGAGAAAAGAGAAAACAAACATCGAAAATAATTTCTATCTTGGTTATTTTAATTTTCATTTATTTATTCTATATGGTTACGATTTATTATTATACCTATATTTATATCAATCGTCCCAAAAATAAAAAAAATCAATCTTCTTAATAAATAATTATTTTATACCTAAAATTGTTTATTCAAATGAAACTTTTGCAAGGTAGATACAAAAAAGACTTGCTATTTTAAAAAATTCTAAAAATTAAATGAATTTCTAGACGACGCTGTTCTTGCATATGACAAGTTATGAAAAAGAATAAGATGAATAGCTCAAGTATAGAATGTGCAGTTGCGGAGCGGGTAATGACAGTTGTCTAACATTTAGGCGCTCCCAATAGAAATATCTTGATTTTCTTCCATCTTCTTCTTTTTCTATATATTTAGATAGAATTAAATTTGTTTTTCATATTTTAACGTTTCGTAAAATTTAGTATCCAAGTATGAACTTTCGAATTTTTCATGTCTGTCTAACTGTATGTAGGTATGTATGTTTTTCTGTACAGAAATTTGTGACGTTATAGACTCAAAATTGGCTAAACCGATTACTATGAAATTATATCACAATATTTTTATATATTTCTAGTTGAACATAGGCTATAAATTTTATCAATATCTAATCAATATCCGTAGAAATTAATTTTTGAAAATTTACATAATGGTTCGTGATGTTGATTGAAAGCCGCCGCTACCCGCTTAGTGATGAACCTTTTCATTAATGTCAGACAAGTTCTGATTTTAATTAATTTAATAAAACATTTAAATCATATTTTTATTCAATAATTATTTTTTTATATTTTATTCTTTTTTATTTGATTATTTCTTCTATTTTTATTTTAAAGAAATGGTTATAAATTTTATCAATGACAAATAAACAAAAACAGAACTTTTATTTTTAGTGTTTTATGATGTCAAAAATATTTTTAAAATTCAATTAAACTGTTTATCTACGTTCTTATTTTTAGTTTACTTAATTAATTATGTAATTATTAATTACTAATATATTTTAAAGTTAAAAATGATTTATCGATTCATTTTTATATAAATTAGAAAAAAGAGTTTTAAATTTTTCTCTTTTTTTTAACATCTCGTAAGAGATAGTATTGCGATCACGAAAATTTTCGATGTTGAGATTTTGATGTTTTTATACGTTTTAAAGGTTAAGAAAAATGTCTGTCTCTCTGTGTGTGTGTGTGTGTGTGTGTATGTAGTCCAGATTACGCAAAAACGGTTTGAGCTAGAATGATGAAATTTGGTACATGGACATTATTCAAAATTCATAGTTTTCTATCAACTTTTGAGAAATGTAGCTCAACCGGAAGAGAGTCATTACCTATAACGTTTTGATTTTTTTTTCCTCTAAAGTGACCGTAAAAATAAAGATATATGTTTGATAATTTTTCACATGATTAATAATTGTATAAAACTGCTATATATAGAATTTCAGCTTGATTGATTCGCTGAAATTACCAGAATTAATTTTTTAACACTGCAAATCTCACTCGCCAACACGTGACGTGGTGCCATCAACAAAAAGCCAAACATGCGCTGGTTTAATATTTATTATTTATAATTTATAAAATTAATTAAATTAAATTTAAATATAATATATTATGTTATTTAATCCAATTCAAATTGCGAGATAGTCGAGTGGAGACACTCCAGCTAATTCTCTTTTTAAATACAAATGATTATATTCTATAATTCAGCGTTCCCCAAACTTTTTGGACAGCGGCCCGGTACGAGACTAAAATTTTTCGCGTCCTACCTTATGAAAAAAAATATTACAAGATAAATTTTATTTTTTAATAAAAATCAAGTTATCTGTTTGTTTATTTCATACATGAAAATTGCAAAATAATTATTTAACAAAAACATAAGTAATTAAAAAAATATTCAAAAATATCCAAAATATCTTCATTTCAAACTTTAGTAGATGAAGTAAACTTTGTTTTACATATTTTGTCCTTAATGCGAAGGATGATTTCTATTTCGAACAACCAATCACCGTCGCTTTCATCAAATCATGTGCCCATCTGCTTGCTGGACTTGTTCTCTGTTCTTTGTTTTGTTTATAGGAGTCCATTCAATTATTATTTTTTTTTTTTTTTGTCCATCTCTCGTCCGTCATTCTCATAATGTGCCCTGTCTATCTGCATTTCATTTGTTTTATATGGATCATCATATGTATTCTGCATATTTATTTTTTCATTCATAAATTTTATTTCTATTTTGTCAATTTTTTAGTTCTTAATTTGATCCTAATCATTGGTCTTTGTATTGTTTTCACTTATTGGTAATAAAACCATGATTTTAGAATTTATTTATTTATTTTTTTTAAACATTATTAATTATATATTTATTTCAATTTGGTTGTGGTCTTTTTATGATCATATTTAATGATAATTCTATTTTTAATAAAGTATGTCATGTGTACTGGTTTTACTTTTTAAATATTACTAATATATAATATATATATACTAGTTGTGGATTATCCTATTTATATTTAAAGTAGACTTTGTCCCTTTGAACAGCTCACCTGATCTTTTTTTCTTTTTCTTTTTGTTTTAATAATAATTTGTCCAATTTTAATACCCCCCCCCCCCTCCCGCCATTATTATTATTACTATTATTAGTTTGAATTAGATAGTTTTTTTATTAATATATTATTAAAATACAATACGATAGCAAAGCTAAAACTAATAATTTATAAACTAAATACGTGTATTTTGGAATTTATAGCAAATTTCAAAATATTTAACCTCTTCTCTTCCAATATTAAACTCATTTAAATTAAGAATCTAAAAGCTATTTTTTAAAATTTTTTATTTTATTTATTTTTTAATAAAAATGTATTTTAATTTTTTTGAATTTTGTAGTTGGTAAGGTTTAAACTCACCACATCACCACTGTGATATAATATGTATAAGAACCACCAATTTAAAACACTCTTTTGAAGATATATTATTTTTCACACTCCTCCTTTCTGTTTTCTATCATATTCTATTGTATTGTATTTTTAGTCATATTCTCATTTTAAAATATTTTATTTAATATTATTTTTTTAATTTAAAGTTGAAAATTTTTAATAAGAAATATATTTAATAATAATTTTAATGTACAAAGTTACTACTAGTTACGTAGTTGGATACATTTTCTTTTTCTTTTTTTTTTTTTAATTTTTTGTAATTAATATAATATCAAATTTAATAATTAAGATTTATTATAATTAAATTTTAAAATATATTACATTTAATAAAATTAAATTGGAAAATAATAAAATTTATATTCATCTTTTAGTAATTAGTAGTTTTATCGATTACGTTAAAATTAATGGGAATTTTTTTTTAAATATTTTTCTAGGAAAATGGAATGTTGAATTGAATTCTCTAGTCTTTCGATTTTTTACTTTTGTATTATAGTCACTCGTATAGTGATAAGAGATAATATGTAGTATGTAAATATGTACACCTCTAGTAAACGGATTGCTTTTTAAATTTATAACAGATCTATTTTAATATTAATTTAATATATGTATACAGAATATTTTAAAGATAAAAAAAAAGGTATTCTTCAATGTTTATGGAATGTTGTATAGGTATGTGGTATGAACGTAGGGGTATATTCATAGGTATATATATCTTATATATATATAGGAGAGTGCTTCAATCCAACTATAGTAGAGACTAATTTATAATTCTCCAAGTTTCAATTCATATTTACTTACTAAATTGAATTGATAATAAAATAAAATAAAAAAAAATAAATATAAAATAGGTACTTATGATAATATAAAATAATTTACATTATATATCTAAAAATTTTAAATAAATCTCATTTCATCATTAAATCATCATTTCATCAAAATCTTTCGATTTTTTTTTTAATATTTTTCTCTTTATTGATTGTCTTAAAAATCTGAAGAGCCAAAAGCCACTCTTATTAAAATGGAGTGGGTCTCAGCCACCAACATCTACCCCTCCTCCTCTTTATACTTAGAAGCCGTATGGCTGAGGATGGATTTGATCCTTTCTGTTGAGACCTTGTTTAAGGAAGAAATACATTTTGGAGCTTATTTTTAATGGAAGTGAACAACGAGGCTTTAAGAGTTCCCATTTTCTTATTGAAATTGCAGACAGGCAAAAGAAACTAAATAAAAGAAATTGAATGTTTCCCTCTCTTTTTATCTTTTCTTTACGCTCTTACTTCTTGTTCTTTCACTTTTTCACTTGTTCATTTAAATATAATTAAATATGAATTAATACAATTATTATTATACACTCGTATATTTTTAAAAATCAAAAAAAAAAAAAAAAAAAAAAATAAATAAATAAATAGGTTTAATTATTACTTTCTTCGATTTTATATTTTATTATTAATTTACTAAAAACTTGTAATTTCATAAACTATCTTATTTCTTTTTTATATATATATTTATATATATCATGAATTAATATTTTTTTTTTTTTATTTGCTTCATGCTTGGTCCATTTGGCCTCGAGGGGAATTGTGTGTTCCCTGTGGTGGATTCTTGTTACTTTCAAGTTGTCGTGGTTAGACAAAATGTTAAATGTTGGATCGAGTTTGAAATAGCCCTAAATCGTAAGCGTCCCTTTTAGTATTCTAGTTTACCTATTCTACTTTTGTCCTTTTGAATCGTTCATTCCATGACAAATATTTCATGTTTAAATAAATTTTTCTTTTTTTTTTTTAAAAGATCATATTTAATACTACTAGTTTGAAGATGTCATATCTTTTCTTCTTTACGGTAGTGATATTTATTTTTTCAATTTCAATGAAATATTTAATATTAATTTCATATATAAAATTATATTTTATAATTTATATTAATAATAATAGTTAAAATAAATCTTATGTACGCTTTATTATCAATAATCATTCTCCTTGATCAGAGATTTTAGTCTTCTAATCTTATTATAATTGTTATTCTATATAATAAAGATTGAATTTCACTAATTACATGTTCATTTAATCAACTTTAAAGTGAATGATTTTGTGATTTGGTGATCTATTATTTAAAGAAATCTAAAGTGAATTTGGTTGTTTTAATTTCAAAAATAATAAGAGTATATATATACATTACTCTTATATAATAAATCTAAATAATACTTTTGGGAGTAAAAAAAGAATTGTCAATAATTTGTAATAAGGATTTGAAATTCTCTCTCTTTAAGGCCTCTCTGTGTTGCCTGTTGATCCCTGCAGAATTGACTAGGTCAGTCAGATGAGGGGAGAGCAACACGATAGATAGTAAAGGAGAGGTAATGATTTTTGTGTTGTTTTATTCTTCTTCAGTTAGAGTTAATATTAATAGAAAAGTCCAGAAATTATTTTTTTTAAATTTCTTTGTATACATGGTTATATGGTTATAAAAATCGATCGAACCTACACTTTTCAATTTTATTAACTAATTTGTTTCATTGACAAGTTGGAAGATTGATTCTTATATTAAAAATTACAAAAAAAAAAATAATAAGAATAAGAATAAATAAAGATGGGACAATTGTACAATGTACATAAAAAGGTAGAACAAAAAACAAAAAACAAAAAAAGTGTAGCGTAGATTCAAGACAGTGGATGAACGCGTTGACAACTCAGATCGACGGGAATTTAAAAAAAAAAAAAAACACAAACAACAACAAAACAAAAAAAAAAAAAAAAAAAAAACTTGGAGTGTGCATGTCGAAAGTGTATCATTTGGTTGTCATGGAGACGGCGGTCTCCACGGTAACGGGTCGACGTCGGCCCCGCCCCACAGCGTGGGCTCCGCCTGCGTCGGCAACCCCCAACGACGACAGCCTGTTGCGCCGCCGCGCAGTCTGCCAGCATTCGTCCTCCGTTGCTGTACGACGTCCTTCCGGCGCCGTTTTTGCCCTCGACGACATCCTCTGACACCCAACTGCCAAGCCGCCTATGAACTTGATAGGAAACAGGTACAACAGTTTGTCAACCAACCAACCACCTTTCATGATAAACAAAATGTCAGAGAGCTGTCGATGGCTTAGTCTCTCTCTCTCTCTCTCTCTCTCTAGCTACTCTCTAGAGCTACTCTAGCTCTAGCTAGAGTTAGTATAGCTGCTCTGCTAATAGATAACATTCCAACCTTCTACATCTACACACCTCCATACAAACTAACAAATCAAACAAATCACACAAAAAAAAAAAAATAATAATAAAATAAAAAATAAATAAAATTGAACTTTTTTTTTTTTTTAACATTACTACCATTCTATATTAAATTCAACTCTTATTATATATTGTTATTAAATAATAATAATAATAATAATAATAATTAAAGTAATAAAGGGAAATTAAGATTGTTAAAGCTGTAAAGTCGTAAATCTAGTTGCACCATAAATACACCATTTAGGGTTGAGGGTGATAAGATGAAGGGGTGTGGGTGGAGGGTGGGAGGGAGGAATACAGAGTAGTAAGAGGAGAACGATAAAACGAAATAGCTTGTCGAATGTCGAAAATAAGCGCTTGTATTCGATTGGATCGAAATCCTCGTCAGGCGTCGTTCGACAGACACTGAGGGAACGAGATGATCCTATCCCATTAGTTCCGACTGGGTGCTTGGAAATTGGGTGTTGCTTTTTTTTTTTTTTTTTTTTTTTATTTTTTGAGCCGACCATGACCTGCATCACATTCAACCGCCTGTTTGCATGGTTCTGAGAAAATCTTGTTACAATCCATTTCATTGAAACAATATAAATCAAATTAATTTTGTTCTGCGTTCTGTTTCCAATATCCCATTAAATTAAATTCAATGTTAGTTTTCTGCTTAGATTATAATATAATATAATCAAAGCTGCTATATACATATAAAGGACCAACTGCTGCAATTGATAGGTTTGATAGCTTCAATATAATACTCGTATATATATACGAACGATATATATATATATATATTTTGGTTTCAATTAAATTTCACCGAGTTAAATAAATAACAATTAATTATTATATAATTTCATTGGAAAGTGTTGTGTTTTCAATGAATGAATTTAAATATAAAAAGGAATGATTTTTCAATTTATATATTGTATCGATATAATATTTTAAAAAAAAAAAGTGTCTATTCGATCTATAAAATTCTATTATGTAAATTATATTCATATAATTTAATTCAAACTTATATATATATTTATTTTTTCGTATTATATTTGAATTTAACTACCTATCTACTCCTACGTAGATAGTTATAAAATTATATGTATATACTCATATTATAAAAGGGTCTTTATATATATATATATATATATATATATATATTGATTGTACTATATTAAAATTTAAAGCTGATATATTGAAATAGGTAAATCTATTGTCAATATTGTAATATTTATTATATACGTATGTAAATTTAAAATAATAATCCTATATCTCTATTCATTTTTTGTTTTAGGCAAGTTGATCCGTTAACCATTAAAAAACTGTCTCTTCCCACAATAGAAATTAATTTAAATAGAAAATTATATATATTATAGAATTGTTTCAACTATATATATATAAGGTGGGGTAATTTTTCACTGATGATGACAAATTCTTTATCCCCTTTCCTCTGTTATCAAATTGAAATATTATTATCTAACAACAAGAGAAGTTTGATTGCTATTAATATAATTGTTCTGTTCTTTTAATTCTTCTTATATCTATTAATAATATTCGATAGGAGGTGTTATATTTTAATATTAAGTTTGAATTCGAACCACCCCAGTACCAAATAAAATGACAAACGCCCAATTAATTCAGCCACGCTACTCGCTATAATTGATTTAGCCGCGCGTGCAAATTGCAACAACACTTGTCCAATTTCGCAAGCACGTAATCACAGATATATTGAAATATAGTGGACAAGTGGATTCATATGTGCATATTTGAGTGTGTGGGGGAGGGGGAGGGATGTTTTTCTTTCTTTTTTCTTTCTTTTTTTTTTTTTATTCAATCCATGCTCACCTGCCTTCTCCAGCACGTATCCTGTATTTTTTTTCATATATATATATATATATATATATAGTATATATTAGATATATTAGATGAGAAACAACAAAATGTCCTTCTCCGGGAATAACTGGTGACCTAGTTTCACAAAACCGAGAGAAGAAAGAAGTCATTATTAAATATATCCACGAGTTGAAAAATAAAATTATTTGCTTGACATTAATATATTATATATATAATAAGTGAAAAAAAACATTTTTATATATGGTAATTTGAATAGATATAATCTAGTTATCCTAGATATTTATTGATGAAATATACGAGTATATATATTATATAATATAAATACAAAATTGTTTTTATTACCTCTTAAATTAAAAATTAATTTTTTAATAATAATTCTAATTAATTATTTTACACGCTTTTATTTAGTTTAACACCGACTCCTTTGGTTAAATCTTGCAAGGTGAATTTTTGACCCCCACTTCCCAATGTTCGAAGGAGCTGAAATTTTCCTATGGCAATACAATATTCAAGTTCATCCCAGGTCAGGTCATAGGTGACCTCGGAGGTAATATTTTATAATAATTACTAATTATATAATATTACTAATATTGAAAAATAGTAAGTTATATATTAATAAAAGCTAATTTATTTTTTTTTATTCAATAATCTGGGTTTCATTCAAAAAGTCACGGACTTATTGACCTGCTCTCGTAACTCATTTGTATTAAATAATTTTTTCTAAAAGTTATCATTTTAATTAAATTAATTCAAATCATATTTAATTATTTTATAAAAATAAGATACCTTATTATTTTTTACTTTAAATGAATATCAAATAATGTAATGGTAATATTGTTTTTGAAAAGATATATGTATAGTATAATCCAATAATATAAAAATATTAATATTAATAATAATAATAATAATAATAATAATAATCAGTCACCTATACCACCCATTTTAATATATAGTATTTTAAGGTGAAGAATCGAGCTGAATTAGATTCTTTCAATATTCACACTATAACGTGAAATCCATAAACAGGGCGAAATTTCTGTCAAGACTAAAAATTAAAAAATAAAAAAAATTTTAACGAAAGCGTGGGCGCCAAACATGAAGGGAAAAACGTAAATTCTACTTCAAATAGACATAGTTATCAATTATAGTGGAAAAGGAAAAAACTACTGAAATGTTTGTGCATATACAATGAAATGTCCTCCGTATTCTTTTCCTTTCCCTTCATGTTTGGCGCCCACGATTTCATTTTTTAGTTATGATTATTTCTAAGGAAATCGTGGTGTGTATGTAGAAATTATTTTCGCCTTTTTAGTGTATTTAAATAAAAGCGTATTTTTAAAAAGTTTTTTTTTTAATTTTTTTTTAAATTAAAAATACTTTTTTGAAATTTTATAAAAATTTTAATATGTAAATTCAGTTAATTCTGTGAGTCCCAGTTGTTAATTTTAAATTAACATTATATAAATAGATATTTAAATTTTATTTATATGTATGTAGGTATATTAGTTACACAGATCGCCTTAGGCGCTTCTCTCACTTAAACAGGGGGGCTCAGCCGTCTGTGCCCCCGAAGTGATACATAGTAGTATTTGGTTGAAAATCTGTATGCAAGTGTGTTGGTAAAAATACCTGTTTCAATTTCTATAAAAAAAAAATTCCTTTACGAAATATAAACTAAATAAAAAAGTAAATACAAACATTTGTCAAATGGATTCTTCTAGTTCCCATAGTAGTAGAATTTTTTAAAGTTTTTATATATTTATTACACTTTTATATATGAATATTAATCGTCTACGTTTTAAAGTATTTTTTTAAAGAATTTTCCATTGGAATTTTTCAATCTTAATAAAATACCATTTAACTTAAATAGTTTTGTTGATTGAGTTACATTTTTTGTAAATTAATATTTTCCAATAAATTTTATATAAGTTTATAAGTATAGTATATTATGGTAAGTGGATGTTGTGAAATTTACTATTAATCATTATTTAAATCTGATATCAATATCAAAAAGCATAAGCATAAGTCTTCACTGTCACATTAATTTTTGCAGTTAGGAATTAATTTCTATTAATCATTTATTAAATTATTAATTTATAACATATTGAATTATATAGATTTTTAAAATAAAATTAGCTCAACTACCACTACTAATATAATAAAAAAAAAATGTACTTTTATTGTAAAATTGTTAAAAATATACTCTATTAAATGCGAAGAAACTTTAAAAAGTGTCGACGTAGAAAAAAGATTGGGAACCCCTGGTTTGAATTCTAATTCATTAAGTCCTTAGTTTATTTTAAATTATTACAAAAACAAAAATAAATACTGGTATAGTTTATTATAAAATCATAAGTTCTCAGAACATATTAATCTTCAAATCATCTGTCATTGTGACTAAAACTCCTCTTTGACTTTTACACTTTTGATTACCAGTTTTTTTTTGTTTTTTTTTCTCTCTCGCAATTATTTTCTTAATAAATACTATTTTAATATTTCTAATCGAACTTACAATTTCTGTTATTTAAAAAAAAAAATTCAACTGTTTAATTATATATACTTACTTGCCTATTATTTTATTGGACATCAATGAGTTTTCTTCTTCTTATATTTCTTTCTCCTTATAATATTATTTTGTTTGATTTGATTTTTAGTTCAATTTAGTTGTTTATTATATTTGAATGAAATTCTAAGTTAGCTTTCGAATATTATTAATTACAAAAAATTTAATAAAAATAATTCCTCTGAGAAAATTCCTTTTATATAATTATTTAATTCATTAATAGAGTTTGTTTGTTCATTGCCCTTGATAATCAAAATAGTAGAAATTCCTCTCTATCGAGCATGAAATCAAACAAATGCTTAATATTGAACTCAATTAGAAAGATTATTTTTTCAATTGAATTATAAATATATTTATAATTGTGATTTTTATAAATTTAATATCAAGAGTCAATCAGGGATTAACAATTTAAAGTATTATTTTATTTTAAAAAACAAAAAAAAAAAAAAATTCCTTGAATATTAGATATTTTAGAGACAAATATATAACTATCAAACTTATTTAGTCGCAAAATATTAGTTTCTTTTCCGAGGGAAAATACGAGTAATTAGAATGCATGTTAATAAATAAATGTAACTTTTGCGATAGCGTTGATTCAAAGACAATCTTTACTTTTAATATGAGTTTTTGTCCCGGGTTATATGTACGTACATGAGAGAACATCGTGTAACCTCTACTTATGAGTTGATATAGCCAGCAAAGGAGGAGGGGATTATCCAAATGGACAGCCGCTTCGAGATGCCCTTAACAGAGAACGAAAAATAAACACAAAACGCGAACTGGAAAAAAGTTCGGGAGTGAAGGGGGAAGATAAAAGGGAGATGTGAGGGGAAGACGGTTGCGAGACAAAACCACCCCCGAGCCCTTCATTTGGGAAGGGCAGGTGCACAAGGGCTGTCACCACTTGTCTGGTCTTATTATCAGTGCAGTTTAATGTTAGCTGGATTTAATTAACCAAGAACCAATCAATGCGCGCGTTGGTTCATCAATGCTTCGAATCCTCCTCCCTTCCAATTGAAAATACTAGTACGTATGCAGTTAGTTGTATTCATTTCTACAATATATCAATCATTAATATTTTTTTTTTTTTTTTTTTTTTTTTTTTTTTTTTAATAATTTTGTTAATTAAATTCTTGTTTTTATTCAATTTTTACAATTTTAAAATGACACCACATTTCCATATTTCTCTTTAAAATCAAACATCGTAAAAAAATCCCCTCCAATTCAATTTAAATATTTACTTCTTCTTCTTCTTAGCCTTATTTCCCACGGGGTGTGGGGTCGGCTTTTCTCGTTAATTGGCGCCAACTAAATCTGTTGTTGGCGTCGTCTGTAGAGAGACCAGGTGCCATTAGATCTCTCGTTATACGGCAGGACCAGCTGGTTTTTTAGGCCTCCCACGCGGTCTTTTGGTACTCAACCTTCGATGACGGTGATGATGGTGTTGACGATTTTTGATGTAGCTGTGGACGATTTGAGTGAGGTTGATGGCAATGATGCTGATGCTGACCGATGTGACGATGTTTGTGTCGGTGATGATGTCGATGTGGATGTAGATGTGGATGTGTATGTTGGACTATCTTCTTTAGCCCACCTCGTCCATAGGTGGGTAACCCTAACCCATTTCTCGCATCGCCCGGGTGCTGACAATGCGCGTCGCTTGCAGGGGACGCCCTAGCCGTTAACCGTATAACATTTCTCCATTAATTGTTGATGCGACACGAAGATGATCCAGCCGGCCTGTCGCTACAGCCTGACGCGTGGATTGGAAAGAAGGAAGAGGAAATAAAGGGGATTGGGTCTGGATGGATGATTTGGGTAGGGCATGCACTCCCTTGGTCGAGGAATGAGAGAAAATGCATGTGCTCGCGTAGGGCAGTGGGCGCCACTCACTGAGGTAGATCTGTCTCTCACCGGGATCGTGAGAAGGTATCTACCCGCTACCCGCAGCAGCTGATGTTAAATTGAATTAGATTTTTATTTTTATTAAATAAATAATCTTGAGTTCTATGCTGGGATTCGAACTCAGGCTTCCTGTGTAGAAATCTCGTACTCTACCCACTGAGCCATGCTGCCGCCACAATTTAAATATTTACTACGAGTAAGTAATTATAAAAATATTTAAGTTTAATTTATAATTGTTTCTAGAAAAATATTTTTATTTATCAACTAACTGAAGATTTATTATAAATATGTTTAAAAATAATAATGATCATCTTTTGTAATGATACCATATAAATTTTGTAAAATTGTCCAATTATTATAATTATAATTATAATAATTGTTTAATTTGATAACATATATCCTATATATACTCATAAAAACTATATATTCCTATAGTATTCCTATATATTCTTTTTAATTTTTAAAAAAATATAATAATCTCTCTCTCTCTCTCTCTCTCTCTCTCTTTATATATATATATATTTTATATATATATCAATTAACTTTTATCTTTTTATTATTAGCAAAGTGCTTTTTGTAAAATATTATTCAAAAACTTGTTGCACTAATTGCTTCGTTAATTTTATGCGATGCTATACATTCATATACATATTAATTCAATGGGAGAGAAAGATGATTTAGACAGCCAACACATAAATTTAATATCTCCCCTCAATTACTTACCTAAAACATGAGTTTCATTCATTTTATACATCAAATCTTTTTAATAATTACTTGAACTCATTAACATGGATGCATCATGGCATTGATCTATTTTATATAACCTATCCTATTTTATTTTGTCCATTAGTATGAAATAAAAAAAAAAACAGGTTTTTTTTTTGTTTTTTTTTCAATTCATCATCAACTGTATATACATTTTTATTTTTGACTAATTAATTGCAATAATTAAATATAATATAATATAAAGATGTCAAATTATTAATATTTTAAATGTGGTATAGGGAAAATAATTTACTTATCTACCCCTAACATAATAATAATAATAATAATAATAATAAGATTAATATATATACTTACTTACCTTTACTCCAAATTTTTGATAAATTTCTTTCTTTTCTTTTTTTCAATCGATTCTATTTTTCTTTCCTATATTAAATGCTGATTGATTTGAAATTTCCTTTTTGTTTTTTTTTTTGTTTTTTCATTCTTTCTCGTTTCCCCATTACTATTCAATGTTTCCTTATTGTAATATTTTACCATCATGTACATTGTACAACATATCTATCTCATTGTCAATATATTTTCTTTTCCAGTCAAGGGCCCCAATAGGGAAATGAAATGGATCCTTCTCTCTCTCTCTATTATGGAAAACTAAATGATAAATTTCTGGCGAGTCTCCGATCATTCATTTAATCTACTTTAATTCATTTAATAATAGATCCATATCGAAAAATATTTGCAAATGCCTAGCGTTTCTCTAATATTTATTTATTCGAGCGCAGTTTAATAAAAGAATTTTACAGGCTTTTAAATAAATTACCATCCGAGTTGCTCTTCTCTACACATACGTAGTCCGGATATATTTTAAATAAACGAAGACGAATTGTGCCCAGAGACAAAGCGAGTAGCGCGCCTTGAAATATGTATCAGTTGAAAAGGGCTGAAGACGGACTGCAAAGGGAAGGACGAAGGACGTTTCGCCCCCGCTTAATCCCTTCCATACATTCTCGAGCACAACAGGCAGCTTTTCTCTGGGAACTCAGGTCCCAGTTTAAAATTCAATTAATCTGGATTAATGCTGCCGGACACTCGCTCTTGCTATCCACATCACTTTACTACTTACTCGTCGAGCAATCTAAAACGTCCATTGCGGTTCTTTTTTCCAAAGGAAACCATTCAGGCCGAAATTGATGAAAAAATTCAATTTAAAAAAAAAAAACAAACAAGAATCGTGATTTTTGTCTTTCATATATTCCTATCATATTATTCCATGATACGTCGAATTCTTGAATTTTCTACAACAAAACGAAATTCATTATAATCCCGTCATTTTTGAAATCCTTTCCCAATAACAATATTCATGTTATGTCAAAATCATCATTTTGATATTGCACAATGTTTATTTACATCATATTTAAGTAAGTACAAAAGGAATGAAAACCCTTTTTCAATATAATTTTCTTAATCCAATTTAATTACTCTTAATTAAATTATTCAGTTAAGAATTTATCCTTTAATTAATACTTATTATGATAAACATAAATAAATATTATAATTAACTATATAATAAATAAACAAATAACTGAATTATTACAAAATGAATACAATTAATGTTCAACAGTCCATATACTTTTTTTTTTTTTTTTTTTTTTTTTTTTTTTTTTTTTTTTTTTTTTTTTGGAAGGGGGAAATCCTCATGGACACTCGAAGGATGTTATTCGAGTAGTGTCGGACTCTTACCGACTAAAACCTTCCTCCCATAGGATGATACTCCTCCCGGAACTGTAGCGAACATTGCTCAGGAGGAAGACCTTTAAGGGGGCGTGGATGTTATGTGAGCCCCCAAATGCTCTTCTAAATCTTTTTTCTGCATGATGTTTCTGCACATGCCAGCAACTTTGTCCCAATTTTCCTGGTTTTTAAGCATCGTGTCGATAAAGTTGTCAGCTGTAATTTTGTGCCCAAGACTGGCCTCTGTACTTTTTCTAATGCCCTCCCATCTGCAGCAGGTGAAGATGGTGTGCTCAGGGGTCTCGGAAACCAAACATCTCGGTCCATATACTTAGGACCCAATAAAATTACAATTTACATTTTGTTTTTGAAAAATATTTCATTTTATTTTATTATTGTTATTATTATTATTATTATTATTACTATTGTCATTAAATATTTTAATGATAATGATTTTCATAATAAATAATATATTTTAATATTTGGATCAAAATTATATTAAAAATGAAAATTATGATTTACAAAAATGTATATCTCTCTATTCCCATAGTAATAATCAATTACACTGCATTACATTAAATTACATTATAATCTTCTATTTAATATCTTATAATAATAATAATAATATAGCTTAATGTTTTCGAGTCGATACTGTGATATCTATTAATTTATAATAAGGTTTCTATTTTAATACTTCATAATACTTCAAAAGAAAATACTAAGAGTCACTTAAAATTATTATGTTATCTGATCTCTGACTTTTAATTAAGAGAAGGGCTAATTCCAGTGCTTTTAATTCTCAAGAGAAGATGCTGGAGATGGAAGCAAGTTTAAATTTTCTTATTATATTATCAATTTTAACTGCACATCCCTCTTTATTATTATTATTATTATTATTATTATTATAGATCTCGAGCCATCGGTAAACAAAATAGAATCATTTGGAAGTGTATTTATAATATCTTGAAAAACCTTTATGATCGAATTTTTACTTATGAAATCTACAAAGAACCCACCTGTCATGGGGTCTCTCAAAAGATCATCGAGATCTGAGATGGAATTCATTATCAATATATTTTGCCTATTGGCAGCACACAGGTCCACTCAGCTTATAGTAAACTACTACTAGGGTCACGATCGTTTTTTTAAACGTATAAACTATAGATAACGATAGAAAGCTAAATAAAATTATTTAATAAATTTTCAAAAACAAAACAAAAAACGAATCTATTTGAAAGAAATTCAATTTGATATTCTACTGTATATATTTGAGATTAATTTTATTTTTATTATTATTTTTTGTCAAACTAATGAAACAAGTATAATATTACATTAAATTAGATTTCATATTTCACAAAGAGAAGAGAATTAGAAAGTTACAGACAAGTGCTAGAGTGAGATAATAAAAAAAAAGCTCTCCATATTATATTAGATAGTATTTGAATGAAAGCTGAGAACTGTCAATTTGACAAGGTTATATATATAATTTAGATTTTCATCAATCTGAGTTGGCTTCCAATGAAATCAATTTATAATGATCGAATATTTATTCTCTGGCACGTTCATTTTGATGTACTTGAAATCCCTTAGAGAGATTAATCATGTCATATAAAAGTTACACAACAGATTGGTTCAACAAAGTGGGGTGGTCGATCGAAACCTCGATTCGCAAACGGGGAAAAAAAAAAAAAAAAAAAAAAAAAACTTCCCATTCGTTCGACAATAGGATCCAAAACGCGACTCTGTCATTTGAAATTCGTTTCAAATCAACATAAATAAATATAGGATAAAACATGCATGCGAATGGATATGGGTCGAGTAGGTGGGTGGGTGGGTGGGTGGATGTATGATAGAGAAGTGGGAGGGGCGTGGGAGGAGAGATTTGTGAAGAATACATGGTACATATATAGAATATATAGAAGTGAGAGTGAGTGTATGAGCCTGCACTCGACAGTAATTGAACCATCGGTCGTTTTGATAATGGCTGCCATGCTAGCCAGATAGGCAGTTTGATAAGGCAGAAGAGTGAAAGGGTAAAAGAGGGATGAATAAACACCAGACAGGCCACTGAACCAATTCGTCTCCTGGTCAAGCATACACAGTAAGGTTAATTAAAATCAGATGAAGGATCAACTTCTCTTTTAATTCACATTCATTTTACACCAAATTATTATATTGGGATATGTTCAAATATCAATTCAATTTGTTTACAATTCCATATACTGTCTAGCTCAAAATTTTTGTTCAAATGCAAAAAAATTAAAATATATAGATAGAGGATAGTGGCACATCACCATAATAACATCACCTCTTTTAAATAATTGTTTAAACAATTGTTTACCAATGATTATATATATATATATATATATATACAGATGAGGAGAAAAAAATATCAACGCATGTGAAAAAAGCACGATTTGCAATAGAAATTTGCCAACTAATGATCTTGAAGAGGAAACTATTAAACTTTGTATGCTTTGATCGCGAACTGTCTCGAATAATTTTAAATGACAGACCTGTCAGAGTGTCAAAGAGGAATGATAATTGAGGCATCAGTTACGGAAACAACAACAAACTTTTTGGGGTTTGCAAGGTGTACGGTATCAGCTTTTATGAAAGTATACAAGAAAAGAGTACGTATTTTCTTACGTACGTCTTCAAAGCACAAAGGTAGCCTGAAAGTTAAATCTTGCTGATGAGAATAGACAAGTCTTGAAGTGCATAGTACAGCCCGAAAACACAAGTAATCGCCATTCAAGATAACATCCGAATTAATAAACAGTCGTTTCACCAAAACTGTCAAAAGGAAACTTCATGCTGCGAACATTTATGGCAGGGTGGTAATTCGTAAACCCTTTGTGACAGCAACTTCTGCTTTCAAACAACGCCAATGATCCAGATGAGATTATAAAGGCTGTGTGGTCTCTACGCCAGTGGCAACAGGTAATATGGTCAGATGAATGAAGCATATGGGGGGGGGGGGTGTGTGTGCGATATCTTGACGCGGTCTTGGACCACTTGTTATTCAGCATGGAAGGATAAAATCCAAGAACTATCTAAGCCTTATATAATATTGTATATATTTGTTAAAAACTTTGAAAATTAATATAATAATATTATTTTTTTTTGTTTTTTTTTTTAGATAAATTTGTTTTATAAAATAAAAATTCTTTTCATCAAAAAGTATTTTATATCGATATTATGCAGCTATAATTTCTACCTATTGAAAATAAAATGTATGAAAAATAGCATAGCGTAAATTTTTACGAAAAATACATTCAGATTTATTACTTAAAACGCTTGCAATGTTCAGGGGAATTGGTGTGGTGCGCGTATGTTAGAATCGCGTATGAGTTATTAAAAGTGGGGAACGATAATGGAAGAGAATGGGGTGCCACCAGTGAAGTAAACCAGAACCAACGGAGAAGAATGAATAAAAAAAAAAAAAAAATGGATGAGTGGAATCAGTGAAGGGGGGAAGAATTGTCCTAACAAAACGAATTCGTCCCTGGCAAGAGACGCCTCCACTACACTCTCTCCATCCCTTCAGAGGAACGATTTTAAATCTGAAAAATCGTCCATCAGGTAAATTGGTTTTGGCTAGGCAATATAATATATATAACTTGACTGCTCACAAACTTGACTGCAACGCAGGGCAAATTTTGTTGTGAACCAATAATTAATTACTATCAAAGAAGAAAAAAAATCCCCTAAAAAGTCTCTTTACCACCTTATATAAAAAAACAAAAAAAAGCTACTTTTTTTTATCATAATAGAAGAGAATCAATTAATTAAGATTTTTATTCACATCTGTTTTTTGGTAATAATTATTATATAATAGCAAAATATAAATTACTGTTTTCTTAAATGGTCTGTGCCATTAATGAAACATCTTGTTTTAATTAAATGTTTGAGAGCAAAGAATGAGAGAGAGAGAGAGAGAGAGAGAGAGAGATTCAATGATAAATTAATTAATAATTTGATCTACTTTACTTTAGAAGTATTAAGTTCGTGTAAGGTTAATAATAATAATAATAATAAAAAAACAAAAAAAAAACGAAACCAACAGGCCTTTTAGCCCCTCTCATGAGGCAAAGTCACGTTGTAAACTCGCCATCTCACTCTTGCCTTAAAAACGTCTGCACTATATCTCAGGGGCCCTTAAAACTGTTTGAGAATTCATTGGCGCTTGCCCCCTCCATCTCCTCAGACTCAACAGTTTAGGATTTATGAGGCTGCTACGGTAATTCCCTGATTCTCTTTTTCACCCTCTTAAAAACGAAAATAAACTTGATTCTTATTTATGATGTGATATATTAATAATATATAATGAGATCAATACATTTAATTTTATTATAATAAATATTATTATATATTACATTTTTTACTTTCAATTATTTATTTATTTATTTATCATCGTTAATAAAATAGTAATAGTTAATAAAATTCATTCATTTTAGTAATAGGAATGAAATTTATTAATAAAAATAAATACAATTATTTCTTATATTATATTTACTTGTACTTTTTTATTTTATAATTTAATTACTTCTTATTTGTATATACTTACATAGTCAATTAATTTATAAAAACCCAAAAATTGAAATTTTTTATAATTCATCTGATTTTCATTAAAAATCATATATATTTATATAATAATAATAATAATAATAATATTAATCATATAAGTATTGAAATATTTTGATTGAATATTTATTGATACCTGTTAATATGTAATAATTATACTTTAATCAAGAATGGAATAATTAAAATTATATTCTCTTAAAAAAAAAGGATCGATCTCTACAGGTGATTTACATTCTTCATATCACAAATCCCCTAAATCATGAATATCATAAAAATATTACCATTTTCAAGATCAGAAATTCATATATAAGTATATATAAATTTTTGTAAGTAAAATATTATAAGATTATATAGTTAGATATACCCTCTTGTAATTTTATATAATTATTTAAATTGTCCGAATTTATATTCTTCTTTAAATTTGATTTTAATTTTTCAATTAATTAACTAACTAATTTTTGTTTTTTATTAATAATATTATTTTTTATATAAAAAAACTGATTGCGATTAGCGTGGTTTTTAAAATAATAAAATATAATTTATATTATATTATATATATATATATATATATATTTTATTTTAATAATTGGCTAAATAATGTAAAGAGTCAGTCAGTGAGACTTTAAAGCCCCACTTATTTATAGATGAGTCTTTCAAAGGGCAATTCCTTTTAGGTCAAGTTTACCACGCCTGGAGACATAGCCTCAGGGAACAATTTGGTCCTGGTTATTAGGCAGGTAATTAGAAGCGACAGGCAGAGGAACAGGCCAGGCGCGGTGATTCCCCGCGGAGCAATCCAACCCCCCCCCCACCCCCTCCTCCTCCTCCTCAAGAATTTCGCTCTTCTTCTTCACTCCTCTTTCAGGACAAGAACAACTTTGTGACTATCCAAAGATGAATCTTGTTAAATTTTATCAATTACCATCTAGTCAAGAACTTGTAAACATGCTCAATAATTTGCATACCCCCTAAAATACGTCGTTGTTAATTTTATCCTCTTCACTAAAAAAAAATTAAGTAACCATTACAAATAAATTTAAAAAAAAAATGATGTATTTTTAAACAATTATATAATTTGATTATATATAAGAATTTTTTTTTGAAAAAAAATCTCAAACTTTTGTACATTCTACGCGCCTATCAAATCGGTTATATAAATGATCAAATCAAGAAGCGATATTCCTGTTTTTCCATTTTTCTTATGAAGGCGAAAGTAGTGTCACTCAAACGACTCTAGCTTGTAAACAAATGAACAAAATGTCATGATTCTTCATAAATAAACTAGTGACAGATGAGCCTCTCGATATATAAGCCATGTTCATTTTCTAGTGGCGTCACCTATTGACAAATCCCGGGACTTTTCAACCCATGTAGTATATATAGTACCTGGTTCGCCTAGCCGCCGCTTGGTCATTAAAAAAATTGATTCCTTATTATCGGGTTTGGCTGGCAATATTAGTAACTGGTTCACCGAGCCACCGTTCAAATAATTTAAAAAGAACATAAAATAGTCTTTAAACATATACACCTTAAACGTATGTATTAATGCTCTGAAAGACAGAAAAGTATTGTCTGTTGATAAAACATAATTCATATTTCGTAATTTGATTTAATATAATATATTTTATATTTACAGAAGCGCTGTCAGACGAAATTGTTGACGTCATTTAAATTTCCTATTTCAAATTAAGAACAAACTAATAAACGTCTGAAACATTTTCAAATTATTTAAATGAATGTATTAATGATTTAAAAAAGAGGATGGATATAACATAAATATTTTTAATTTTATTTTATTTATAATATATTTTGTATATAAGGAAGCGCTGGCAGAGAAAAAGAAGATGATTTTTCCCAAACCAATACAGATCGATTTTTCTTTATAAAAATTATCTATGGTGTGAATTTCAAAATTATCCTTAGACCAGTTTAATATATCCCACAAATATATATATACAATTTTTGCTAGTATATTAAGATAAGATAAGATAAAATATTTTTTTTTAGATTTCAATACATATTATAATCATATTTCATTGATAAAATCAATATTCATTTTATTCTCTAATTAAAAATAAATTAAAAACACAATCGTTTTTTTTTTTTTTTGAATTATATAGGTGTATAAAACTTTTTATTTCAAGTACCATTTTTTTCCTCTCATAAAATTTATATATGTGTGTTGAAGTTGAAAGGGATTTTAAACTTGATTCTAAAACTTTCGTTTTGTCCCCAGCCCTGTTGATTTTTTGACGAGATGAAAAAAAAAAAAAAAAATTATTGACAAAGTTCATAAAAAATTAATATCAAAAGATAACTTTTATCGAATAGCGAGTGACAAGTTTAAAATGAAATTAAGGCTGACCCTTTGATTTCCAACTCGGCATATTTTTTTTTTTTTTTTTATGAATCAACAAGGTTTATTTGCCGGTTGGTTCGGTAGGCAGTTGTCACATTTTGCACATACCATCCAGTCTCTCAACTTAATAATACTCTTGACCGGGACGTCATCTGTTCCCATGTTGAATTTTGTCTTCAGTTGCAGTTCTTGTCCCAATCCATTAAATTGTTACTGGGTCTTGTGTCCTGTGGGGGTCGATAAAACCATCTCCACACAAACAACGCTAACAGCGACATCGACAACATCGAATGGACATTGAAACTCTACAAACCGTAGTGAACTTAGACTCTTGGGATTAGGGAAAACTAAGGATTTTACTTAAAACTACCATCGTATCGCGGACAAAGAAAATATAACTTGAAGTAACCCTTGGAGGCTTAACTATTCATATTGATTTATTTTATCTTGACATGTCCCAATTCTTCTAATCATTATAATTTACAAGAAACTATGCCCTCTCTCTCTGACTCCTCTTTTCTCTCCTCTCTTCTTTTAATGATATCAAATCAAATACATTAATTAATTATATATAAATCAAGTATAATAAATATTAATAAAATTTCAATTTTATTTATTTGATTTTAAAAAAAAATATTGCAGCTAATTTTGAAAATTAAAATTAGATAATAGAATAATTTTACTAATTATTAAAAATGAAAATAAATATCTAAATAACACTAAATATTGATAATATTTAAAATATTTTATGTATTTTTTTTTAATTAAAAAATACTTTCTATAATTATCTAGGATATAGGTAAAGGCCATAATCATTCATCATCTCATTTTCAATTCCCGGGAAAATTCTTTAATTTTTATTTCCCGTTTCCCGTTTCCCGATAAATTAACGAAACATTTCCAGAGAGAAAAAATAAATTATTTTTTATGCTGATTATGAAATCTTTGTTTGTTAATTGAAATAGTCGTAATAAATATAAAATACATTTGTCTTTTGTTATAATTTTTTTTTTCTTTTCTTTCTTTCTCTCCCTTTAATTTTTCTATTTTTTGAGTTTTTCTACAGTAAACTCTGGCAGTTGCCATTGCCAAATTATTTTGTATTTAAGCTTGGGTCTGTTTTAATTGCCATATCTGACCCCTTGGTAAGGTTCTATATAAAATGGCTCTTGAACAGGTAACCATAATAAAATACACTATTGCACTTGACCATTTGGAAAATAAATAAATATACCCGTCCCGAAAGGCTTAAATAGTTAAATTATTATTTAAATTATAAATTTATATATATATATAAATATATACACACGTACACAGACAACAGCCCAAAGATTAGCTCAACCAACCAATTTCAATATTAAACATGAACTTATCGACAAAAGAGATCCCACCCCCAACAATATGAAAACAAAAATTAAATAAAACTCCGCTCAAGGCAGATAACTAAAAAATGATCATTAGGTATACGAAAAATATGGTTTTTAAAGAACTAGTTAATTAATTCCTGCAAACCACGATAAATTAATTTTAAACTTAAATTGCAAACACCGTTTGCAACGGCTTCGACTAGTTATTATATAATATTTCAATATTTTTTTTGATAAAATAGTTTGTGAAATTAGTATAAACTTGTTTTTCATATTGATACTTAAATGAGATTAACCACTGCCATAGCCTTTCAAGTGTGTCTACTTTATTTACCCCCCCCCCCCCCCTTATTTAGTAATATAATGTACTTTTATTATTCTGTTTTATTTTCTTCTTTATCTTTTATCTGAATCTTGTTCTAGTCTTTTAAATTCATAATATAATAGATAAATTTTGAAGATTATTTAGAATAATAATATCAAATACAATAACTAGATAATATTGTTCAAATATATTAAAATAAAACTTTAATAAAAATCGATTGTCCTCAATTTATATAACAACTAACATTTCAAGATAATGTTAAGATAGATTGAGTTATTACATTAATTTAACTCTTTTCATAAATCATCCGCTGGATTATTCTTCCTATGGGATTCTTATCTTCTTTTGATAAAAAAAAAAAAAAAATATCTAACTGAGAGGAGAGAAGAAGTCTAATTGCAATTGGAATGATTCTGAACTCATTTAGATTTTTACTTTTTATTTTATTTCTTTACTAATAGTAATCTTATTATCTCCCTCTAAAATGATTAATTATAAAAAACCACACTTTATATAAAATCGTACTAAAACAAAAATAAGGACGGACAACCACCCTGGGAAAAACAATCACTACTTTTGTCTACCAACCCGGTCTCCTCTCAATTGCTCTTTCTATACCAAGTTTCTCACTAATATTTTCTTACCATTTCACTCACTCATCACAACCTCTCTAGAACTTAAGAAGAAAAATAATTTAGGATTATAAAGACGACACATCCAACACAATTGAAAGTACATTAGTAGTACGATTTTCGGGAACTTTAGATGGACCAAATGTACCAAATTTATTCATAATTCATTCATCCTCACTTCTTATTGATTCTAAATCTTTTGATTCTAAAACAAGTACTTATAAAATTTGTTTGTGCCTATTTTTAGAGCCTCTCTATTTGTGTGAATAAATATTTTAATATTTACGAAATTTTTAAATTTTAAAAAAAAGAACAATCAATTTATTGTGAAATTAAGGTTAATACACAATTACTTATATTATTATTATTATTATTATTATTATTATCCAGCCTGATGAAATTTTTATGAAAGAATGAATGATGTCTATTAAGTCGGTTGGCATCTATGTAGATTTGGCGGTTTGAAGGCTCTTCTCACAACTTTTACCTTGATTTTCTTTCAAGTGTTACTGATCAAGTGAATAAAGTGAATCTTATATAACACCTCAGAAAGAGAAATTCTTGATAGTAGTAATACACTTTATCTACTTTACAGTGAATAAAACATATTATTATTATTATTATTATTATTATTAATATACAAAAATTCAAATTAATGTATAAAGTACCATCCAAATATTTAAATAAATTAATACCAAGTGAATGAATTGGTTACTTGTCTTGTTCTTTATATTCTTTCTTGGATTTCTTCTTCTTTCTTTTAGTTAAATTTAGTTTTTTAATACATATTTAATATATTTTATAATACGATTATAATATATCATTTACTATGAATGTTTGATTATTATATTATTAAAAAAGTATTGAAAATATTGTTATTATTAATTCGCCATATTTCATATTTGTCCTATAAATAAATCGCGGTCCGTTGAATTAATTGTTCAATATTGAGAGAAGCCTCTTGTTTTCACATAAAATATATTTTGAAAAATATATTATTTAAAATGATATAAAATGGGTCTTTTTAATTTGTAAAATTATTTTTAATTGTTCATAATGATTTATTGGTATATGCTAACCATTTTTTAAAATAAATTTTTGTTAAACAAAAAAATAGACCATGCCTCCCACCCATATAATACAACAGAAAAAATAATTATTTTATATATTTTAATTTTGATCCCCTTTGATAATAATTTCCCGATTGCAACCTCGATTTAAATTCTTTGCAAATATCATTCTCTTTGATACTAATTATTTTGTCTTATCACTATTAATTTCAAACCCCATCACTTTTCCTGCCTCGATTAATTTTTTTATGCTACTTTAAATGTTATTAATTTATTTAAAAAAAAAACAAAGTAAACAAAATATTTAATAAAATAAATTTTAAAATTAAATTTTATTTTATTAAATTTTAATATTAATAATAATAAAATAAAATTTAATAATAAAATTTAATTTAATAAAATTAATTTAATAAAATATTAAAATAATAATCATAAAAATAATAATAAAAATTAATAAATTTGTAAAATAATATATAATACTTAAAAGAAAAAATGTGCATTTGCGAGTTTCGAACTGAGGGTGCAAAGTCATAAGATAACACCTTAACACGATCACCTACGAACCATTCTTGTTTGCAAGTCTCCTATTAGGATATATATATATATATATATATATATATATATGTCAAATTATCGCCAGCAGTGTCTCTAGCACGGTAACTAAACTATTTTTAGGTATATACCACCCCCTGGACCAGTGGCGTACCGTGAGGATCTTGCGCCTGGGGGCAACTGAGAAATTAGCGCCCCCTTTCTTATATATATATATATACATATTGTCGTGTATAAGATAAAAGGGGGTGAGGTATTTTATAAGAAAATATTGGGTTTAAAAATAAGTTTAATTAATTGGTAGCACTCAGGATGAATTTTGCATAAAACAAGGGGTTATATTGAATCTGCGTAGGTTGATATGGGAAATAATAAAATTGAATAGGTTCAAAAAAAATGGTTATTTAAATTACAACTAAAAATTATTTATTTACTAAGAATATAAGAATTTATTTGATACAAGAGATAATAATAAAATTAATAAGAAATTGAATAAATTTAATGGTACCGTAAAAAATTAAGAGGAGTATAAATTGAATGGAATTGAGTTCATAGAATAATTGCAATTATTTATAGATAATAGTCGACTAGTTAGCTGTTATTCAAATTAATAATGAGTTCGGGGAACACTGGGACTTCAAGTAAGATGATTCTTGGATATTTTCCTCAAGGTATCATGTCGTCTTATCAGGGCAGGCACAGCTTCCAGCTCCACTCGATGATCCTTGTATTTGTTCTCACTTAGTCAGATGAAGTCGCTTCCCTTACACTCAATCCAAGAATGACCAAAAAATGCCTAAACATGTAGCTGGTCATTCTCCCCTCCTATGCCACTTGGCAAAATTGCCCACCCCTCTCTCCCTTTTGGGGTAACGAAGAGGTATATCATCTCGGTTCTTTTTAAAACAATCAATTTTAGAAAGTCACCTTTTATACACTCTGCCATGTGCTCAAACAAATTACTTTCTATATTTCAGTATCATAATACATCCAATATATAAGCATAAAAAAAGGCATTTTTATATTTATATATTACAATATATATATTTAATTTAATTTTTTTTTAAAGAATATTAATGACGAATAACGAAACAGGTTTATATGATTTTAATAAGCGTATAAATAATATTTATTGACTTACATAAAATACAGTTTAACTTTAAATATTAATTCTTCTTTTGTTCCAAATCGGCTTCCCTAATTTTGCGCCCCCAAAATTTGGCGCCCGGGGACATATGTCCCCCCCTGCCCCCCTCCTAGTTACGCCACTGCCCTGGACACACCTTAGCAATTAGCGGTTTAATAAAAGAAGTCTGACATGCCCTGAGACCTACTGAATATGCATAAAAAATTTCATAAGAATCGGTCCAGCCGTTTCGGAGGAGTATCATTTCAAAGTTTTGTGACACGAGAATTTTATATATAAGATATATTTATTGTATTGTAATGTATTGTATTTACAATTCGTTTAATAATCTCTCTTACATTCGTACTGTAACAAAATTTATGGTATTTTTATTATCACGTTTAACTTAACTTGTATTCTTGTCTGTGTGTTTGTATGGGTAAAATCTTGCAATCGATTTTTCGACGACTTCCAATCATCGGATTTTCTTGAAACTTCACCAACAGCTTTGCTCTCGATGACAATACAATATTATCATTTCTATGAGCTTCTAATTGCTACAATTTGAATGAAATAATCCAAAATTATTCCTATATATAAAAATTCAAAATGTCAGATGTAAACAAAAAAACATAAAATCCCCAACTTTATAAATATAAATATTTAGTACACATTCATTTCCTAAATTATACTTCATAAATTTAATTAATATAAGTAAACTAAAATCGATTGCATAATTTGAAGACTAAAAAGTAGAAAATAATACTTTATAAAAAAAAAAATTTAAAAAAACGACGTTTTATTAACGGACTAAAAAGAAGAAAATAATTTTTTTCTGAAAATCCATACTGACATTACATACAAGAGATCTGATTTGAATCAAACTGTCCATAACAGGTCTAGAATATCCTGTTTCTAATAAAAATATAGAAAATATATAAATCTCAAAATAAACATTAAAACCACGCATAATATAATTTGACGAATGAATATTGATCTTTATCAAAAATATTAAATTTAATGCTCGAAAGAATTTAAATTAAAAAAATCTATTGGACTACTAATATTATTCCCTTTTACAAGTGGTCTGATAAAAAATTTGATATTTGAAAAGTTTGATATATAAGTTAGAATCTTAAACAATTTTTAAATATATTAAATATACGATAAATTTTCTAATGATTAACTAATAATATTCCCTTTTACAAAAAGTCTGTTAAGTACTTAATAGGTAATATTTATAAAAATTATATCACGAAACTTATATCCTATCGTATTACTAATAATATTCCCTTCTACAAGAATTTTGGTGAAAACTTTAGCCTTAAAAAATACAACGATTGATGCTAAATAAAAATTAATAAAGGAAATCATATTTGAATAGAAAAATTATTATTTGTTGCGCCCCACGTTTTACGTTATGGGCAGTTTGATTCAAATCAGATCTCTTGTATGTAATGTCAGTATGGATTTTCAGAAAAAAATTATTTTCTCCTTTTTAGTCCGTTAGTAAAACGTGTTTTTTTAAATTTTTTTTTTATAAAGTATTATTACATTTTTAAAGGACTTGAAAAGAAATCCTAGGTTATCAGGTTTGCAATTAATCATGAAGGTAGTTGCTTAAAATAGATATTATATCTTACATGACAATCTTTATTTGAAGTTTTATTTGAACTGATCAATAATTCTTTCATTCAATAAATTTTAGATTTCATCTTATTGGAGCTATTGAATGGTATAATAGTATATGTTATATACTATAATGTACTAATAATGAATTTATTAATCCTTAAAATAAAATTAATTTAATGATTACATTACATAATAATAATAATAATAATAATAATAATAATAATAATAATAATAATCAGATATTTTTTAGTTGTCAGTTATTTATTCATTTCATCATTAAGATAACCAGCTGTGAAGAGCGCCTTCGGCGCTCTTCACAGCTGGACGGGGGCTCCGCCCCCTGTACCCCCGAGTGGTACATCGTATTTGGTTAAAAGTAGTAAAAGGTTTTCATCCATTTTGTTTCAATCCGTATATTACATAAAACATTCATTTCTTTTTGTGTTCTTATTTAAAATATATTTTAATTTAATCAGTAAATTAATTATATATATTATTATTGTATATGTTATATCTATCTATTTATATAGCTCAAAGATAGTCTAAAGTTCTTGGCCACATTTCTCCAAATGTCCCAATCCTGAGCCCTTGTCCTATCTCTCTTACGTCCCTTCCTATGCGTCCATGGTCTTGATTCCCTTTGATAATAATTTGGATGAGATAAGCCTCTTTACTGCATGATAACAGGCGTTTCCCGATTGATACCTCGATTTAAATTGTATATTAAGATTTTGTATGTTAATACTGTTCCTCTTTGTCACTAAATATTTTTTCTTATCACTATTAATTTCAAACCTCCATTAATTTTTCCTCGCTATCTGTAATTGCAATTGCCGAATCTCTTATAATATTTAAGACGTCTGCTTAGCCTAACTTTTCAATTATTTTGTTTAATTGCATTTCGAGTGATTTTTTCCCAATTTATGTAATCACATACTCACAACATGCAACATATAATTGGTCAAAGAATATGTATATAATATTTATAATTTTTATGTTTTATTTATATTTATAATTTAATTTTGTTTTTGTTTTCTTTTAATAAATAATTCTAATATTAAAAATGCGTAGAGGACGTCTAAAAAATCATATTTTAATTTTTATATAACCAAGAAATCATTTTTCACTCATTTTCAATTGGCGTTTTGATATACAAAATTAAAGATTATATAAATAAGTAATTTTAATTTTGATCTCATAATTGGATTTCTTTTTTCATGTAAGTATATAATTAAGAGTGGAATTACAATATAATCAATAGCTAATATATAATATTAAAAATATATTTACGGATTCGTTCTATAATAAATTGATGATGTCATTTAATTCTCCTACTATGTATCGAATCGAATATAAAGATAAATCTTCTTTTAAACGTTGTGTGAAACAATTTCAAATAATTTAAATGTAAAACTATTAATGAAATAAAAAAAAATCAAATATATGAATATAATATAAATATTTTTAATTTTATTTTAAGAATAGATATATATATCTCACAGGCGGTGGTTGTGACGTCATCCATATATTATAAATTTAAATTAAGAAGAACTAATAAAGATGTAGTTTTCCAGAGATGTGGTCAATAAAACTCAATTTTTCTTTATAAATTCTATCACAGGTGTGAATTTCAAAAAAATCGTTAGAGCGGTTTTTGAGAACAAAGAAACAGAGAAACAAACAATTTTTACTCTCATAAGAAGATAAGATAAGATATTGAGTTTCTTATTTGATAATATCGAAAATATTTTTTTTGTCTATTGATTAAAAAATAACCATTTATTTTCTTTTACTTTTCCATTTTCTAAAAAGATTCAAGTTTCGGTTTCACAGTCATAACACTCTCTTAATGTTGTCCTATTGTAGTAATTTGGTTTTAAATTTCGTGATGTGGGCTTCACTGTTGGTTAAAATTATATTTTATCCATAATAGTAGATAATAGTAACCTATCCTATTACGTTCTTTTGTTTTCTTCTTAACTTTATTCTCTCATTTTCTTAAATAATTTGTTAATAATTTTAAACTTTTTATCTTTTGTTGCTAATAAAAATTACGAAATAACCAAAATATAAATAATATTATTAAGTTTATTTTATTTATATGTCCCTTATGCTTTAATTATTTATTAATAGAAAGGAATATCGTTGAATGGATTGAAATGGTATAGGAAAAATAGGAAGCACATTGCTTTCAAGATCAATAGAAAAATATGTAAAATTTGCAACATTTTTATGTTAATCCTATTCAAATGAAGCTAACTAACTCGCTTGCCTGCGAATGGTTTTTTTTTTTATCAGTTCTTCTATTTGTGAGGCGGAATCCCAGGCATAGAAACTGTTGATTATTTAGCCGGTGGCGCTTGAAGACCCCGTTCTCGTGTAAATAGAATTGTAAATTCACACAAGTGAAATTATTAGACGTTTGCGCAGTTGGGTGGCTCATGTGGCTGCAAAGATTTGTTTGCACACCCCTGCCTGCCTGCCTGCCCGCCCTTTTAGACACCCCTTCGCCCAACTTTGAACGAGGAATTAATTTGCATGTGAAAACGCCTCTACAAGTCAAGGTAGAGATAGAGGATGGGGGTGGATGGAGGAGCAAGACGAGAGAGAGAGAGAAAGAGAAAAAAAAAATAATAAGATGCTGATGCTCTAGCAAAATGAAGAAATCCACCAAATTACTTCTCTCTTTAAAACATATTTATTCTGTGAAATCTCAAAATTATTATTATTATTATTATTATTATTATTATTAAAATCAGTTTTATTTACAATACAAGTTCTTAAAAATTTATTTAATTTAATTTAATTTAATTGAAACACAATTTTAGTTTTAGTTTTATCAATTAAAATTATTATTAATAATTATTTCACAAATTTTTTTTTAAAATTTACAAAATTCTATAAATACTTTTGTTTATATTGTTTAATAATATTAATTAATATGACAAATTAGAGACAAGCGATAATATCAAAATAATGAATAATATTATAAGTAATTGGAATTTAATTTGAATTTTATTTTTATGGAATTACTTAAAAATATCTCATGAATATAATAGTTATGCCTCTTTAGTAATTTGTTATAACTCTTTCTTTTTAATTTTATTTCTAATATTTTTTCTCTTCATTGGTTTTTTATTATACCTGTCTCTGTCGGCTGAATAATAAAATTAAAATTAATATTTGAAATTACATAATAAAGAGTGTCTATATTATATTGCATCGAGTCCAATAAGGGAAAAATATATACTTAAACCCTTTCATATAATTTCATTCAATTTTCGCGATTGAATGAATGACTTTTAATAAATTATTTTTATACTTAAACAGATTAATTACTCACTTTAAAAACAAAAAACGAAATTGAATTTAAAATACTTACTATGCCATTTTTCCAATAATCTTTGTAATTAATCTTTATCAAATTATTATTTAATATGATATCATATATTATTATAATTAGATATACTTATCCTATAAATAATGAAAGTTTGACATATTAGATTTAGGTGCTTGAGTTATTAAAGTGTTCTCTCTTTAAAGAATTATTTCAATAATTTTCTCGTCAGAGATAATAAATAGTATTGCGATCACGAAAATTTTCGATGTCGATATTTTGATGTTTTTATACGTTTTGAACGTCCCTGAGTCATTTTCATTAAGATTTAGAAATATATATATGTGTGTGTGTATGTGTGTGTGTATGTAGACAAGATTACGCAAAAACGGTTTGAGTTAAAATAATTAAATTTGGTATACGGGCATTATTCAAAATTGGTTGTTTTCTTTCAACTTTTAAAAATGTAGCTCATCCGGAAGTGGGTCATTACTTACCACGTTTTGATTTTTTTTTTCCTCTAAAGTGACCGTAAAAATAAAGATATATGATTAATACTTGATTAAAAATTGTATAAAACTGCTATTGGTATAGAATTTCAGCTTGATTGAATGGCTGAAAGTACCGGATTTAATTTTTTAAATCGACTGCAAATCACGCGCTAACACGTGACGTGGTGCTATCAACAAAGAAGCAAACACGCGCTGGTTTAATAAATATTATTTATTAATTTTAATTTATAATTTATATTTAATTTAAATATATAATATCTTATGTTATTTAATCCTAATCAAATTTTTGAGTTAGTCGAGTGGAGACACTCCAGATTTTTTTAAATATTTTGCCACTTTTAATAAAATTGATTAAAATTAATATTTCTATTATATTATATTTTATCAACATTTACATTTGTTTTATAATAAAAGAATAAAATAAATAAAATAATTAAATCTGATTTACTTTCTAAAAATTTTTGTTAGTTTGATTGTTGTCCTTTAACAAAGGTGAACATTAACAAATTAGAGCCTTCAATTTTTTTTTTTTAATGATTACGAAACCAACGAATTGTGGATCGAAAGAGTAATTATCTGGGTTGAGATGGATTCAAATTAAGCAATTTTGTGCCATGAACAACGACAAATCTCCTTTCGACTTCTTTGTTTTCATTACACCTCGCTACGAATCTGATAACGTGCCCTTCTATCGCTTGAGAAAACTTAATGTGTACGATGTATGTTTGATTCAACAGATATTTCGCCCGGATTCTCTTTATTTATGCGTTACTAGTTTATCCGATCCCACGACAAGCAAAGAATTGTTTACTCTATTAAATTCAATCAACCGTAATTTTGAAAGACCATTTAACAATACGTTACCGTTTATTTATTTTTTTTTACCCTTCGTTGTGCGAGGTTATTAGCATATATCTAGAAATTGTTTAGAATCGCATGAAAACGTTTTAAAACGTTTCTTTCGAAACTTGGACCGACATCATAAAAGCAGACAGAGAAGCTGATTTTAAAAGTTGATGTAATTTTGTTTCAACCGACGAGAGGGCGGGTTGCAGTAAGCCAGGCGTAGGCGTAGGCGCCTACCCCAGAAGCGCCGCGAATCCGCTTTTATTATCATTTCAACTTCTTATTCTGTACAAAGCCTGATATGTACTGCACGGGAGCGTCTTGGCACTTTCCAAACTTACAAACGTGTCCTGAATCTACCTCTTCGAAGGTGTATACGAAAATGAGCTTGCCAATGTAGGAGAGAGCGGAGGTGGTTATTTTTTCGTCGGTACGAAAGCGGATTAGATTCTAAAGAGGTTTGGGATGGGACAAGAAAAGAGTAGGTTCTCATGTCTAGGAGGGTATCTTGAAACAAACGTGACCGGATAGCTTCAGTGAGTGAGTGACCCCAACTGCCCAACAGCCCAACAGTAAGTGATAAAAATTTCCCAAGTCGTGATTTATTAAGAATCTTTAGAGAGCGTCTTCTCTCTCTCTCTCTCTCTCCTTTACTTTATTGTTATTTTATACTATAGACCGTAGACTTCTTCTACGTGAATCATTCTTGCTCTTTTCTTTCATTCATATTTATTAGCCATTTTTATGTTCTGTATTTATATACATAGCTATATTAAGTGTTATATATGGACTTTATCTTAAAATAAATCATTGCTTTCTTTTATTTCATAATTATGGATCATAATACTTCAAAAACATAAAAATCTCATTTGTTGCTTTTTTTCCTCTTTGTCTCTTTTTATGTTACAATAATCATTACCTTTTTCTCCAATATATATATATATATATATATATATATATACATAAAATATTATAAGTTGAATATGCCTTTTAATAAAAAAGTTGCACACAGAAAATATTCCTCATCAAAACACATTTTGTATAGAAATAAATAATAATTCAATGTTTATTTTAGTTTATATTTTAAATATTTCATAGGGTCACATCCTATTTCGAATAAATGGAAACGAGTGTTTTATTATACAATAACAAATATTTGATATTAAACTTGCATATTAGTTATATTATTATTATGCAAAATAAAATTGCTATTTAAATTTAAAAATATACAACCCATCTAATTTTAAGGGCCTGTATTAAATTTGTCATCATCTTTACAACAAATTCCATTATTATTCAAATTCATATAATTAATTAATATAAATTATTACATATGGATAATTCGAATATCAACCTACAAATACAAACTTTAAAAGTTTTTTTTTTTTTTTTTTTTTTTAATAAATTTGGATAAATTTTATTTATTTTAATATTAATATTATATAATCATAATAGCAAACTCTTCTAGTTATTTTTCTTTAATTATGTATTATAAAATATCTTTTATGGTATATATACATACATAAATAATATCAATATAGTAAATTTATCTATATATTTAATTTTAAACTAATATTTATTTAACTTTTTTTTTTTGGAAAATAAATAATCGACATAAAAATAAACATTTACAAACGATGTATGTATATTTAAAATTTATTTTGTAATTATATATATATATATATATATATATCTAGTAAAATAAAAATAATAATTGTCATATTTTTAATATTTTTTTTTTTTTTTTTTTAAATTTACATTATATTTGTATTTATTTAATTGAATATCGTTAAATCTAACTAATACTACATACCTTTTAAAGAGTTATATTTATAAAAATGTGTATATATACAATATATAGATTTTTATTATCTTCTAGTCATAATCAAATATATAAAATAACACATTTCAAATAGTGTTTTTGAATAGATTGTAAGGAGATAATGTTTTCTTTTTGTTGCAGGTAAGTTTTAGTTTGTTCTTCTGTGTGGCTTCAAAAAGGTAACCCCATCCGTGACATAAATCCAAGGCACAATCCCTTGACCGTTGTTGAATAGGTTATTTGATTTGAAACCCGGCCACGGTCATAGGTCAAAGGGTTGAAGAGAAATCCTAGAAGTTCCCTTGAACCATCTTCCCCTGTCTCCTTCCCTCTCTCTCTCTCTTTTTACTTTTTCAAACCTCCTCGTCCCGCTATCCCCTCTCCTTCAAGTGAATAACAGGCGGAAAATTGCGTTCTCGGATGGTGCTACGCTCTACCGCCCCCAGGGCACAGACCCCTAGCACACTATGCCTTTACTATAGAGGCGGCTGCCATTGTAAAACCACCCCACGCTATCTGAATTACGAGCTAATATCGCTCAGGATATCTAATATCGCCTCTGCCTCGTTGGCACATCTCGCCTGTATAGCACGCAGACCCCATCATATTCAACTTGGTCTCATAGTTCATCAGGATTCTCACCCCTCCTCTCTCTCTCTCTCTCACTCTCTCTCTCTCTCTTCCACCTTGAGATTTTACATTGAAAACATGTCACATACAATTTGCTCATTCGAACGAAACACTTGCAATTTTTAATGCTCATAAATCTCGACAGAATATATTTTCAACAAAACTCAAATTAAACTAATAATTAAAAATCAATTTTTTGAAATAAAATAGAATATTATATAATATTAAAATTTTTAAAACAATTTAATTTTTCATAAATTATAATAAGAAAAGTAAATAGTTTTACGTGCATCTAATCCTAAGTAATATTATAATAAATTACTATATATCAAGTTAATTCAAATAAAGAAGAAAAAAATTAATACTAAATTAAGATTTTCTTCATTACTAGATTTATTAAATAATAAAATAATAATAATATTAAATTAATAAAAAGATTTATTAAAAGAATCGGCTAATAAAACAAAAATTGTTTGATTTTGAGGAGGATTAAAAATTTATTTAAAGAATCCTGAATTTTGATTTCATGAAAAAAGTAGGAAGTAAATTTCAGAGTTTAGAAAAGTATAAACCAATTTACTTGGTTCCATTGATTCCAATTTTAACCACGAATGAATGGTTACTACGTATTTACGAATTGAGTATTCGTAAAAATGAGCGTTTTCCAGAAATAATGGCTTAATTTAATCTCGACAGAGATGTTTTACAAGAGGAAATTTATCCTCCAATGCACTGCTTTCATTACAATTCCATTTAGCTTCCAGTTTTAAAATATTATTGAAAGCTGAAAATTATTTTATATGATAATAGTTTAATTATTTGTATTTCTTATCATTTATGCTGTCTAAATAAACTAAATAAACTCTATAGAATATCAAATTCATTAAAAAAAAAAAAAAAAAAACTGAATTCACATTACATCATTTTATTACATTTTATAGTAGAATGCGAAGAATAAAAATTGTTTTTTTTTTTTTAATCTCTCCTTTATCTCACAATTGACGATTTTACTATAAAATAATTACTTATTTTTATTTTAATAAACAAATTTGAAAAATGATACAATTTTGTTGTTTTTTATCTTTTTGTTTTTATATTAATAGACCCTTTAGTGACAATATTTTATCAGATTGTACTCATAGAAATAAAGAATTTTTCTTTTTCTTTGAAATAAGATTTTATCGAAATGGAGAGAGAAGAGAGGAGTGAGTCACACTCTCTTCAAACTATATAAAATTTATACCTTTCAAATCTACGTCGTGTCTCCTTGGGACAATAACAAAAAAGTGAATAAAAGTTCTTCTCGATTATATTATATTGTATTTCTATTTTTAAGTTTTTATTCTTTCTATTAAGATTTAATGGGAAAGATGATATCGATAACGGGTATTTTATAAATAACATAACCATAAAATAATTTAAAGTGGTAGTATTTTACCTCTTTACACGTTTATAGGAAATCTTTTTATGGATGGCGTTTCCACGTAAACTTGTTAGGCTATACGTCTCGCTTGGCTATAAAAGTGCAATTAATTCCCATCTACAGAGAATCCTCCCCCTCCCCCTCCCCCTCCCCACTTTCAAGACGGCATCATTTTCCTAAATAATCTTCATTTGTTAGATGGGGATTTATTGTCTGTCCTGTGTGGGTGCGTTGAAGAAGCGCTTAACAAAATTTATCTCTCGTTGCCAAGTGTTTCTTTTCAATTTATTCTTCTTGTTCTTTGATAATATATATTTAATGATGAGGAGTCATTTAGGGGATCTAGTCGGGTAATTTTCTTATTAACAATCACATTGAACTCTTCTCCTTCTCCTTTTTAAGCCTTTGACAGAATAGACCCTTGAAAATAAGTATTTTCCAAAATGTGTATCTTTAACTTTATTGTTTGCATTGAAGCATTGAATTGGAGTTTTTAATAAAAAGAAAACGTTTGTTCAGCGCGATCTTTCGTTTAGATTCTCATTTCAATATTCAGATAAAAATTAAAGGAAGCATTATTATTATTATATATATATTATATTATAATTGATATGACTGTTTCATTTTTGTTTATGGATACTTGTAAAATTTTTAATGCCATTATAATACTTTTATTGACTATTTCAATTTTATATCTTGTTATAAAATTCAAAAGATTTAAACAAATTCTAATTGTAGAGAGTATTTGAATGAAATTTATTAAATTTGAATTGAATCAAATCTTAATAATTTGCTACTTAATTGTTTTTATATCTTTTATTTATATAAAAAATATTTCTTTGAGAAAATTGTTATCTTTCTGCATTTGAAAAAAATTCATAAAAAATGACTATAAATTTGTTGTCCACACATTCCACATATATTTAAACAAAATAAATCCCTAATTTAAGTATAAATTATGATTGAATAGATCTTTCAATTTTTGTTTTATGAGAATTAAATTATTTATTTGTTTCAATGATAAGTTAAGTTGGCTGAAATTTCTAGCTCATTGGTGAATGGCTATGAATCTTTCACTGTCAATAGAGGCAGTAAAAGGAGAGGAAAAAGATCTTCCGTGTAAAAAAAAAAATGTTTTTATCGTCAAGTTTACGGTAGTTGTGTTATCGAAAACGTTCACCGTATAGGTTTATAGGAGTAGGTAAAATGAAGGTGCGGGGGAGGGAATGAAGGGTTCAAAGTAGGGGGTGGTGGGATTGTGAAAGCACAAGCCACAGGCGAATGAAATAAATCTATGTCCTGGAGACGAATATGAAAACGTACCCCATATGGGCATACCTCCCCAGGTTTTATTTATTTGTCAATAATCCATCGACCAGACCGTCGTTTCATCCCTTCTACCCCCCACCTCCACCCCCCACCCCCCACCCCACCCTTTATCCATTGGCATGACTTGAGGCTAAGATAAATCGACACGAGCCGGGATACCAACCAAGCCTTTTTGACGTTCTAATATTTTGCCATTCCCAAAAGACCAGTCGACTCTTGATTAATAACTTAAAAAGGCCAAAGGAACAACACAAACCTATTATTTTCCAATCAAAAGAAAGTTTGGTTTAATTTAAAATAATGAAACTCGCTGCCCTTAAAAATGGATTATGAATGATGATAGATGATCAACAAAACTAGATAAAAACTAAATCATACAGGTTTTATTTTTATTTTATTCAATTTAATTTGTTTAGCTGTGTTATCAATAATAATAATAATAATAATAATAATAAAACAAAATAAAAATAAAAATAAAAATAAAAATCTATCCTATGATTTATGATAAGTGATTGAATGAATAGCTTTTATTTATGGATATTAAGTTTTATCTAAAAGCATTTTTTTACTATACTTAAATTTAACATAACTAACCAACCCAACATAACTAAAATATTAATAATATAATTTCCTATTATTTTATATCTATTTATCAAATAAATAAATAACACTTGTTTACCTGATAAACATTTAATTATAATAATTATAAAGCAAATATACAGCATGTATATACCTTACATATATTTGTAACATTATTTGATTTTTAATTTTATAATATTACGATAATATAATATATTTCTCTCAAAATATCCTGAAATTTGGATATGTCTATTTACTCGTATATACATTTTTCAGTTCAATTCACTTAGTTTGTCTAAACTTTAAAATAATGTTGATGGTAGAAATTAATAAAAAGCATATTTTACAATTATTACATACATACCCCTACTTGAAATACGATTCTTATAATATGCACCTATATAGAGTAAATATTTAAGTATAAATACCTATATACTTATGTAAATATTGAAAAAGAAATGTTCTATAAGTCACAACATGCTTATTGATTAAAAAAACAATTGTAAATAAAATTATTTTGTTAATTCATATATATTTTTATTAATATCCTAATTATGATTCTATAAATTATTATTTTATATTTAATATACTTTCTCTAGTAAACTAAACTATTTTAATTTCTTTTTTAATCGGAAATTTTCTCTCTCTTTCGGAAATCTGGGATTTTCACTCCCTTCTTATAACTCAGAAATTTATGTTGTTGTTTTTTCTTTTGTTTCATTGCAAAAAGGAAAAAAAAAATATAATATGATTTGTACTTTTAAATAAATATGTACATCTATATATATATATACTTTAAAAAGAAATCTACTTGAATATATATATATATAGGTATTTCTTTATTTTATTACATATTTATTCTCAAGTTTTTATTTTAATTATTTTCTCTTTGTTATGTATTTATTTTTCTTTTTGTTTTGTTAACAGCCGTTTCAAGTACTTATGTAGGTATATATATGTATATACTTTCATATATGTATCATCTATAAAGTATTTTAAAATTGAAATAAAGTCTTTTCGCTCTCGCTTTGGCATTCGCTGACTTTAGAACAAAGCAACTTTTCCCTAATCATATTACAATTGGAGGTCTCTTTTTACATTGAAATGAATGTAAATCTTGCCTTTACATTTCACAAACAGGCCGTGTTATTGTCAGGGAATAATAACACATCCATTTTCGCTCACCGGGTGTGATATATGATTTCGAATCGTCTCCAGGCAAACAGAATCGTCATCAGTAAATTAGCGGCAATATTCGATATCTCTTCTCAGCTTGAAACGTAATCTGTCGGACGTTATGTTCACAACGTTTGCGATCACCCTTGTATGACGATATGTTTCCACCCACCCACCCACCCCTTTCTATCTCTATCTCCACTCTCCCACCATACATCGTCCGTCCATACATCGCCATTGTCATATAGCAATTAGGCACAGCATAATGATTTATCACCCCAAGTTACCTTGACACAAACAATTTTATTATTAGAGAAGATGAAAATACTACATTAATACGAATAAAATAGTAGACCAACACAAACAATTACGAGTATTTCCAAATACATTAGAATATTCGAAGTAGTCTCTTTAATATCGTTTCATTTCATCTTTATTTACTTTACTACTAACTTTTACAAGAGTTCAATTGAATTTGCAAATCTATTTGAATTTAAGATTATTGACTTTCTTTTTTTTTTTTTTTTTTTTCTTTTTTCTTTAATTCTCCATTACATTATTTATTTATTTATTTATTTATTTATTTATATACCTATACATTGTGTAAGGAAGGGTGGTGCATATATATATTCATATTGAAATCAAATAGAAGCTTCTCCATCATTTCTATTTCATTCCTAATATAAATATATATTTATTTATTTATGTATTTATATATATATAGTAAATGATGTAAAAAAATAATATAAACAGTTTGACAATTTTTACTATGATTCACAATTTAAAATAAATTTAAATAAATTATAATATTATTGAATTTAATAAAATTTATCTTGGATTATCTTAATAATTTGCAAGATATTTTTATTTTTATTTGTAATTAAATTTTTACATTTATATGATCATCTTAATTTTTTCTAAATTATTTTTATTTTCATTTATAATAGGAAATTCAAAATATCGGAGAGGTTAGATTTTATTTTAATTAAATTTTTTCATGTATGATATTATTTTTGCTTTTATTAATTATTTTATTAAAAACTTGAAAAAAAAAAAAACTTTTCTGAATTTAATTAAGATATAGAAATGTGGAAAATTTATCTAAATTGTGTTTCTATAAGAATAAATGTTATTTCTTGGGTTATAAATAAATATGGAAGGTAGACAATAAAAAAAAGGGTACGTTTGTAATAGGAACAATACTGAATGGAGAATCCTTTTGGGAAATTAATGGAAAAGCCAACTGGCAGAGACTTGAAATGACGAAAGTGTATTAATGCAGTTGTGTTGCACCCACCGTCAGCTGTCGGGGAAATGGAGGGAGCGTGCGACCATTAAAATGCAATTGATTTGCATAGAGAATTGTATTTTTGCGGAAATTATGAATCACACATTTTTTTGTGGTTCAACAAAAATGAAAGAAAGAAAGAAAAAAGAAAAAAAAGAATTCTTTATGATTGCTAATTTAATGGACTCCTCACCCACACAGGCAGCGTATCAAATATGAAAAGTTTTACCGCCAGTGCCTATAAGCCGTAGTGTGTAATCTAATCTAATGAAATAAAGAGTAAAGGAAATGAAATATACTGTTTTCATTTAAAATATATCCACCCTTTCAGGAATTTTACTCGCCAACCAAATATATTGAATATCGATACCCAAACAGATTCCAATAGACACTAACAAAGAAAACACTCCAAGTAATTACTGGCTGGTGTATTATGCGTACTTTATTATCATCGATGTCATATATATATATATATATATATATATATGAATGTGTAATTGACTAATCATAAACCTACATATGTCACACAAAGAATGATAATGGAAATTATTTTCTTTGGCTTAATAAATATGGACGAAATCAATATTAATTGTGAAATCCAATTCCAATTCATTTTCAAATAAGAAATATCAACTAATATACTCTTATACTTATATCTCTTTAATCATAATTTCAACTTATACTATAGTATTATTATTATTATTTAACATATGGCTTTACAGAATTCAAATTAAATCCCAAACATATATAAAGAAATTCAATATATAAAATGCAGTACAAAAATTGAACATTAGTTGAATTAAACATTAATTGAACATTCTTATTATTATTATTATTATTATACGGGGTTTGTAAGAAAAATAATATAGGATATAGATTGTACGATATTTGTAACTCTTTAATTTTATAATTTCTTTTAAATTATACATAAGATAATAAGTTTATTTTGTCTTTTATCTACCAATTTATTAAAATTATATTATAAAAAAAAATTGAATTTTTTTTTCACAATTATAAATTCTTTCTCTAGCATACATAAATCATTACTATCTAATATATTATAGTTGACAGAATAGCTTACAGTAGAGGAGAACACACACACACACATATTTTTCATTTTTACATTTAATAATATATTGGAATACATAATATTTATATAATAAAATAATAAAAAAAATATATATATTTTAAATATAATTTAGATTTTATTTTTTAATATATAATATTATTTGTATTTGTCTAAAGATAAAGGTAAAGGGGGGGGGGGGGGTTTATAAAATGAGAAAACAATAATCTATTCTAAATAAATAATATTCTTAAAGGGATATGATTTGTTTTTCTATAATTTTATTTAAATGATGAAAATTGAATATAAAAAATATTTTGATGTTTAAATATTAAATAACGGATGTATATTCTAATAAATAAATAAATTGCAATTACAATTATACTTTGAGATAAACTATTATTTTGAATGAAAAAACCATGGACCTTGTGGATGATTTTAAATTCAGTCAGGAGTTCAGGGCCACACATCCCAGCCCCATCTGCGCCATGATGAACGATTAAAAATGGTTTTTAGCTCTTTTACAGTGCAGCTAACATACACAAATACAGAATGAGAGCCAGATAAAATGTATATGTATTCAAAAGAGTGGTGGGGATCCCTTTGATGTTTATTACACAGATATGGGCTTGTAATTATAAAACTTTGCTAGCACAAAGGTAATGAAAAACGAAAAAAAAAAAAAAAAAAAAAAATTAAAGCCTGACTTAATTACAATGGGTGTGCATGTCAATTTGGCCAAATGACACGCATTTTGTCATTTCTCTTCTATTTGGATGATGCATTTATTAAAGAATATTTTCAAAAAATAAAATAAATATATATATATATATATATTTATTATAATTTTATTTATGATTATTTTTCATGTCCTCTCCATGTTTGTTTGTTTTTATCAGTTAGTCAAATTTCCATTTAGAAAATAGATAACGGATTTTATATTTAAGGAAAAATACATTTTTGTTTTCTACCTTTTTTTTATTCACTAAAATCGTATTCATCTGAATATAACCGTAAATCCGACATTTTTTTTTTTTTTATTATAGAGTTGTTCTTTTATTAAGGAAAAATCCAATTATGACTTTATTGCGTTATACTTGCGTCATTATTTGAAAAACGACGATGGGACTGAAATATTCATAGTGAAATATTGGAAAATACGAGTCTATCAATCATTCTAATGTCTTTTTTGCTCGATCAAAATTGTTACGTGACTAAATTGAGCCTTAAATCGCATGTAATCTATTCGTATTACATTTTCTTATTCGATTTTAAATAAATTATTATTATGAAATCATCATCCATAGATTATTTTTTATAGTATATACCCTACTTAACTACCCAAATATAACTGATAGGTAGATATATACATTTTATATCGAAACATAATAATAATCGAAGTATAATAATCATAATTATTATTATTAATTATAATTATTATTAAAATTTTGTTAAATTTCAATTAAATTATTGAGTAGGTTGTTATGCCAAGTAGATTTTTAATGGTAAATAGTAAATAAAATTAATTTTTAATTGTCCCATTTCTTTTAAATTTATAACTCGAGAATAGATAAATACCACAAAGAATAAATTTTGTTTTATTAATATTATAATTGAATTATATATTATTAACATCAAATTGACAAAAAGGCATAACAAATGAGAATTTAGTAGAATATACATACATATATATATATATATATACAGGGTGCTTCAAAAAAATGTATACACACTTTAAACTTCCATAGAAAATTTATTTACCGTTCGACAAAGTTAAATTTCAGGAAAATAGAAAGCTGAAAGTCCAATGTAAATGAAACATAAATAACAAATGTTAATACTGTTCAAATTGGTGACCTGCAGCATCAATACAATTCTGAGTACGAGTCACCACTGATTCTGTACATCGTATCAAAACGTCCAATGAGATTTCTCTACACACTGCTTGAATCTCATTCCAAAGAATGTCTAGGTTACGTGGTTTACGTTTGTACACCTCATCTTTTACTGTGCCCCACAAGAAGAAATCCAGTGGTGTAAGGTCTGGAGAGCGTGCTGGAAACTCGATTGGCCCCCTGCGTCCCTGCTGCAGGTCACCAATTTGAACAGTATTAACATTTGTTATTTATGTTTCATTTACATTGGACTTTCAGCTTTCTATTTTCCTGAAATTTAACTTTGTCGAACGGTAAATAAATTTTCTATGGAAGTTTAAAGTGTGTATACATTTTTTTGAAGCACCCTGTATGTATATACGAGGGAAGGTTAATTTTATTTTTTCAACGTTTCTCAAATTTTTTTATCCCTTCCAAAAAATAAGATATGCCGAGGACATCAAAATAGGTATTTGAGCCGTTTCACCCCGAAAAAAACACTGTTTTGACTGCTGTTTGGTCTCTGGTGTGTTGTGGTGGTTCCATGTTTCATCCATGGTTACAAAACAGCGCAAAATCTCGTCCATATTGCGGTTAAACAACGCCAAACATTAATGAGCACACGAAATTCTTCTTTTTTCCATTTTCTTCTCCAATCACGAGGTAGTCTGCTATTAAATGAATATCAAATAAAAACTAAAAGACCCAGCTGGTTTCAATATCGACAGGAGTCAGCTGATTGTTGCCTGCTGACAGGAGCATTGTTGCCTATTCATTTAAGAGACGGGAAATTCAAAATGTCACGGACTTATTGACCTGCCTTTGTATATATAATATTTGATTCTTTACTGGCGTTCCTGAAACCTAAAACTTTTTTTTTACATTTCGATTAGAATTGGTTTCAACTCAAGAAATTCTTAAATTTATAAAAAAAGATTTATAAATAAAAATTGTTGAATTTAAATCAAAATAGAAAAAAGTTTAAAATGATATATGACCCCATTCTATATAATCTCTCTGGCTTTACGGAACTCGAAAGTTCTTGGCCGCAGCCACCATACTTCTGAGTCACAACTCTCTCCCATCTCCACTCTCACGTCCCTTCCAAACGGACGTTTCCCACTCGGTCACTCCACCAATATATCCTTTGCCATTCTATCTTCTCCCAGTCTAGCCACTTGTGGCCTTCTCGATTTTATAATTCTAACTATAATAATTGAAGATGCATAGAGGTCATGCAATTCCTCGTTGTGCAGTCTCTGCCATTCCCCGGTGACCTCATCTTTCTTTAGCCCATAAATGAATGCTTCGCAGAATCGTATTCTCAAATACTCTAAATCTACTCTCGTCTTCTAAAGTCATAAACCATGCTTCTCTCTATCTATATAATATTACTACCTATTATTATTATTATTATTTATATTATAGGGAATGCCACATGATAAAGTTTCATGTTAGATTAGATAAACCAGATCAAATTTACTGATAAAAAAGGACTTTTCATGAACTAATAAAATTTTAAATAATAAATAAATTGTTTCTATTGGTCCATTAGTTAATAATTTTTTAAATTTAAATAATAATAATAATAATAATTTGTAATTTATCATTGATAAGAGAGATTATTAATGTTGTTAAGTGTAAGATCCATTTTGGCATGTTGGCATGTCTCCTTCACAAGGTTTGTGGTCCAAAGTGTCACCACCATACGTTGTCTTTGCCAAGTTTCCGGCTCTGTGCTCTCTACCTTCGTCAACCTCCTTTTCACCGATATGCACCTACCTTCCAAGCTCATTAGAAATTAGTTGTTGTAACTATCTGTGTCACTATCAAAAAGATTGATGATCATCAACCAAACAACTTTTCATTTTTCTCCTCATCATCAATGAAATTTCGAAATCAATACTTTCAATCAATTCATTTAAATAAAAAATTGGCATAATTCATGATTTAACAATATTTCTATATTTAAATTTTAAAAATTAAAACGTTTTATATATAAATGTCGAATATTTTAATTCTTCTTTCTATATGTCTTTATATATATATATATATAGATAGATAGATAGATAGATAGATAGATACTAGTTTCTCAAAGCGCGCCCGAGAAAATAAATAAAACAATTATTTTACCGGTTGTATTATAATATATGGGTGTGAGGCATAGTCTATGATCTTAAGAGACGAGAGTAGATTTAGAGTATTTGAAAATAGGATTCAACGAAGCATTTATGGGCCAAAGAAAAATGAGGTCACCGGGGAAAGGCGAAAATTGCATAACGAGGAATTGCATGACCTCTATGCATCTCTCGACATTATTTGTGTTAGAATTATAAAATCGAGAAGGCTGCTGTATATTCAATTAACATTTTTTTAAAACACATAAAAATCAAAGTACCATTTATTTACAAAATAATTTTTTTTTTTTTTTTTAAAGACCCACGTGCCGAAAGATGCCATCTAGTGTTATGTGGCCGAAATATGCGTTACGGAATGACAAGGCTTTTATACATAATAATAATAATATATATATATATCAAATAAATTGCCTTGTGGATTTTAGTTATGATTCAGAGCTAATAAGGCGTTATTTTTGGTAGTATTTATTTTTTAAATTGAAAAGTTTAATTAAACAAATGGTTACTTATCCTTAAGTTAATCCTTATCAAAAAGTGTCTTTTGTTTGACATTATCTAATTTTATTTCTAAAAGAACATTATCTTTTGATGTGAATTAAGATTCAATTAAAATTATGTCGCCTATAATGCATAGAAAAATTCAATTTTGAAGGATTTAACTTCTTTTAGATTTTTTTTTTTTTTTTTTTTTTTTCAAATTTAAGCTCCTGTTTGATAGAATGACAGGTCTTTTCTTTTTTTCTCTGTGCGGCATTCGTAGCTTTCTCAAATATTGCGTCCTCGTACCTTTTCTGTG